>JAYESA010000014.1:135675447-136152947 GCA_036927795.1 Iris macrosiphon
TACCTCTTGGAAGTTGAAATCCCAAGGCCAAAGTCTCCAAAACCCTTGAAATCACCACCCTCAAGCCTCCAAGCCTCCAAATCAAGCCTCCACACTAAGTCTAGGCTCTAAACACCTAGGTTAGGAAGAAGTGTAGGGTTAGGGTTAACATCTATGAAGAATAGAAGAAGAAAGAGAAGAAATGGAGAACTTACTTGCTTAGAATAGGAAGTGGAGAAGAAGAAGAAGAAGAAGAAGAAGAAGAAGAAGAAGAAGAAGTAAAGATAAATGGGAGGGTGGCTGTTGGTTTGGAAAGAGAGGGCCGGCCATATGCAATAAAAATAGGTTACATGGATGGAAAAGACCAAAATGCCCTCTCCTTAAGTCATTCTAATTGGGATTTGGGTTTGGGGTTCCAAAAGCACTCAAATTAACTCCTAATCACTCCAACTAACTAAAATAAAATATAATAATAATTCTAAACCCAAAAATAGGTCTCATAAGGGTGTTGGTTGGGTCGGACATGGGTCCACTAGGGTCTGACATGGGTCCAGACTAGCCAAAACCCTAAAACAATCAATAAAAATAATAATACAACCATCAATTAAATATAAATATAATTAATTATAAATAATACACAATTTACCAAATAAAAATAAAAAAATAACCCTATTTTTTAGAATCGGGTAGTGACACTTATATCGTCGGCGAAGGTGAGGAGTAGGATTTTTACTCTTCTTTCTTCCTTCTTTGGTCACTTTGGACATTTTCTTGGCACTGCGCGTTTATATCGTTCTTGCCACTGTCTGAACTCCTGGGCCTGACGCGCATGGTCATTGCTGAAGAGCTTCATCCTGAGGATGCGCTGACAACGGGAATTTTATCTTGGTAGCATGGGTGAGGCTGTCCCCGGACACACACCTGAAGCATGCGCCGAGAACTGTTACGCGACCACTCTGTAGAGGCATACTAGTCCCTTCATGGTGAAGGTCGCCTTTGTAATGTGCCGGTGCTGCATCTGTCTTGTGGGACTTGACAACTATGTGCAACATTCCTGAGCATATTTAATAGCTGGTCCACCGAATGGCGCATAACGCTGATACACACTTTTGTATAGTTTTGCAATCATTCTGACTTTGGTATGCTCGTTTGTGTAGGAACTGTCTCAGATTGCTCTGGTTATGATAGAGACGGGAAGGATATCATAGTCACTGTTGTGCGTGGTGAACAAACACATTACCCGGAGGATTGTACGCGATCTTCCAATATAGATAACTGTAGCTTCCCTCCGTATGCGGCCAGGGTGCGATGGCTGGATCTCGGGTCGAGTCCTGGCGGCCCATATTAGTGGCAGCGGTGGGGCTAGTTATCCCAATAGGGATTTCTAATCACATCCTTTCACATGACACAGTTGGGTCTGCAGCGACTCAGCTCTGAGTTGCAAGCTCCCTTGCTATCCATCAGTATGGATTCTTTTCTCACCTTATGGTTTGTACTAAAGAGTCTTGCTGAAGTGATGACCCAGAATGCGTTGAGCTGTCGGCTTCACACGTGTTGGTACTAGAAACATCACATAAGAGTCTCCTTCTTTTCACATCTACCCATAATCTTTAATATTAATGAAAGTCCTTGAATGTAATGGACTTTCATATGTACTCATGATCTTGAATATTAATAAAAATTTTGCCTTCTTTCCTGTTTGGAACTTTTCTTGTTGTTGTGAGTATCTTGGGAGTATTATACCATAGGTAATATGGGCGTAGTATAAGATCATAATAATGATAACGTTAAGCCCTATCAGAGGTCATATGGACGTGCTAGGTTTAGATTGGTTCCATTAAGGAGGTCCGGTGGAGACATCATCTGCGATGGTGGAGATACTTTGGTGTAGAACCGAGAGTCAAGCACATCTGTTTTTAGCTGAGCACGATCATAACGGAGTGCTTTATGGAGAAAGCGAAGAAAAATGAGTCAGAGGTAATATGGACGTGACTGCTTTCTTGGAAATCTCGTAGTTCAGAGGTGATATGGACTTGAACTACTCACTTTGTATGGATTTTTGTAGGGATAACACTAAAAAGGACAAGTCAGAGGTAATATGGATATGACTGTCTTCTTTTAGTGGGGATGATGACTCATAGTTCAGAGGTAATATGGATGTGAACCATTTATCTTCAGAAGAGTTTTTTGAGGATCCGTTACCCATTGCGTACTCGGGACTACCGAGTACGGATAACAGATTTGTCCGCTTACTATGGATGATACATAGAGATAACATACTGAGGAGGATGCCAACTGTAGACATTGTCCTCTCATTTTCCTCTGCTATGGGTAGAAGAGACAAAATAATATATATATATATATATATATATATATATATATATATATATATATATATATATATATATATATATATATATATATGTATATATAATATTTAGGGCTGCTGCCTTGATTAGGTATAGTACTTCTTCATGAACTTGCCGTTGATGGAATCATGAGCAAGTCACCCATTAAATAATGATAGGGTAGCTCAACCCCGTTGAAATTATCGTGGCCGGAGTGGTGCTTCACCTTCACAGCAAAATGCCAGAGACAACGGAGGATACAACAAACCACGCTGGTAGTAGCGCGAGCGGGTGGCCGAAAGCTAGTCTCATAGCGGGAGGATGAGATTACGACTAACCCTCTCTATTATGCCTGACTACCCCAGCGACTACACAACTGCGTAGCCAGATCATCAAGTATCCTGCTAGCAATGCCTTACCAGACAGCTCATTGGTATCCATGAGAAAGTAGCTATTCCTCGTATTCAGCATCTAACTTGCGTTGCTTCCAAATCAGACTTACAACATCTTCTGGGATTGTGGTACCCGGATATAGAACGTGTCCGAATATTTTTCCTCTAGGAAAAGATAGTGCATCTAGGTCGTGATGTGGGGGAAAGCCCCTTCGGAGGATTTCCCCTTCTTGGATGTCTGTTGACAGATGTTGTGATGGCATAATAGTTCCTTATAGACTGCTAGGAACTCAGGATTCTCCCCTTCGAGCTATCTAAGTTTTTCATTACTCAGGGTATACTCTTCGTAAGGTACCTCGCCCTAAGGAAGCTTCGAGATCGCATGCATCTCGTGCAAAGCAAACCCTATCTCACTGCCAGGAGTGAAGAAGGTTCCCTTGTGGCAGTTATACATCTTCATTAGAGCAATAAAGAGAGATTGGTTCATCTCTATGCCGTAGCACGTGCCCCTCACGACAAAAATATGCATGCTGCTCTAAGCTCATGCTCAGACTTCTTCAATACCCACAAGGTCAGACGATACCATGAGGGGTTGTAATAGGCCCAACTGAGGGTTCGTAAATTCTCGGATGGATACGACCCTTTCTTGGAAACCTAGTGGAAGAAGGTGTCCTCGGAATAAACACTGAGGTTCGGTCCTAGGTCACTCCCGATAACGCCAGGTATCAGTCCAAAAAGGGAATAAGAGGGTGACTCCTTTTGGCAGAAAATATCCCCCTTGTTCTTTCCGGTCCCGGACCGAATTTTACCAACAAGAGCCAACTTTTGCTCGGGCATCAAGTTCCAGTTTATTTTCCTCTGGCCAAGGGAAGGTTGCGTTCGATGGTAGGGATGGATATTTCTGTCTCACGGTAAGTGAAGTACCATTCTCCGTGGACTTTCCCTGCTCAAAAAATGAAGTAGTCAGCGTATTCCCAAGCAAAAAATACGGCTTCTTGAATGAGTAGACCTGTCCAGCAGTGACCTTCTCCAAATTCATCTAACTCAACAGATAGAACTCACTATGGTCGACAATCAGCTTTTACCTCTCAGACAAAAAACCCCTATCAATCTGTACGGATAACAGCAGCTAAGTCTCCGAAGTTCATACTCAACGGGACTCGGTCATGGTTAAGAACTAGTTCACCAGAGGGAGCGGTGGGAAGAATCACTATAAAGCAAAAAAAAGAGGATACGATTAGAATTACTGAGATGAAACTATTCGTCATACCTTGAGGCCTGCCATCAACACATTGCAACAAAGGCTATATGCATCATCAGCAAGGATAGTCTGCGCATGATGAGTTCTCATCGATGCAGCAGAGTCATGGCCTACGCATGTTTTTCATCCATGCGGCAGGGTCATAGTCGGCGCATGACAAATTCTCACTCATGCGACAGAAAAGTCCATGCATGTTCTAGATGATCTCTCATCCATACGACGGGGCTGTGTCAAAAGTCTGCACATGTTCTAGATGATCTCTCATCCATGCGGAAGACTGTGCAAGAGGTGTCTCTGTGTTCCAAGTTGTCATCATCTTACCCAAAGAAAACCTACCCACGATCGCCTTCTGAATTTCGGAGGCGAGCTTATGGAGGTTGGTCTCGGTTGTGAGACCCTTGCCCTTATGGGTTTTTTTTTGCAGCACCGGCCTTGGTGGCGAGACCCTTGCTCTTAGCAGCGAGGAGGAAGCTTTGGGGGCCATGGCGGTCGAGCAAAGAAGTCAGAGACGAAGGAGGAAAAAGAAATCAAAATAGGTAAATCTTTCTCTCTCCAACATGGTCTCTATTTATAGAAATAAGCATGCGGCTCGATATGAGGGCGGCGCCTCGATATCCGATCATCCTTTATCTCCGTGACAGTTGGGGGTGGTGATGAAGCCTCAGTTCGCGATCCGCTTTTATCCACTGTGAACCATCGCCTCGAAGTCCGTGTGTAAAGATGGTTCAGAATCCCAAGAAATTCGCTCAAAGATTAAGGCAAATATTTTATTTAATGAGATTTGATAGCTTGGCAGAAGCCTATGCGACAAGTAATCCATGCGGTCGAAGGATCTTCCATCCATGCTTCTTATTCAAAGTATTTCCAACTTGTTCAAGTTTGAAAACTTAGAAAGGGGTCTTGTAGAAGAATGAAAAAATCCTGAAAACATGCGCTAATACTACAAGTCGCATGAAGATCAAAGCACCTATGCGACATGAAGCACATACGACATCTAGAGAAGCATACATGCGCTAATACTACAAGTCACATGAGGATCAAAGCACCTATGCCGCATGAAGCACATGCGACATCTAGAGAAGCAAGCGGCAGGGTTCTTAGGCGCATACAAGTCTGATGCATGCTGTCGCTTCTGTCAATCACTAACACTGACAGCATTTAATGACTCTGAGTACCTCGAATTCGATGCTAACAGTGAATGTCAGTGCTTACGTCACTGTCATAATTATCTTTGTCTGCATGCAGTTGTGCAGTGCCACATATACACAAGACAAGCTTCTATGCGGTAGTATCGCTATGCATCATATTCTCCATGAGACATAGCCAATATGTGATTGAGTGATCATGCGATTGAGTGTTCATGCGGTTAAGTCTTCATGCGGCTCTATGCAACCAAATCGTTTAGTTGCAACTGATGAGATGTCCATGACAACCAGTGCGGGCAACGTATCAAGTTGACCAAGTCACAGACCGAGATCTCAACAACAACTTATCATAACTAATGCCACGTGGCAGCCCGACCGTGATATGCGCTCACGGTTGCAACTGTATTCTATTAAGGATGACCATACGATAACCCAAAAGACATGCGCACATAGCACAAGCGCGTGTATAGCCATTCAATGTAGATAACTATAAATATCAGGGAGGTATTCCCACACAGACAAGGACGTACTGTGAGACGTAGAGAAAGCATACTCAAGAGCCTAGTTCCTGTCTTTCGTATCAGTGAGCCAGTGAGCCAGAGATCTAGCAAGTTCCTTCGCCATCAGACCATCAATGGAATAAAGAAGTTAGTTGCAGTACTCGATCTCCATCGTCATACTTTCCCAGAATCTTAATTGTACTTAGATTTCTTGCTTAAGGACTCTTTGTACTCTTTATTTTTAATTTATAAAACCGAGTTAGTAAAACTTATTTTTGTAACCGAATATACTAGTTGAGGGCAGGAAAGTACTATTTAGATATGTGATCATACCCTATTAGACTGTGTGGTATTATAGACCGTGATTAATAGCTAATCATACATTTCACGTATGATTGAGCCGGATCTTAGTATAGATTGTGATTCTTCCAAGGTGATCATATATCAAAACTAGTATTTTAAAATACTTAAATAGTTACAATTATTCCCTGTTTTACTCCTTACTTGCTGACATATGTCATATTTGTTCATGCTTACTTATTTCTCCTTACTTGTCATGCCATGATATTAGTTTACTTTTTTCATCATGTATTTTATTACTATTTACTGTTTTATAGTCTCTACCATGTATTGGAACTGCTTTCAGTATTTTTATTCATTCTATCCTGACTGGATAACACTTTTAAGAGTTGTTGGGCCCACATTTCTGAACTTCAAGGTAATGCTTATTCGAGACTGCTCTTGCACTGTGGACCATGAGGTAGCTTCTATAGAGATCTAGGCTAGTATTTTCTTCAGTACCATGCTCTAGTCACTTATATTAGTTAGTTATTTGGATTATCTTCATGTTTGCACATCTTCCTTAGTATACTGTGATTGTGGTTATGTTGATACTAGTTGTACTTGGGATTTCTAAGATGATTCTATTGAGGTCTAGACAGTGTTCTATCGTCGATGCTGCAGCGTAGGCTGGACGTACCCACGTACTCATGCCCGAACTTGCGGGTGCGGGTCATGACATATGCAGGAGCTTATTTCTCCTAATCAAACTGCTTTATCCAAGACCGCTCTATCTCGGAGAACTGCTTGCTAGCTTATGAAAAAACTTTAACAAGCAAGGGGAAACAAAGCATGCTTGAAGATAAAAGCTTATGATATGGTGAAGCGTGACTCCATGTATCACACTATGCGTTACATAGGATTTGATAAATTATAGGTGAATAGGGTGGGGGAGCGTGTCTGCTCTCCCTCTTCCTCTATTATGGTTAGGGTTCCGCTGGAGAGTTTTTTTTAAAAGTTCTAGGGGCTTGAGACATGGTTGCCTTCTTTTCCCTTACTATTTGATATTGTAATGGAGTTTCTTATATGCTTGCAGGATAGTACGGTTATGGCTGGGCTCATTACTCTAATTTTTGAAAGACGATCCTAGTAGTCTCTCATCTTATCTATGTGGAACCTTTGAATATTTATCTTGATGCACTCAAGGGCATATTCGATACTTTGGAAAGGTGGTCGAGTTTGCAGGTGAATAAGAACATGATCCAGATGTTCTTGATTCATCAGACCTTGCCAAGATGTGTATTGCTGAGGGTACACTTTCAGTCAAATACTTTGTGCTTGCCTCTCTCTATCAACTATGCTACTCATGCAAATTGTGGGTCTGCTCAACTATACACAATCTAGATTGGAGGGAAGATAGGCTCAGATCCTGTCTTTTGGGGGATGAATAAAGCTTATTAGAGCTATTATATCGGCTATAACTAGTGTTATACTGGCTTCAGGTTATCATGCTCCCCAAAGGTATGATTAAGAAGAATGAATGAATGCGTGCTGAATTTCTGTGGAGATGGGGTATGCTTGCTATTAGTTGGGAGGAGGAGTGCCGGCCTAAAAAAGAGGGAAGAGGTGGCCTAAGATCTTTGACGTTGCTTAAAGACACGACTTTCTATAAACTTTTTCTAGAGATTTATCAATGGTAAGTCTCTTTGGGTGGAATGGGTTAGGGGAAGGTATTTTTGAAGGGGGACTTCTGGTTGACTAGGACCAATAACAACTTCTCGGTTAGAGTTAAATCGTTTATGGGTGTGAGAAGTAAGGCTAAAACTAAACTGACTATATTGATTTGCTTCTGGAATCAGATTAGCCTTTGGCTTGACCTCTGGATCAAGCACTCCAGTTTGATTGAGAGGGAGATTTAGCAGATTTATGAGCTTATTGAATCCACTAAGTCGGTCAATTATCTTATCCAAGATGAAAAATGGAAGCTTCAGGATTGTATAATAGAGGCAGCTCACATGGTAGATATACATGCAATAGAGATTGATAAGGAGCGGATGGAGGACTACTGGGTTTGGTAGGACATGGAGAAATATATCTTCAATTTCGATTGCCTTGGGCCAAATTAGGACTACAGTTGAGGAGATTGACTGGACGAAAGTGGTGTGTGCGAAAGGGGCGGTAGTCAAGACTTCGTTGTGCCTCTACAAAATAATTCGTAACCGGCTTCTTACCCGGGACTGTTCTAGAATGTTTGGGATTGCCTGTGTGGACAAGAGGTGCTGCTTGTGTGAACATATGGATGAGTATAGGGATCACCTATTCTTCGGTTGTGACTTTGTTTGGGATATATGGAGCTCCCAACACACTAAATTTTGGCTTTCTACTACGCATTATAGAGATCTCCCTATTGTGTTGAATAAAGTCAAAGCGCAGAAGAAAAAGGACGCGGGAGGGTACCGACGATTAGGGCTTCTCTTCGGCTCGATGTTATGACACGTCTGGCGGGAACGTAACCGGCATATCTTTTATGGTCGTCTATCCCTTAGTATATATGTTGTACAAAGAAACATAGAAGCTGACATACAAATTCTTGACTCTAGATGATTTATTTTTTATAATCTTGACTGGATTATAGTTTTGTAATTGTAGAATTCTTTAATAATATTTATCTTCTTTGTATATATATATATATATATATATATATATATATATATATATATATATAATTTTTTGTAAGTTGTGGTGTACTGCAATTGAAGCTGTATATATATATATATATATATATATATATATATATATATATATATATATATATATATATATATATATATAATTTTTTGTAGGTTGTGGTGTACTGCAATTGAAGCTGCGTCCACAAGTACAACTATCTGCAACAATTGAACCAAATGAAGAAGGATCTACAGACATTTGAGGTAAATTTGTTACTGTCAAAGTCTAATGGACCAACGTCATCAATGTTAATGTGTAGAAGACAACGTCTACAATGTTATTTATTATATTTGTAATTTTCAAAATTCAAAACTACCAAGAAAGCTAGAATAGTTAATGAGATCACTAGCTAAAATTCTACAATACGTGACCATCATTACATTGCTTTATTTTTAAGCAAGATTATAAGCATCACCTATTAATAATTAGCATGATATACAGTTTTTCTTTTAACAAAAAGCCCCAATTAAGAATATAACACAAATTAAAACATCTTTTAATTACATAAAAGTCCAAAAGTTAAGTTGTACTATAATATTTGCAAACATATACCCTAATCTTTTTTGGGCATTCATGCCCTTGTGTATGCGTGAACATTTGTATACTCATTTGATAAGATGTCTAAGATTGGAATCAATCATGATTATTGTTTCCAGATGAAACAAATCAACAAATATTGATTTTATTATTAGATGTTGTAAAAGAGCAATACAACTATGAATATATATAGATGGAAAAATGATTCATATCCGTATAGAAGTAGGAGAAGAAATATGTATCCTTAGAGGAGAAGAAATCCATTCCTAAATCTAATTAGTATATAATACTAAATCTAATCTAATTAATCTTAACACCCCCTTCAAACTCATGGTGAGTCAAACACCATGAGTTTGCCCAACAGAAACTAAAATTGCGGTGTGTGGTGTGACTTTTGTAAAAGAAATCTGCCAGCTGATCAACTGAAGTCACATAGTGCCTTTCAAAAACTAAAATATAGTTGTTAACTGGTTGGCTTGCTTGCGGTGGGGGCTGAAGGTGGAAGTTATAGGGCAGTGAAGGAGCGTAGGATCCTTCTGCATGGACTGTAGGATACTGCGCGTACGTTGGACGATGGGCCTGCATTGGCGACTGAAAGACTGCCCTCAGATTTTGTATGGCGTATCCTATGTAGGGGTAAAAATACGTTTGCATGCCAACAGTAGATGATGAAGTTGTTCCATACATCTGATTGTAGTAATGTGATATCATTTGAGGATTATAAACGCCTTGTTGGTATGCATAATCACTTGGGTAGGCCATGTACCCAAATGGGGTAGAATATATGACTAGAGAGGGAGAAGGGGGCATATGAGCCGACACTTGGCTATATTGTCGGCCCGTTGCTTGTGGTGGGCTCTGTTGAGTGCTTCCAACTTCATTCCGGTTAGTTGAAATACAAAATGCACATGGAGAGGAGCCAACGAAGGCAGACTGACGCTGGAGTTGGAGCTCTAACTGAGTAACATGATACTGAATATCTATGATGTCTGAGTACTATCAACAATGTGAGCCTGAGGTACTGGAGAATGAGACAAGGAGGAACCCTTTGTCTTCATCCGCTTGAGGAATTAATTTTTTAAATGTGGGTGTAGCAAAAAATAATCATTCAATGAGTGTCTAGACTTTTTTGACAATGAGCACATATCTTACCAGATCGCTGACGAGCATAACAGCAGAATGACCAAGCTTTCCGTAATAGGTACATGAAGGTCGAAGAGAAGTGGGAGTAACAGCAAAAACCACTACCAGAAAAAGTCAAATTAGCGACGTCTAAAAACGTCGCTAAATAACCAAAAATCATCGCTAATTAGGTTTAGCGACATAATTAGCGACGTTTCAAAGCAGTCGGAAAACACCAAGTCGCTAAAACAAAAAATGTCGCTAAACGTCGCTATGCCGACGTTTTTTAGCGACTTTAATGTGTCGCTAAATTTAGCGACATTTTGCGACCCCAAGTCACTAAAAAGCGACGTTTAGAAACGTCGCTAAACGTCGCTGATTAGCGACATCTATCGCGACGTTACACCGACGTCTTTAATGACCTGGCTATACTGCCATGTCAGCAATTGGCGACGTTTAGCGACGTAATTAGCGACGTCCTTAGCGACATATTACAGCGTCGCTAAGTAGCGACGTAATTAGCGACGTAAATTAACGTCGCTAAACGTCGCTAATATCGTCGCTAATTTTTAAAAAAAAATAAAAAAAATAATGTACAAAAGCAAACATTGGTGATTCCCTGCAGTTTTACATCATCTTCATCATACACACCAACATGATTCAATCTAGTTAACTATATAATCCAATTAAATTAAAGACCACAAGAAGTATCAATCCAATTAAATGTGGATAACTATATAATCCAATTAAATTAACTAAAAAATTAAAGACCACAAGAAGCATCATACATCATGTCTATTGTTGAAGTATCAATAAATTCATAAATAATAATAAAAATAACTATACTACTACGGATCTGCAGGAGGCTGACCAGCGGCGCGCTTGAAGGATAACAACTCCTCATACTCGTCCCGTGGAATCGACACCGATGTCGATGGAGAAGGCAATAACGTCGGTGGAGGCCGTGCCCGCTCCAAGTCTGCGAGTCGCTGGTTGTAAGAATCCAGGGTAGATAACAGCCTCGTACTGCTATCACCCATTGAATCCTGCATCCTCGTCAGGTTCTCGCCCATCGATAGCTGTGACGCCTGCATCCTCGACAGCTTCTAGCCCATCGATAGCTGTGACGCCTGCATCCTCGACAGCTTCTCGCCCATCGATAGCTGTGACGCCTGCAGCTCCATGATATTGCGATCATTGGAGGCTCTAATATCATTTGTCAATTCTCGTAGCTCCGTCATGCTGCGGTCGAGCATATCCAATCGTGCGATGAGCATCGGATCGTCCGCCTGCGGCTGGGACCGGGACTGGTCCTCCATACTTCGCAGCAAGTCGTCACGGAGAGACGCAATCTGACGGTCAACGGCCTCCTGGACGGCCTCCTGGACTCTGGCCGACGACTGCGAGGGCTGCGACTGCGAGAAGTCAAATTTGTAGTGTGCAGTCAATACTACAAATAGTGTGTCATACTATAGAACTGCAGCTGCCCCCAACCACACTCCTAGGTCAGTGTCCGTTATGGGAAAAGCAGTCATGGCATTGCACTAAGGCACCTGGTGCTTGAACAATTTTTGCATCAAAAGTTTCCCAAGTACACGGGCTATTGCTCTATGAAATGGATAACCCCATGCATTGTGGCTGTACTCACTCACATTTACCGGCAGATTACTGCACTCCCTTTAGTAAAAAAACCTAACCCCCCAAACTGGCACACTGATACACACATACACTCTTAAGAATTCTGTAGTCAAAACTCACCTGGTACCAACAACACCTATTAAGTACTCTAAATTCTATACTTCATATAAACACTCCATCTATACTCATATAAACACTCCATCTATACTCCCAGATCTGGGATACACCTATATGAATGCTCAACCTTCACACCTATTACTTATTCTCTTCAACACATATATTCACTCAAACACCTGACTAATACACCTCTTTAAATCAGTCACCCACTGCTACTGCTTACCTTCTTCCTCAATATTTAATTACCCCTTATCCCGAGCCACACACTCATGTGTGCACTATAGTATCACTATGAATACCCAATCTTCTCTCAGATGTTGGTGTTATATCTGACACTTGCCCTCATGTCCTTCAAATCATACGAGTTCAAACCCCATCTCAAACACATCCAAATCCTGCCTTGCACTAGTTGCTGACTGGCTCAGTAAGTTGCTGCACAAGGATGCAGTGTTTACACTGTATTAGGACCCCCTCACACCTGCCTGCAGAAGCTAACAACCAACTACAATGCACCTAAACCTTAATGCACACTATGTTCAGCTGTGCAGTGCCTCCCCAAGTTGCCTGTTGCACATTGGGCTGATGTGCCTCAAGTCTCCCCCTGCTCACTGCTAGTAAGCAGTGCTCACTGCTACTGTTACCTCTATCGTCGACTTGGGCCAGTCGGCCCTAACCCTAACCCTAACCCTAACCCCATGTCAACAAACCTAACCCTAACCCTAACCCTAGGTCCTGATCAGTGTCTGTGTCAGTGTGTGTGTGTGCCGTGTCTGTGTCTGTGTCAGTGTCTGTGTGTGTGTCGTGTTTGTGTCAATGTCACATGTGTCCTGTGAGAGAGAGAGAGAGAGAGTAGGGTTTACCGGAGTAGTCGCGGTGGAGAGCGGGTCGACGGAGCGCGGGGGGGGGGGGGGGGAATTTTTTTTCTTTTCGAAATTTCAGCAGATGGGGAAAAATGAAACCGATCCCTAATTAACCAAATTTTAGCGACGTTTAGCGACGTCCAAGAAAAACGTCGCTAATTTAAATTTTAGCGACGTCAATGCGTCGCTAAACACGTTGCTAAATATTTTCAATATTAAGGTCGCTATATACGTCGCTAAACGTCTCTAAATTAGACATATTAGCGACGTTTAGCGACCTAAACTGAACTTATAGCGACTTATCTTTTAAAATCTTAATAAAAGTCGCTAAACGTCGCTAATGTCGCCATTTAGCGACGTCTAGCGACATTTTAATAAGGAGTCGCTAAATTTTATATTATTAGCGACGTTTCTTTTGACGTCGCTAAAATACGTCGCTAAGACCGCTTTTTCTAGTAGTGAACAGTCTCAGAAATTGAAGTCGGTGTAAAGGTATCAGTAGTAAAAGAACGCAGACGAGTCTCCTCAGTTGTAAGCTCAGAGATAGCAGCATCTAGGATGGTATTATTCTGAATGATCCAGCCGCTTGCGGACTAAAATTCGGAACACATGGCCATGAGAAATTAAAAATGCTGTCGACGTTCTCGACACTTGCGCACGCGTATATAATTGGGACCAGTACCCTCCAATTTTAGTAGCTCTCGCCAGTAACCCCATATCAGTGTGGCGAACTCCTGAATAGTGCGATCCCCCTGTCTGGCGGCCGATGCCTGGGTGATCAACTGATACTCCTGAGCACTACTCGACTGAACAAACTGAGTAGTCAAATGGTCCCATAATAAAGCTGCGGACGAGATATCCTCAAGATCTGGACGAAATGATCGATCAACAGAAGAGGTGATGAAAGCAACGATCCGCTCATCGTGGTCTTCCCAAGTGTCCTGAGCGACGCGAATAGTATTTCGAGTCTCAACTTTATCATCGACAGCGGGATCAGAAGACCTCGGAATTGAACCATCAAGATGACGACCACATAGAGTGGTACGGACTGAGGCAGCCCACTCAGCCAATCATGAGAAGATGTCAACGAAAAATTAGTGGAAGTCGGAAGAAAATCTCGAAACTGCTCAGATGAAGGCATTTTTTTTATTTTTTGTTTTTGTTTTACAAATCAACCAATAATAATAATAATAATAATAATAATAATAATAATAATAATAATAAGCAAGAAAGAAAGAGAGAAAGAAAAAAAAATTTATGCTAGGATGAGCATGGAACCTTTGTGTTACGCGCCTTTTTGCTAAGGTGAGCACAAAAGTTTTTTTTTTTTTGTTGCTAGCAAAAAACAAAGAAGTTCCTTTTCTATTCTCTGGCCACGTCTTAGTCTTTGAATAACGAGAACTATAGAGGATGAATTACTGAACCTGTTTAAACACCACCACCACTTGAGAGAAAAGCTGAAGACCGAAGAAGAGACGATGACGACGTGTTGACGATGTCAGGCTCATGAAACAAGACTCTGATACCAGGAAACAAATCAACAAATATTGATTTTATTATTGGATGTTGTAAAAGAGCAATACAACTATGAATATATATAGATGGAAAACATATTCATATCCGTATAGAAGTAGGAGAAAAAATATGTACCATTAGAGGAGAAAAAAAAATTCAATTATAAATCTAATTAGTATCTAATTATAAATCTAATCTAATTAATATTTTAACACCATATATTATTGAAATGATTTTGTCATCACATTTGAGTATATTAGTGGTGATATTATATATGTTGTTTCTTTTTTTGCTGTCCTTTCTTTTGTTTTCCTTTGTTTTTTTTTTTTTTTTTTCGGATAAGATTAGTCATTAATGATTGTTTCTGTCTTGGATTACTAAGTAGCATCAATGATGTGGTATTTCTCCACTAACTATCTGTGAAGATTTTGGAACCCCAAACGAGTAAGAATTGGAAATACTAGGAAATGAATATTTTGAAGGTAATATATACAAATTTTACTTTAAAAAAAGCATACAAAGATATATCTCCATAGTAAAATTTTCAAAAAAGGACACGTCTCCATAAATAAAATTTCAACCCAGTCCCCCATATCTTTCCCTCCGCCGGTTTCTGAGTAGCCGTTATATTCATATTCATATTATTCTCCTCTCTGTCTTCTTCTCTCTTTTATTTTACTTTCCTTCGCTTTCCTTTTCTATACGCTCTGTCTCCATTCCTTTCCCGTCTCTCTCTCTCTCTCTCCCCCCCCGATAAATACATTCCTTCCCTCCTCATTGAATCCTCCCTCTCTCTCTCTCTCTCTCTCTCTCTCTCTCTCTCTCTAGAGCAATGGTGGTTTCTCTCTCTAGCAAGAACTCATCAACTCCCACTAGGCCTCCTCTCATCCCTTCCGAGAAGTCGACCAATGGCACCTCTGTTGCTCCCGACAAGAGACCACCCAACTCCCAACACGTGACCTCCCGCTACCTCTTCCCCAACTCTCCTTCCTCCTCTCCTCTCCCGAAGCGCGCTACTTCCGCCAACCGCGCTCGTCCACTCGGCTCATCCTCTCCTTCCACCACCACCACCAGGAGCCTCTCCGTCTCCTTCCAGGGACACTCCTTCTCCCTACGCACCACCAGAGACGAACCCGCCTCCGCAAAGCCTTCCGCGAGGCCCCGCACGCCGAGGCCGATGTCGCGAGGCCTCGAGGCCGGGAAGGACTCGGTCCTGGCGGCCGTGAGGCTGCTGCGTCACGCGGAAGTCGTGTTCGATGACGGGGATCAGGACGTATGTCTGTCTTCCGACAGCGATAGCTTGACGTCCTCTTCTGGGTCGTCGCAGGAGACGACCGGAGCTCCACTGCGGCGCCCTGTGCCGAGGAGGGGGATCAGCGTCCCCGCGAGGTTCCGGGCCGAGAGTGGGAACTACGCGAAGACGAAGGATTCCCAGCTGAAGAAGAGAATGGAGAGTAGTAGTCCGGTGAGGGCGGCGGAGCGAGTAGTAGGCAAAGCTACTTCGGTGACGAATTTTGCGGCGGAAGTTGGGAGAGGAAAGAAAGGGGAGGGCCGGCTCGAGGAAGCGCATCTGTTGAGGCTGATGCACAATCGCTACTTGCAGTGGCGGTGCGTCAACGCGCGAGCTGATGCCGCGCTTCTGAAGCAGAGGCAGAGTGTTGAGGTATTGATCCTCGAGCTGCTCATTCTAGCTAGTTTGATGTTTGATCTACAACCCATGACAAGGATACGATATGATATGGACACGACACATATTTTAGTGCATCCGAACCGTCAGTCAATATCCTTCCTTGAGTCTCTATACTTGCTATTCTCTAATTAACTGTAACTTCCTTCTAGTTTCCATATAAAGTTAATATGTGGATAATATGCTTCTTTCCTTTCTTGATTCTATTTGTTCTCACGGATAGGACATGGTACTACAGATACAGTGGCCCGGACACAACCTATTGATACATGCATAACTTGATACGGACACGTACGTGGCCGTGCTTCCTAGTTTTACAGTAACATTCAGCTACAAGGAAGACAACAAATTATATTCACTTTCTTTTATATATATATATATAATTCTAATGATTAGATTTTTGTGCTAAAGGGCGGAATCATAGTGTTGTAATTTTGGTTTATCTATAATATTTACCTAAAAAAAAGGGGTTATCTACACAATGTTAATGTTTGGTGATATTAAAGGAACAGTACTAAGTTGTGTGAAATTTTAAACATAGATACATATCGTCAATCTGATAACAATCTATGTGTTTTGCACATAAATCACCAAGAATCTATGTGTTTTGCACATAAATCACCAAGAATACTAAACACCCATGTCTCCGATAGCTTTGGCAAATAGCACCCAAGTCTTCACGAGTTGTGTGTAACTTATAAATTTTTACGTTGGCAAAACTAAATAAAAGGATTGTCAATAATGTTGTTAATGTTTATTTGTTGATAATCACATTGCCATTGTCTTTAGGGTGTGTTTGGTATGAAAAATAGTATATAGTCGAAAATTCAATATTTTCTGAAATCAAAATTTCCATAATTAAAATTTCTGGAAAATTATATTTTCATGTTTGGTGACTATATAAATATTCCCTGAAAAACTAAAAGAAGGATAAAAAAAATAAAACAATTTAAAAAAAGAGGATAAAAATGAGAAAAACAAAAAAAAAACAACAAAAACAAATTTTAAAATGAAAAAAGGATAAAAAAATTAAATGAAAAAAGGGTAAAAGACTAAAAAACAGAAAAAACTTTAAAAATGAAAAAAAATAAAAATAAAAAAAATGAAAAAGGAATAAAAAACTGGGGGGGAAACAACAAAAAAAAACTTGAAAAAGGATAGAAAAACGAAAATAACAAGGAAAACAATTGAAAGCAATATAGAAAAAAAAATTGTTTTTGTTTGGGTAGAAAAAACTCACCTATTCTTAAGGGAAATAATTTTCATGTTTTGTGGGTAAATTATTTACTTGAGTATTCGTAATTTTCGAGAATAATCTTTTATAACCTAAACTGAACATGGTAATAGATTTTTCATTCTAAATTTGCTTGGGAATAAAAAAAATATGTGTATCAAACATCCCCTTAATGTTTATTTGTTGATATTTATGTTGCCATTGTCTTTAATGGTGATATAGCACCCAAGTCACACGGGTTATTGCCATTATCTTTAATATTTATTCGCTAATATTTATGTTGGTAAATTAAAAAACACAAATCGCCATTTTGAACGAGTTAGATGTTATAGCTTATGGCGATCCTTGTCCCCTCATGTGTGCACATATCTCGTCATTAGGAACATCGATTCAGATGCTATGTCACCATAGATTATGGCAATCCTTGTGCACACACTTAAGCGTGCAAAATACATATATCGTCAGGAGATATGACGATGTGTATCGTCATTTGCATTTTTCAAAACTTATTATCCCTCCTCTAATATTATATATATATATATATATATATATATATATATATATATATATATATATATATATATATATATATATATATATATATATATATATATATATAGGCACAACGATACAGTGCTCAAAAGAGACAAGACTATCATGGCCGCATGCCGACGACATGTCGCAGATATTCCAGAAGCTATATTTTTATTCCAACAAGTTTTGGGCGCAATTATGTGTTTACTAAGCGTATCAACGATTTACCACAAATATAATGTTGTTATGCCAGTGAGTGGCTCGGCTTGGATTTGTGAATGGTTCAAATCTATTGAAGCTACTTCTACGGTCCAGGTCACTTGACTTTGGAAATTAGGGGACATCCTATTTAAGTGTCTCCTCATGCCCTATAAAGTGACCTTAACCAAAAGGAGGTTGATCTTGGGTTTCTCGAGTAAGAGCCATAAGGGGTCTTCAAGAGGAAGGAGAGAATACATTGGACATCTCCTTGAGCAAGGGTTTCACAATACAATATAATATTCTTTGTACCCTTGTCCGTGGACGTAGACAAATCTAGGTTGAATCGTGTTATATTGTGTGATATGTCTTGTTTTATTCGTCATTACAAGGTTACAATAATTGTATCATGGCTAAGGGAATCAAAAAAAAATTAATTTCTTTGATCTAGGTTAACGGTACATGGTGACATTGATCTGTTTCCTATTTTCGTAGATCGGTGTTCTTGAAAGGTTCGAAAGGGATTTTTTCTATTTCAAAATTTTGGGAGGGATGACGAATAACAAGGTTAATAGCTCCAAGTTCGAGGTGGAGGAGTTTATTTGTAAATGAAACTTCTCGATATGGGAGAGAAGAGTCAATGTGATCATCGTAAAAGACGATTTATTTAAGGTCTTAGGTGGTAAGGACAAAAAGTCTACCAACATGATGGTTGATGCATGAAGTGAGATGGATCAAAAGACACAATGTAAGATAGAGCTTTGTCTGGCGGATCAAGCGATGTACAATATTATGTCTAAGATTTCTATGAATAGTTTATTATTGAAGTTAGAGAGCTTGTGCTTGACAAAGTCATTGTCTAAGAAGTTGTATCTCAAGAATCAACTCTAGAGTCTCCGCATGAAGGAATGGACCAAAATCCTACACCATCAAAATAACTTCAACAAGATTGCAATGATCTTCTTTGTATTAAAGTTAGAGGAGTAAGCCAAGCGCTATTACTCATATCTTCGCTTCCGGGATCGTACGACCATTTGGTGACAAAAATCCTTTATGGAAAGAAGACTCTCGAGATAGAAGAGTTTACTACAACATTTCTGTATAATTTGATTATGAAGAGGCCAAATCTATCGGAGGACTCATCATGGTTGATTTCCAATGAATAGGAAAGATCGAAAAGAATAAGGATGGAGGCAAGAGAGGAAAGGGAAAAAAAAATCCAAATCCAAGCAGGATGGTGATGCAATTTTTTTGTAAACAGTCAGGACACATGAAGAAGTAATATCCAAAGTATAAGCAATTATTAGGAAAGAAGAGTAGAGACAGCAGCTCAAGCAATCAAGGTCAAGTCAAAAGGGAAGCCGGGGAGTTATCGTATGATGTACTTAATTATGGTACATAGCAGGAAGGATGTTTTTACATATATTGGATTCTTGACTCGGGATAGTCATGGCGTATGTGTCCAAATTGGGAGTGGTGCAACACATATAAGGAGTTCAGTGATGGTATTGTTCTCATGGGGAACAATATGTCGTGCAAGACCATTGATGTTGGAAATATCAAAATTCGAATACTTGATGGTGTGGTGCGGACACTCGTGAATGTAAGACATATTTCGGAGCTAAAGAGGAACCTTATTTCTCTGAGTGCGTTAGACGTGGCAGGACGCAAGTTTCTTGGCCAAAATAAAATGTTAAAGATAATGTAGGGCAACCTAGTGTTCACGAAGGGACATTATAGACTATCATCAAACTTGTATCAGTTGGACAAGAGCACGATTACTAGTGGTACTTCCGTCATTAGAAAAAGAGGTGGAGGATACCGCAAGACTATGAAATATATGTCTAAGCTACATGAGTAAGAATGGTCTTCGTGAGTTGCACAAAAGGACGTTGCTAAAGGGCCTTAAGGAGTGCAAACTAGATTTATGTAATTATTGCGCAATAGTCAAGCAACAGAAAGTTGGCTTCAAGCAGACAGTGCACAAGACCGAATGACTTCTTGGATACGTTCACTCGGATGTATAAGGCCATCACAAGTTCAATTAAAGGGAGATATCGAGTACTACGTCACCTTTGTTGAAGATCTTGTTGAACAAGGATTTCACAACATAGTATATGTTTGTATAATCCTTGTAAGATTTATCTTGTTGATTTAATAAAGTAATTCTTCCCTTGCCCCATGGTAGTAGGCCAATTTAGGTCAAATCACTAGATCGAACCACATTATATAATATTGCGTTTGTCTGTTTGTGTTCTTGGTTGCTATTGTTCAGTTTATTTATGTCTTGTGTTATTCGTCATCATAAGGTTTCAACAATATACACATAGAAAAAGTACTCAAATAGATATGTGGATTAATGAGCAGTTAACTTATTTGTGCGAATACTTGAATTAGATTTATTTGTTAACATCTAAGAATTGAGTTAATATCTTATAATTTTGGTAGATAATGTTGACAAATGGGTTATATGCTTCTAAATTCTGTTTCTTGTCTTGATGAAATATTATTTTGATTCTGTTCATTTTCTTTCTACAGCAAAACCTGTATAACACAGCTGTAAACCTATCAGAAATGCATGATTCTGTGGCACTTAAAGGAATCGAGCTACAGCTGCGTACACAAGAATCAAAACTCAGTTCTATTCTTAATAGCCAAGTAAGGCTTTTGTCACCTTCAATTCTAGCATATTTATATATATCAAATTTGGGGTTTTTTTCCTTCTTCTCCTCTATGCCTCCTTAGTTTTAAAATCTCGTGTGTTCTATGATATTCATATGTAAACATGGACAAATAATTATAATATACAATTAGCAGTAGGAACCATTACTTGTTAACAATTCTATAAAATGTAGATATTGTTCGTCCACCAACATAGTTGTGGATGTTTCAATCTGAACTTTCTATCATTGCAGATGATGTATCTGGAACAGTGGTCTCATATGGACACAGAAAATCAAAATTCCTTGTCCGGAACAATTAAAGCATTGAAGGCCAGCACTCTCCGTCTCCCAGTTGTTGGTGGAGCAAAGGTGCGTAAAGACATAGTTAAAATCAGTCCAATTTCAACTCGATGCTTTCAAGGTTATACATATGGTTGCTTTCTTTCAACAGGCAGATATCCATGAACTGCAAAATGCCATCACTTCGGCTGTTGAAGTGATGCGGGTAATGGGAGCATCAACACATTCTTTACTGTCAAAGGTTAGAGCCTTTCTTTATGTGATGATCTCTATTATTTTGAACTATGTCCTCAACCCAGCTATAAAAGTGTAATATTGTTGTCTCCCTGTTATTTCTTAGTAAATTTCTACCCATATGTTATATTAAACTCATAGGTGTAGAGAAAATCTTGCTGAAATTTGCAGGTAGTCATTTGTAATAGATCTTGACATTTTGAGTAATCTTGTGCTGGCATATACGTGCGCACACATTAGATGGTTCTATATGCATGACTGTCCTACTTCCATCATTCTAAACCCAAAAATTACCTTGGTCTAAATCTCATTGATGGAATCATATCTATTAGATATCTTTAGATCTTGGATCGCACACTAAGAACCATGGACACACCAAAACCAATGTTGTGTCCACCTGCATGTGTCCACGGATCACATAATAGGAACCATGGACACATCAAAACCAATGTTAATATAACATATGGGTAGGAATTTACTTAAGAAGGCACACTAGGATGTGGCAAAACTTGTGCAGTCTCCATATCATCTCATGTCATGTTCATGTCAATGCAACATAGGCTTCAACCCTCCTCTCCTCAAATGTTTAAAATTTTCTTCCTTGCGAACCCTCTCCTCCCAAACTCCATATATTTTTGATAGATGGGTGTATCTGATCCTTTGCATAAATCAGATCTACATCCACCATGTCATTTTATTTTTTCAGAATTCCTCTATATAGAGTTTATTTAGTTCAATCGCATGAGTGAATGTTCTCGGAAATAATTCATGTTTCATATTGTCCTATGATTCCTATCTGAGTAAGCTCTCAGCGTATCTTCCTCTACAGGTACAAGGAACAAATGCTCTGATGTCTGAACTAGGTAAAACAGTTGCACATGAATGGGCCTTGCTAGACCAGTCCAAGGATCTCTTGTCGACAGTAGCTGCGATGCACGTAAGTATTATCATCTCTTTCATTCCAGCTTCCATTTGAACTTTCACGATTGAAGCTCTGGATCCAACCCCCTTCTTTCATTAATTACAGGTAAAGCAATGTAGCCTCCAAGGGCAAATATTACAATTGAACTGCAAACTGAATCTCGTGCAACTGTAGAATATATATATACTTTGTCGCAATCTGCACCCAACATTACAACAATTATCTTAACCAAATAATAATTAATAAAGGAAGAGACCATTACTAGTTGTTACAAGAACATATTGCTACAAGAGCGGTGAAGTTAGCCTTCCGGGTGGAGATCAAAGGAAAGCTCATGTAAATATTTAGTGTTTTGTTTTACATATCTTATATTTTCTTTTCGGTATAATTCATTCATCAGTGTAATTGAACCATATGGCTGTTGGCCTTTGCTTGGATATCAGTCTAATAGTGTAATAATTGGATGTTTAATTAGTTGAGTAACATATACTGTTTTAACTGGCTGGCAGGTTTGAAATTTGATGGCCATTGTGGTCATGTTATTGTAATATACTATTTTTTTTTTTTAGGGGGGGGGGGGGGTCAAAATGTATCACTTTATAGTTAACATTGTGGAATGTTACAAAAATTGCTATAATAGAAACAAGCTAATTCAATTATGATTTAGGTTAATGGAGAAATTTTACTAAGTTTAGTATTGAAAATTTTAAGTAGTATTAAAGAAAAATAATACGTTAAATAGACACCAATAGACACAATTTGATACAGACATGATACTGATTTTGTAAGTTTTTTGCTTCCTTCGATGTGTACCTTGAAATCTTTGTACTAGTCTCACTGATAGATGGTTGGTCATGTGATCCCCCCCAACCCCAACCCCAACCCCAACCCTTCTCTCTCTCTCTCTCTCTCTCTCTCATACACACACACACACACACACACACACACACAGACACACATACACACATATGCTACTCTTTTTGAAATCATGTTTTCAAAATAAGTTTTCTACCTGTTTATAAGTTTATTGCATGATTTAACCAAAATTTTGCATTCTCAAAACACAATTTCACCAAAATCTTGCAACTGCATACTTCAGACTCACTTTAGTAGTGTCATATTTATATGCTTCGCTATTCTATTCAGCACTGGACATCCTGGAACTATCTATTGTCTTTGGTATGTCATGTTCTCTGCTGACTTTAGTAGTCCCGAAACTCTGTCGAGATGTACTCATCTCCATTTTGTGTTCACATATACTTCATTGTTCCTTCATTTTGCTTTTCTACAACTGTCTTCCACTCTCAGAATCTAGTAAACACTTGTGACTTGTGTTTGAAGAAATAAACTCATATACTGGACGTCGACCCTGAAATTTTCAATGTCCGGGACAAAAGTAAAAAAAAAAAAAAATCCCCTTCCTAAAAACTTGACTTGAAAAGAAAATTTCATAACAAAACAACTAAAATAATCGAATGCCACAATGAAGTGAAACCATCTCTACAATAATTTGAATGAACTACAAAGTTGAGAAGAGAGCATTCAAACTTGGTCACTCAAACAGAAAATTTAAAATTTCAAAAAAGGAACAAGCTATATTGATTGATGCTTTTTCACTAGCAATATTAAACCAACATATTATTTAAAAATAACAACATTCTTGCCCAGTAGCTTCATTTCCATCAACATGCCAAATTATCTCAAATGTTTTCTGCACATGCAAAACAGCTTCATCTTAGTAGCTTCACACCTAGTTTTCAAAAGGAAAAGAAAAAAAAAACCAGATTGCATCCAAAAGCTATTATCTAAAATGCATTCTTCTCGCATTATTTAATCAATTATATTTCATATGTTATTTGCTCCAACAAATATTTGCACATGATTGCTAATACATTTAACCTATCTTGGCTCATTATGGTCCTCAAATAACCTATCTTGGCTCATTTAACCTATCTTAAGATTTTTAACAATTTTAAGTTGGAAAAAAATTCTTCAACTGATGCTACAGTAATATGAAGAGTTAATAAAATTTGATAAGGAACCGATACTTTAGAAAAAAAAATCCATCTCCGCAACAAACTCTAGAATTTCAATAGTTATCCAAGATTTATTTGGTTCATATACTTCTGGAGGTAACATCTCTTGCAAAAAATCTTATTTCTAAAAAACAATTATAAGCATCAACATCATATACATCATCCTTTTTTTAGAATAGGTTCAAGATTTACACAATAATTTTTCTCAATCCATATTCCTCCAATGACATTAACTGTAGTCTATCAAACAAGAATCCAAACATCTTTTGAAAATTATGCAATTGTTCAAACCTACTCCTCAACTCTGAAAGAGCAATATCTACAACCAACAAGAAAATGATCAGTTCTAAAGCATTCTTCAGTTATTTATGATTCTCTCTCAGTATTAGAAATCTCATCAAATTATTTTTTCCTAGAAGTTTGGTATCTCTCAAAAAAATACAGGTTTAACTCCTATATCGTAAGCAATTTATTTAGTAAAATTCATGGCAGATGCGAAGCCTTCTTCCTATAATTTTCAAAAAAGAAACAAGTCCTTTTATTTCACCACAACGTCGATACCCATCTTTTTAAATTGTAAGATTTACTTATCGAGTTTATGTTGTACATAATATCATACCAAATAACCAAGCTTAACAAAAATCATAACTACTAAGTTCATTTGTTGCTAACAGTCTAACATTCCTAGATAATTGTGAATCATCGATAAGATATGCTACTTAAGTAAAGCTTTTTTGATTTGGCCAACTTGTGATTTAATGGCTTTGACACTTTCAATGTAACTTTTTAACCTTGTGGTGCACAATGACTTAAGTGTTAAACCATCTAAACAATCAAGTAGACACTCCACCTTTTGTAGAATAGGAAAACATTGTATACATGCATTGACATGCTCCAAAAAATGACTTTGTTTTAGCCCAAGAGTTTGCCATATTTACTTGTACTAAATTAAGATAGTGACGACCATGTAGCATATAAAATGCTCTAGGATTTATATCAAGTAATTTTGTTTTTGAAGACCTTGATGTGTTCCTCTCATGTTAAAACCATTATCATAACCTTGTCCTATAATATTATCAACATTAAGATAAAGATACTCTAATGTAGTAGCAAATCATTGAAAAGACCCAATATGGTTGTGTTTTCTATATTCAAAAATTCTACAAAGTACTTAATTTTTACAGAAATACTTGACACATCAAAACACCATAATATTAAGGTCATTTATTCCTTGTGACTTGTATCGAAAGTACAATCAAGGATCAGCATCAGAAGTATAATCAAAGATCATAGAGTAATTTTTTCCTTCCAATTATGGCAATTTTTACTTTTGATGATATATTAGCTATAAATCATTATAAATTTTATGGCTAAGATAGTAATAATGAATCTCCTTTTCTCTAATTTTTCAATAATGTTCTTGTGTTATTGGATCAAATTCGACAATCATTTCAATCAAGCCTAGGAAATTACCATTAGAATCATTATCAAATTTTTTTTTCTAGAGAATAGCCAAACATTTTACAACTGCTATTATTCTTATCAAAAATCATTTTCAATAGTGTGTTTCTTTTTTATTTTGATCCTGCAATTCCTTACCAATTGTTTTATTTTTTTCAATCGGACTTGTAACTCCACCATGGATCTTAAGTTAGCCAAGTGTTCACAACTTTTTTTTTATATTCCTTAAGCTTCTCACTAAGATGTTTCCAATCTCTAAATCATTCTTTTACTAACTGACTTCTTGAACGCATTATTTTGAAAAGCTTACAAAAAAATGAGATACTTTATCTAACTCTTTTGATTAGACTAGCAATTTTTTTATCATGACTTTTTTGTTTAATACTTTAAGGAAAAATGCATATCACGTTCATCACAAAGGTATTAAAATTAACCTCCCTAATTGGGCCTTTTTCAATATGTAAATCTCTCATTTTTGTATCAAGGCTATCACAAACTCTTGGATCATATATATTTAAAGAATGAACATTGTTTTCATATGCCTCGTTATTATTTTCACCTCGATCAGTATCCTCAGTGTTTGCAACATTATTATTTTATATGATTTTCTCAAGATGATTTTCTTGTGTAGATTGACTGTCTAAATTTTTCATCAAGTTTTTTTGCACTACACATGTTTCTTTAAGAACATACTTATCTATAAACTCTTTTATAGCTTGAGTCATTCTAATTTTTTCCCGTTTCCACGGGCTTGTTTTCTTGGAAAAAAAACATGTTTCTTTAGACAAGTAGACTAAATATAAACAAAATAAGCTAGACAATCTCAATAATTCATAGGTCACAAACTCACACCAATTAATCAAATATATAATTTTAAGAACTTAACTTATCAGCACAATCATTAAACAAATGTTAGGAACGAAATACGAAAACCGTTCCCCTAAACCAGAGATATATGTGAGAGAACCAAGCAATAACAACGCATAAACCAAATCACCAACAATTACAAAAGAACCAATCGCAGACGAAAAGATTTTGACGAAAAAAATCCTTGCGAAAAAAATCACAGGATGATCGGAGTCCAACGTGAAGAACCTCCACTAATGGAAAAAAAAGATTACACCCTCTACAAGCTCCTCACCGATACAATCGGATTACCACAACACTTAGGAATAGAAAATGATTACAAACAACGCAGAACAAATATGATGGTAATAGATTACCCGAAAATGATCTCCTTCTTCGAAACGGCCGTCAATTCCTCTTTCTCCTTTTCAAAGTTGCAAAAGCACTATTCCCACCTTTTTCTCTCTTGTTGTTATTTATGCAATTTGAATTAGGGTTAGGTAAACCCTAACTTATACTTCCCAATTTTGTAGCTAATCTGGACTGTAGGATACGATCCAACGGTGTATAAAAAATACCTTCAGCCCCCGGATACCAAACTCTGCCGAGTTGGTGTTTTATGAGTAAAATAAAACAACAGCCAAACAACAAGGTTTTGGAACCCCCAGATCGAACTCGGCCAGAACTTTGCCTGGGGACCGAGTCCGGTCCCGCCCTTCTGGCCAAAACTGCTGCTGTTGCTTCCCGAGTTCATTCGTCCTCTCGAATGGCAGTCGTCACCTCCCCGAGCTTCTCCGACACACAGATGGCGATCGTCTCACTCTGGGGTATTCTCCACATAGGTAGGGAATTCCACCCACTCCAACAAATCTCTCTTTTTATAACTATGTGGAGAAAATTGTCATCCTGATGATCCACCTGCAGTATCCAAGCTTTTTTCTTGGAAGAATCTTTATGAACATGTCTGCTCCATTGTCATATGTACGAACCTTCTCAAGCGTCGCTTCCTTATTTTCAACTACATTCCGTATTCAATGATACCAGGTATCAATGTGTTTGGACCGGCTATGAAATATCTGGTTCTTCACAAGGTGAATTGCACTCTGGCTATCACAAAGCAAAGTGTACTGCTCTTACTTTAGCCGTATTTCTTGCAATAACTTTTTCATCCACAATAACTCCTTTCTAACCTCCGTCGCCGTAATATACTCTGTATCTGTCATCGATAAAGCAACATACTCCTACAACCGTGATTGCCAAAATACTGCTCTACCAGCAAACATCATCACATAGGCCAAAGTCGATCTTCTCGTGTCTACATCTCCAGTCATATCAACGTCGGTATAGCCAACCAGCTTTGGCTCATCACCACCAAAAGAAAGTATCCAATCGGAAGTTTCCTGAAGGTATCGTAGAATCTACTTGACTGCACTCTAATGTACCCTTCCAGGATTGGAAAGGTACCTGCTAACTGTGCCAACTGGGTGAGCGATGTCTGATCTCGTACATACTATAACATACATAAGACTTTCCACAACTGACACATATGGAACCCGCTTTATATCTTTCTTCTCATCCTCGGTAGATGGACATTGCTCCTCAGTAAGCTTAATTGAGCCGTTTGCTCACTTTCTTTGACCCATCCATCCAAAAATGCTGAAGTACTCGGTGAATGTACTTCTTTTAGAATAAATGAGCCAGCTTGGACTCTCTCTCTCAGGTGATCTTCATCCCAAGAATAGCCTTCGTTGCGCCCAAGTCCTTCATAGAGAAGGCTGCACCCAGTTGGTACTTCAACTCCGCTATCTTAGTGGCATTCTGACATACCAGTAGCATATCATCAACATATAGCAGTAAAATAATAAAATTATCCTTGACAAAATACCTCACAAATACACAGTAATCTGACGTCGTCCGTTTATAACCATGCTCCCCTATAAACGATTCAAAATTCTTGTAACACTGCCTCGGAGCCTGCTTTAGACCAGACATGCTCTTCCTCAACCAGCAGACCAAGTATGACTTGCCCTTCTCACAGAATTCCTCTGGCTGCTCCATGTACAACTCTTCCTCAAGTTTACCATGGAGGAATATCGTCTTCACGTCCATCCGCTCAACCTCCAAGTTAAAATTGGCTGCCAAAGCTAGAACCACTCGAATAGACGACTGCTTGACAAAAAGATCTTATCATAATCCATGCCCTTCCGCTGACCGTAGCCATTAACTACCAGCCTCGCTTTGTATCGAGGGCGAGTAGGATCATCTATCTGCTTCAATCTAAATACCCATCAATTTTTCAAAGCCTTCTTGCCCTATGGCAACTGCACCAACTCATTAGTAGAATTGGCATGTAGGGAACTCATCTCCTCCTACATAGCCTCCATCCATTCATGCCTGTGTTCGTCTTTCATAGCCTCTGCAAATTTTTTGGATTCTTCTCCGTTAGTTAGTAGCACATACTCATATGGTGAGTATCTAGTAGATGGTCGACGATCTCTATCGCTCCTCCTTAACGGAAGCTATAGTGCTAGCTGTATACGAACAACCTCCTCTCCTTCAAGAACTGCCTCATGATATGCTTATCCCCCTGAGGGTCACCCTGACCACCATCACCAGACTGATGATCAAGTTTGGGAGCATCTCCATGTACTGGCTCCCCAGTATCTGTATCCTCTACAGTTTACTTTGGAAATAGCTCAAAGCAAAAAGACTCTAACTTAGGCAAATCCTCATCCTCAGAAGGCATCTCAGAATCTTGAGTGTTGATCATGGTCTGATCCTCGATGAACACAACGTTCCTGCTTCTGTTGACCTTTTTTTTCTACTAGGTCATAGAGTCTATAGCCAAACTCATCCCAACTATATCCGACAAAGACGCACTACTCGTCTTCAGCTCAAGTTTGGATCTCTTGTCCTTCTGTACATGCACGAAGACTTTATAATCAAACACTCGAAGGTGATTGTATGATGACTCTTTCTCGTACCATACTTTGTTAGGCACTTCACCCTACAAAGGAGCACTAGGAGACAAATTAATAACATAAGCAGCAGTGTAAAGAGCCTCACCCTAATAATTGTCTGATAAGTTTGCTTTAGACAATAAACATCGTACCCTCTCTATTAGTGTCATATTCATGCGCTCCGCTACACCATTGAGCTGAGGTATCTTTGGCGGAGTCTTCTGGTGTCATATCCCTTGCTATCGGCAATATGCATCAAAGGGACCAATGTATTCACCATCGTTGTCGGACCTAACACATAGCAAATTATTGCCCATATCCCTTTCAACAGAGGCCTAAAACTCTTTGAAAGTCGGCAATACCTGTGATGCCATGCTTCCATGCGGTGCATTAGGCTGAGTCAGATTAAAATAATACAATAATTTGGTTGCATTTTAATAAGTTGGATTTGGAAAAACAGTATTGATTCGAGTTGATTTTCATATGCAGATTATGTGTGGAGTTCAGTATGTCATGCCCCGATCTCCCGCATGACTCGTTCGTCCCCGCTAGGCGTGAATCATTGCACCAGCGCTCCCGCGGGATGATAGTTTTCATCTAGACGTGATGCCGTGCGAGCCTGGAGTTGCGCCCGTGTGAGGCAAATACCGAAACGACCATTGATAACTAGTTCACAGAGTCGTCATATAGGAAACATAGAATAAACGCAAGTATTGAATCCAAATCAAGCTCTTTATTGATATAAAGTAAAGATTACAAGCGGCGCTAGGCCAAAATTATAAGTCGCTCATGCTCTCTCTCTCTCTCTCTAATATGAATATGCCCTTAGGCTTACAACTAATTCAAATAATCTGGATGATGATGTTCCCATACATCATGTCTCATATATGTGAGCTCCGGGTTCGTACTCCACGCTCCAAGACGCCAAGTATGGTCTGGTGCCTCAATGCATTAAGTAATCTCTAAATCTGTACGAGTTCTCCCTGTACCCATCATGTAATTTGGTTAGATATCAGTACATTGAATGCACTGGTGGGGAGGCCTCCCGTCCACGCCACAAAACAAGCACGTTCATTAGTTATGTGCACCAACTGATTATGTTTACTTTCTTATCTTTGCCTTAGTATCAGTTACATGGCAATATAATAAAAGTAATACCCGTGTCTGCACAGAGTGTCGTACTGTAAACAACTGGGTTTTCTTACTCTTTTTTACCATTCGGCCTTCCCTGTCATATGCAACAATATAATCAATAATATACTAAATAGCTAAGAACATCTATGCAATCCAAGTGTTACGTTTGTGTCTCTGTCTCAGACCCGTTACTCGAACTATATTATATATCGTGCATCCATTCTAAATACGCAAAGTTCCGTACAAATGTACTCCTTCATGTTACTCCTCTTCTGAATACAGATAGCTACTATGCATGCATGACTTATCTATATGAAGGTCACTGGCTCTGTTAGCCATATTGGACAAGATCTGGGATGGAATGACTGTCTTCCCAGCTTGTTTGCGAGCCTTACTGGGTGTCTTGAACCATCCGATGAGTCGACTGACCTTCCAGGTCGGTAGCAAGCCTTGCTAGATGTCCCGCACTTGCCCCCTAGTACTTCAGCTAGTGTATTACCATGACTATAGTACTGGCATCGTCCTTCCGGGTCGACACGATTCGGATGCCTCAGCAATCGTGTTGAGGACTCTTCTCTACCTGGTACGTAACCAGTTGTCCGTGACCATGCAACTACTCCTCCACTTCCAATCCTAGTCGAGAACTTCCTTCTCGATTTCTCTTATCTGAGGACTTCAGCTCGGTTCAATCTTGTCGAGGACTACACTCGGATCTTTTTTCTTTGCATAGCTCCCTGATTATAGACTGCCTTGGTGATCTAGATATCCTGAGTACTTTATTTTCTTTTTTTCTCCTGACTCGGAACGACTACTTGATAGTCTTCCTTGTCTATGCAACATGACTATACTCTATCCCGTGTCATATTTTGTATGGTGCGATACCTCAATATGAACTCAAAACTACTTTTGTGGCACGTACAAGAAAATACTATATTTCAACTCAATAAGATCGATTACGGAAATAACAAGTAAGATCTCCATGTCCTATACAATAATAAGGCGAGGTTATCCCCTTAGCTATGTGCGTTCATCTCTTTTTATTAGCATACAAAGGTTATCGCTTGTAAACTAGCATGTATCATTCCTTTTCTTAAGTGTGCAGCTAAGTAGGGACAGGTTCGCCGGGACCACCCATCTTAGTGATGAACTGCATCGGCTGAACGAGACTCTGAGCTCGCCTCTGAAAAGTCTAAGTCTAAACTATATTCTAAGTTCCAAGTCTGAATACCTTTGTCTCGAATGAGTCATCTCGCTGAGCAAGGCAGAGCGGTTCACTACACTTGTGCCGTTTGAATCGGCCCTCCCGGTTGAGCGGAGCGGGTCGTTACATTATACACCACTCAGAACAAGTCTCGTCCTTGAGACATCCTGAGCGAAACTCATATTATCGCAAAAATTCTAAACCAAACTCTATACTTCTTATCTAACTTCCAAGGACTATTTCAATACTATATTCATTTAATTCTTCACCATACGTTACGCACATGCTTAGCCAAATCTCATCGAACAACTCTATCATTCAATGCTATCAAACTTACTCAACTTAATTGTAGCACTCTCGACTCAAACTCTACTCCGCCTAGCGTAGGGCTGTATTACTCAAACACGAGGTATTCTATAACTCAATGTATACTAGAAAACTCTGATTTTGGGTAAAGTTGCCTAATTGTTATATTCTATCCATGCGAACCCAATACATCCGATCGATTACTTGATGTCGCATATCGAAACCCATCATTACGCCTAAACCCAAAAGCTCGAATCTCAGTTAATCTTCCAATCCCGTCTTGTACCCATATCTATCTGAATCATCGTCCATTCTTGCTAAGTTTTACTACCACCCAAAGTCGTCGCATCAAATTGCCTACGTTTTCTGACTCTGGCTTTGTTGCACCTTAGTGCAGAGCTAAATTGCCCAACATAGGGTATGTTCTAATCCTTCGCATCTTAGGTCCGATCGAACCTAACTTCCTATTCATTTTCTTATTCTGTTTCGCATGTGGGCTTAATCATTTTATCGAATGATTCATTCGTTCAACTATTATATTTCCAGACTCAGTCTCTTACTGCGCCTTAGCACAGAACTATCTCAATCGCATAGGGCATGTTACAATCTTCCATTTCTAAAAATCTAGGCTAAGGCTAACTTACTCTAGTTGCCATACTCATTCAAGTGAATTTGAACATTTTTATTTGCACCTGCATTCGAGTTATGCATATCGCTAAGTCTGGATCGTACCCATATTCAAGGCTTCCCCCAAATATGTGTATTTCAACTAAGGTTAGTGATAGCTAAGTCGGACAAGCTACTCATAAAAATCTTTCGAATTGCCAATCGTTTCGCTACTCGAATAACCGAACTCTGGTTCGTTTAGTTATCGTCTATTCTAATCTCACTCAAATCCAAGTATTGCATTACTAGCAATACACATCTTCCAAGCAACGATTTAACTCGTTATGCCAACTTATCTTGAATATCACCAATTTCAATCATAAGAGTTTCGTCCGACAATTTCCTAATACCGTCTTATTCCTTACCGTTGCATAACCAATCCAATCCAATCAATCAATTATCACCCAAGTCCTCTCCCCCATTGCGTTCGTTTTAATGCCAACGTCGCTAGCATACACTCACAGTTCCAAGTCCTAACTCCAAGTCTCGTTGCCCAAGTTCTATTATTTTTTTGAACGATACTCTGAAGTCAGCCACTCCCGTTCAACTCAAGGCATAGGGTCGTTTGCCTAGCCACTAGTTCAGCTCACAAGTTCATAGGTACAGTTTGAGTTTGTGACTTATCGTACAATCATGTTGTACGACGCTCGCCCTAAATACCCTAAGGTCAAATAATTTTTCTTTCGCACGGAGTATTCTACCCAAGCTCATTTCACTCAGATTTCTAAACATCCAGCACAGATTATCCTATTACATCAATATGTTCATTCAACCGAATCCACGTCCACGTCGCATGTCCAACCTAATGATTTGTATAGTCTATCTCCTCAAACACTTGGTAGGATCCATATATCCAATTTTTCTAAGTCTAGACCACCAAGTAACAATTTAATTTCTACCTCTTCGATCTCAATCACAAATTCAAATTCATACAACATAATTCACGTATTCATTCACTAAACCATCGAGCGTCTTGCTTCATGTTCTAGACTAACTCATCTCCAAAATACCTTCGATTCACTTGTATCCTGAAACTCGTCTTATTGTGTCGAACCACAAGTCAAAATAATCCTTTAATTGTCATGCTCCAGTCTCCCGCAAGTTCAATCATCCCCGTTGGACATGAGATCACCATGCCAACTCTTCCGCAGAATAATTCTTCTAATCCGGGTGTGATGCATGTACGAGTAAGGAGTTGCACTAGCACAAGACAAGAAGGTCAAACGTTATGGTTATCATCGAACGAACAGACATCTTATCATCATACTTTATTTCATCCAAGTTGTACATTGATCCATCAAGTCATGTTTATCTAACAACCGTTCTTGTCATAATAATAATTTATCTAGCCAAATCGTCCAACTTTAATGTTACCATTTGATCATTTTGTAGTCTACTTCTAGCATTCCTCAAACAACTAAGTTTCAAATCCCAAGCCAAAGTCTATTCACTTTCGATACGTTCAATTTCATCGAGTTTATTTTCCTAATCTTCGAACATATTCCTGCGAGTTCGATCATTCCCGCCGGATGTGAAATCACCACACAAGCGCTCCGACGGAATAATCGATCTTATCTAGGCCTGATTTCGAGTATTACCTTCAAACTCGACTCAAGATCGTCAGTTCAAATTCAAGATCAAGTCCATGATCACCTATCTCAATCTTTGAACCACAATTTTGCTAACTTGCATCAATCCATGCTATCTTCCAACCATTGATATGATATAAAGTCTTTCAAATTTGAAACTGTAGCATTTGTACTCTAACTGAACTTTATCGATCGATATCCTACTCAAATCTTAATTTTTTATGCGCGCTATCATTCATTCGCGCCATTATTTTAATTGCACTAACTCCGATTGCATTCCTGATTATTCTATATCAATTCAAGTTTTAATTTGTTTGATTCAATTCAAAATTGCTTGTACGATCTAGTAAGTTTCTCCATACTATGATATTAATTTCAATACTCTGAATTTCTATCCGATGTAAGCCTTATCCCTTGTTCAACTCTTTCTAACTGGTTCGAATCAAATCCTAAATCATTCCTTCGAGTTTGCTTACTTGTTAGACATTATTTATACTAAGGCTTTATACAATCTCGTCGCTTGCTGCTAGACTCGTTTAATACTCCAACATCCACGATTCGTTCGAACATTTCTAAGACACCAATACACAACTCAGGGTTCGAACTATACTCTATGAATCTTTATAACTTATTTTATTCCTAATTTTCTTATTCGATCCAGAGACCATCACATACACCACTCAGTAATCGAGTTATCTTATTAACTCCTGAATCGCGTTCGTATCATTCACTCGTATATTCAATTCATTCCTTAGAACTCCAGCACAATCCCTATTCGATGCCTTGATGATCTTAGCCTCGTATGCACCTTTATTGATAGTACTCTGTACAAACTATGTTTTGAATCATAACTTATCGCTACAAATAACCGTACAAACTATATCTCAAAATCCAAACACTATTCTCATTATTCGCCTTAGCGGTACTCCGATAATGTCTATATCGATTTCCATTCTAGTCCGACTTTATTCTTATTCGAACAATACCCAAATCTCGCTTGCAACTCACTAGAACCAAGGGTAGTGTCGCACGATACTCAACGCAACTTAGCCGAAAGACTGTATGCATAGGTAGCTATCCGAACAATTTTCTATCTCGCAGACTAACCCGCTAGGTGTTCACGTATAGGCATTCAGGTTCACATATAGATTACAGATTCTAACATGAGTCTATTCTCGTAAAGACTAATACAGATTGGCATAAAGGCCCTCGCATAACTATTCTGTTTAAGCAAATCATATCATTCACATGCACATTCAAAAATATTTAGACTCATTGTATGGAACATTCATCGAAGCATCGAGAGAGAGAGCGTCTATCACATTATCAATGCACAAGTTCAAACACAAAAAGAAACGATAAGAATTCCAAGGAAGTAAAGTCGTGATCTGATACCAAAATGTCATACCCCAATCTCCCGCAGGACTCGGTCGTCCCCGCTAGGCACGAATTACCGCGTCAGCGCTCCGACGGGACGATCATTTCCATCGAGATGTGATGCTGCGCGAGCCTGGAGTTGCCCCCGCACGAGGAAAATACCAAAACGGCCGTTGATAACTAGTTCACAGAATCGTCATAGTGGAAACATAAAATAAGCACAAGTATTGAATCCAAATCAAGCCCTTTATTGATATAAAATAAAGATTACAAGTGGCGCTCGGCCGAGATTACAAGTCGTTCGTACTCTCTCTCTCTACAATGAATATGCCCTTAGGCTTACAACTGATTCAAATAATCTGGATGATGATGTTTCCATACATTATGTCTCATATATGTGAGCTTCAGGTCCGCGCTCCTCGCTCCATGCTCCAAGATGCCAAGTATAGTCCAATACCTCAATGCGTTAAGCAATCTCCGAATCTGTACGAGTTCTCCCTGCACCCTACATGCAATCTAGTTGGGTATCAGTACATTGAATGCACTGGTAGGGAGGCCTCTCGCCCACGCCATAAAACAAGCATGTTTATTGGTTATGTACACCGATTGATTATGTTGTCTCTCTAATCTTTGCCTTAGGATAAGTTAAATGGCAATATAATGAAAGTAATAACCATATCTGCATAGAGTGTCGTACTATAAACAACTGAGTTTTTCTTACTCTTTCTTACCATTCGGCCTTCCCTGACATATGCAGCAATATAATCAATGGTCTACTAAATAGCGAAGAACATCTATGCAATCCAAGTATTACGTTTGTGTCTTTGTCTTAGACCCGTTCTACTCGAACTATGTTATATACCGTGCATGCATTCTAAATATTCAAAGTGCCATACAAATGTACTCATTCATGTTACTCCTCTTTTGAATGCGGATAGCCGCTATGCATGCATGACTTATCTATATGGAGGTCAACGTCTCTGTTATCCATATTGGACAAGATCTGGGATAGAACGACTATCTTTCCAGCTCAGTTGTGAGCCTTTGTACGTATCCCGAACCATCTGATGAGTCAGCTGACCTTCCAGATCGGTAGCAAGACTTAAAAGATGTCCCGCACTCCTCCGCTATTACTTCAGCTAGCGTATTACCAGGACTATACTGGCATCGTCCTTCCGGGCTGACACAATTCGGATCTCTCAGCAATCGTGTCAAGGACTCTTCTCTACCTGGTGCGCAACTAGTTGTCCGTGACCATACAACTACTCCCCCCACTTACATTCCTAGCCGAGAACTTCCTGCTCGGTTTCTCTTATCCGAGGACTTCAGCTCGGTTCAATCTTGCCGAGGACTATACTCTGATCTTTCTTCTTTGCGTAGCTCCCTGATTAGAGACTGCCTCGGTGATCTGGATATCCCAAGTACTTTCTTTTCTTTTCTTCTCCTGACTCAGAACGACTACTTGATAGTCTTCCTCGTCTATGTATGCAACATGACTATACTCTATCCCATGGGAAATATTTTATTCGGTACGATACCTCAATATGAACTCAAAACTACTTTTGTGGCACGTATAAGAAACTACTATATTTTAACTTAATAATCCTGATTACGTAAATAACAAGTAAGATCTCCATGTTCTATACAATGATAAGGCGGGGTTATCCCCTTAGCTATGTGCGTTCATCTCTTTTTATTAGCATACAAAGGTTATCGCTTATAAACTAGCATGTATCATTCATTTTCTTAAGTGTGCAGCAAAGTAGGAACAAGTTCACTGGGGCCACCCACCTTAGCAATGACCCACATCGGCCGAACGAGACTCCAAACACGCCTATGAAAAGTCTAAGTCTGAACTCTATTCAAAGGTCCAAGTCTGAATGCCTTTGTATCGAATGAGTCATCTTGCTGAGCAAGGCATGTCGGTTCGCTACCTTTGTGCCATTTGAATCGACCCTCCGGGTGGAGCGAAGTGGGTCGTTATATAGTACAATCAGGGTAGCACCTCGCAACGGACTGAGGCATGGGCGTCATACAATAGAATTAGTGTGTTCGTTCAGAGCAGTACAGAAATAGCGAGATTCGAGCAATAATTCCATCTTCCTTAGTGCGATTGGGTCAGATGATTTGGAGAGCACGACCTGCTTGCACTGTCATACCAATTGAGTAGATCGTGCTTTGCATTGGACCACGGATTCAAGGAATTGACCGTATCAGCGAGGTATAGTGCTAGGCAGATTCTGATTTGGTGAGTAGCTCTGTCCCTTTTTCTCTACTCATTCATGCCTAACAAAAAGGAATACACATTATATCTTGAACACTTAGTCTTGAAAATTTGGAAATACTGCACTATGGCGTTCAAAGAGTGTGTATCATTCGGAAAAATAGAAGTTGTAGCTTTGAGTTAAACTACATGGTTTGAACATTAGGAACACTGCACAAGGTGTGCATCGGGCGCATGGTAGCAAGTTATATCGCTTCGTCAAGCGAAGCGTGCAGTTGTGAATCAAAACTGTGCAACTATATCAGAGAGGGAGGTGTTACACCCACGGAGCCCTGTGTCGAGAAGTGGCATGGTGCCTTGTGGTATAATTTGAGAACGATTATGGTGAATCAGATGAGACAGGACGAGTATCGTATGGTAGAGCGAGAAGGCACGTTCCTCGTGGTACCTACATTATCGGAGCATTGCATGGTCACAGACAACCTGTGTACACGGTTTAAATTTTCGCGAACGGGATAGGCACCGGGACCGTTTAGCCTAAAAGGAAGCATCGATAACGTGCTTTGGAATCATGGGTATTGTGAACCCCTAGTTGGCGCATGCTACCTCGGACTGATCGGGCAATCACAATACTTGCAGTTCGAGACCACCAGGCTGGATTACAACTCAACGCTAGATTGGGTCAAAATACCTCGAAATAGTCCATTATGGCTTAGCCAGTGGCCTTCATAATAATTAGTATTGGCACACAGAGTGCATTGGATATCGATAGTTTATCACGCAGAGAGATACGATTCATTAGATTGTCATGTCGAGTGTCGTAAGGCAATTTTGATGTTTTTACCTTGCGCGGTGCAAGGGTGTGTGTTACGGTAGTAGTAGGCATTCCTGTTGCATAAGGGCAAGCCCAGACGCAGCGATCACCATCACCGAGTCATGTTGAGTGATATGGTACAACATGTTTCATATGTTATACTTATGGGATAGCGAGAATAATTGTTTATGTGCTTAATGATTTCAATGCTTACATGCGTAACCTATTTTACTGCTTTCATAACATGCCATGCTATGCCTTAAAATTGATCTAAGTAAATAACTAGCAAGACCACCATGTAATAACTCTTACATTAACATGATTACTTAGTGTTGGTTTAGGCGAGTGGGTTATCCTGCTCACCAGTACAGCTGTGTACTGACCTACGTTTATGGGCATTATTTTCAGGTACTCAGGTGCGAAGCCTTAGCTTGGATATATGTAACATGATGTATGGGATAGTGAGGTCCTTTGTAAGCAAGAAAGAGCTAGAGTATTGTAAGCCTTCGTGGCATCTTCATTTGGACCCTTTGAGAGCTTCGCTTCGTATACTCTGATGCGTTCTTGTTTGTGTCATTACTTTTCTTTTGATGTGACTTGGTCATTTCGATGATAACCATAACGTTTAATGTTCTTACCTTATGCGATCGCAACTCTAGGCTCGTACGAAATTATGTCCCGATGAGAACGATTATCCTGCGGGAGCATTGGCGTGGTGATATCACGTCCAGCGGGGGCAATCAGACTTACGGGAGAATGGGGCATGATAGCTCCTAATCCTTGGTCTTTAAGGCATAGACCCAAACCTTCCTGGAACAATCATCAATAAAAGTCACAAAGTAAGAAGCACCACCAATATATTTTTACCTTCATAAGACTGCAGAAATCCGAGTGAATCAACTCGAGCAATGCCGACTTTCTTGAACTTTGGTAACTTTGGAAAGACACCCTATTTTGCTTCTCCTCCAAAAAAGTGCGTGCATCTCTCAAACTTTGTAGACTTGAGCCCCAGAATCATCTTCATGTTCACGAAGTAGATCATTTCCTTCTCCCTGATATGGCTAAGCCTCATGTGCCACAACTCGGTAGACGTATCAGAAGCTGCATTCAACTCATGTGCCCCATATGCTCTTCCTTCTATATAATAGAGTCTAAATTTCTTGCTTCCTCTGGAAATCACCATCAAACCGCTGGAAAGCTTCCACTGACCTTTCCCGGAGAGATTGAAGAATCCCTCGTCATCCAACCTTCCAACCAACACCAGGTTTAAACGGATATCAGGGACATGACGGACATCTTTGACAACAAAATATGCACCCGTCTTCGTCCTCAAATTTACATCTCTAATAGCAATAGCTTTCGACATATCTCCATTTCCCATCTTCAACCCTCCACTGTCGCATGATGTGTAAGTAGCAAATAGTGCCATATTGTGAGATACGTGCGCTGAAGCACCTGAGTCCACCAGCCAAGAGTTGTTATCGTAGATGAGGTCATAACTACCTCACCACCTACAATGATCACACCGCCTCAATGTGCTGAGCAGTTGTCACGCCCCAGTTTCGTAGAACTGATCGCATTTGGTTTCGCAGAACTGATCGTCCTTGCTGGGTGTGATATCGTACAAGTCTGGGATTGCACTTGTATAAGGCAAGAACGTGCACATTGTGCCATTTATCTTTTGTAAACAGTTCTATAACACAGCAGCAGATTATAAAACACACATTTGTATAGGAAGAAAATAATTCTTTTATTGATTCATTTCAACGAAGTACAATTTTTTCAGTACCGAAATGGAAATGCCTGGACGGCTTACATAGTTTTTCATAAAAGAAAGACTGATAGGCTGACATAAAATAATGTTCTTATCCCATACATTATGCCCCTCTATTACTTCTTGGAAACTTGAAAGCAGCTACTAGAAATCTTTGAAATACTTTAAAAATATAAAGAAGCTTGAAAAGATCTGCAACAAAAGCTTTAATTCCCTTAAGCGCCCCCGGTATCTCTGTCACCTGGTTTGCCCACAGAGACGTGGGTCAGTACTTAACTTGTACTGGTGAGCAGAACTGACCCACTCACTTAAACCAACACTTCTTAATTAAGGAAGCAGTTAAATAGGTAATATTATAAATGTAATATTTCAATAGGCAATAGTTTATAAGAAACAGTTCATGCAGTAAAATATATATAAGCTTTGCACATATAAAATCCTTACCCCGGCCAATGGCCGTTCTCGTATAATTTACAAGATTGTTCTTACCGTCCCTGTATAAGACATCATTAGTATGCAACTCATTCTCACTGGGTCATTTGTGGTGTAGCACCACGATGGACATGCCATATAGGACTTCGATGGGCGTGCGATATGCCAGTTAAAGCATGTAGCAAGTCTCAATGAATGTCTCACTTATACCCGGCTCTACCAAAGTGCTACTATTTTTTCGGACCGAACGGTCCCCAGTGCCCCAGGTCCCGTTCGAGAAAATTTACTATATTGTGCACAAGTTGTCCATGACCATACAATGCATCTACGATTATATGATAAGCATAAATAGCAGTGTAAGGTATTGAAATATTCAGAGCAACAATGCATATTTTCTATTCTCATTTTAGCATACTTATTCATTTGATTCGATCAGTAGTCTATATACTCTAATTTATTGCTAAGTCATGGCACCAAACCACGACACAATGATTATATCCTTTCCTGTGTTACATAATTAAACTTTCCTCTAATTAATGCAATTCCATTGATTTATAATAGTGGTATAAAACTTGTGGCATTATTGGCTTTATTGATCATTGGACTTAGCAAGATTACAAGAGAACATTATTGATTATTGGCATAGAGTAGAGAAGAAGGGACATAACCGCTTACCAAATAGAGAATGTCGAGAGAGACAAAAAGCTTGTTCGTTCAGGCTCCGGTCACGCGTCTATCTGCATTAGCACCAATATTTGGATAGACTACCGTCTTCATTTCTTCCAGAGTTCTTTAGAATGAATGCATGCAATCGATAAAAATGGGCTAAATAATCAATCATCGAAAATCAATCACAAAAACGCATTCATCAAAACCAAGCAGCGAAAATCTAAGAAAGCCAACCAAAATTCCAACGAAAGCTATTGGATTCATTCCAACAGAAGTCGATCCATCAATTGGAAAGGTTTATTGCATTGTCCATGATCGATCCGTCGTAAAGTTTTCCCATACTCAATTTCTACTGAGTCAATCGAGCCACAAGAGTTATATAGTGCACCCCTAGGAGCGAGACACTACATCCATCGTTGTAGTATTCTCACTTTTTGTCGCCCTTCTTCTCTCTCTTCCAAGCAAAATAGTTCTGCTTGATGTGGCCATTCTTGCCACAATGGTAACACTCTGAGTCCTCATACCGACTCTTGGACTTGCCTATGCTCTTGTCCTTGCCACCGACTGGACCCCTACTTTTGCCTCTTCCATGGCTCTATAAAACTAGCACCTATGAATGGGATGAAGAAGACGTGCACTGAGATTTCCTCTGCATCTCCTCATTCAACACCCCTCTCTTGGCGAACTCCAGACTGACCATCCTTTCAGGGAAGAAGTGATCATAGACACTCGTATGGTCTCCTACGAGTCTGGCAAATTATCCAGCAATCACAACCCCTGAATTTCATCGTCGAACTTGACTCCCATCGAAGATAGCTAGTCAATCACGCCCTGGAACTCATTCAAGTGATCTGTGATACCATCTTTGTACCACAGACCCATGATCATTCGGATCAGGAACAACTTGATTATCCCGGTCTTCTTCGCGTACAAAGGTTTCACCTTTTTCCAAAGTGTCCTCGCATGCTCTATACCAGCAATGTGATTGTACACGTTCTCGTCAACGAACTATTGTATGTACCCACACACCTATATATGCTTAAAATTTTAGTCCTGTTCGAATTTATCACTGGGCCTCTTGGAAGCAAATATCGAAAGATGCAGCTTCTTGACAAATAGAAAATCCTTCATATTTCTTCTCTAGTAGTGATAGTTGGTGTAGTTTAGGTTCACCATGCATACCGACTTTGTGTCCATCTATTCTCCTTGATTTGATTGTCAAGTCCTGATACCACTCTGAATTCCAGAACCAGGCTTTGATACCACATGTTGGGAACGAAATACGAAAACCGTTCCCCCAAACTAGAGAGCCATGCGAGGAACCAAACAATAACAACTCACAAACCAAATCGCCAACAATCACAAAAGAACCAATCGCAGACAGAGAAAATTTTTGACGTGAAAAATTCTTGCGAAAAAAACCACGGGATGATCAGAGTCCAACCCACTAATGAAAAAAAACCACGAAGAACAAAGATGACGGGAATAGATTACCCGAAAACAATCTCCTTCTTCGAAACAGTCGTCAATCCCTCTTTCTCCTTCCCAAAGTTGCAAAAGCATTCTTGCTATATTTTTCTCTCTTATTGTTGTTTATGTGATATGGATTAGGGTTAGAAAAATCCTAACTTATACTCCCCAATCCCGTAGCTAATCTGAACCGTAGGATACGATCCAACGGTGTATAAAAAACACCTTCAGCCCCCGGACACCGAACTCGAACCGAACTCTGCCGAGTCGGTGTTTGCGAATAAAATGAAACAGCAACCAAACAGCAAGGTTCTAGAACCCCCAGACCGAACTCGGCCAGAACTCTGCTTGGGAACCGAGTTTGGTCCGAGTTCGGCCCCGCCCTTCTGGCCAGAACTGCTGCTGCTACTCCCCGAGTTCTTTCGTCCTCCTGAATGACACTCGTCGCTTCCCTGAACTTCTCCGACACACGGATGTGGCTCGTCGCACTCCGGAATATTTTTCACATAGGTTGAAAATTCCACCCACTTCAACAACTAATTATAGTCATTAATCAAGGAATGAGAAAACCTGAGTAGAGATTTTGAATTCTCAAATGTAGATTTGTAGTGCTCAACCCAAATTGATCAACAATTTTTTTTTTATTTGTAGGAGAATTAATAAAACCAAGAACATAAAAATTAATTAGTGTAACATGATCAGTAACTAAAGTATTAGGATTAATACTAATTTAGTTGATAATAGTGTTATGAGAAGAAGTGCAAATGAGAATTTCCAAAACATCCCTTGAAACCCATCAGCCCTCACGAATCTCCTCCTCATAAGTCTTCTCCACTTCTCTCTGAGATAAAGAGGGCTTTGCTCTCAAAGTATCCAACTATTCTAGTAAGCAAGAATAAGACCAACTGTTTTTATATTTACATCACCAGTTTAAAGACACCACCTGTCCATTCCCAAACATCAATCCATCCAAGCCATTTAATCAAAGCAAAAACAAAAACAAAAACAAAAAAGAAAACTATAAGTTCTAAATGAACTGGATCTGCTTTTAGTAAAAAAAATTTGCTAATACTATGCAACATCTATTAGTCCACCTGTTATTGCCAATATAATTACTCCTAAGCAAGTTGGTGATTTACTCCTCTTGACTCCCTCCCACTCTGTGGATCATGCAGTCATTGCTACATGATGCTGATCATATCCTTGTTGGTAATTTAACAGTCCCTTTCTTCTTGGTTGATAAAGTGTCTACCCTTATATATAAGAGAGATTAATAATTTTAATTAACAAGATATCTGTTGTTTTATTCTTAACCTTGTATTGCTTTCTTTCCACAAAGACCGTATTAGTGCCACATTAATCAAATTTCGTTCATATTTAAAAAAAAAACCCTGATATTCTAATTTCTCTCCAATTAAAGAATGAATCTTTTATTGACCTTGGTTTGTTCACAACTTTTCAAAAGTTCAGAAAATACTCCCAAAAATTGCTAGCTACACTACATTCTATAAACAGATAATATGCATATTCATTAATTTGACCACACATTGTAAAACTTTGATTTACCACCATGTTGTTTTTGCTCCGATTATCTGCACTATTTAACTTATTATGATATAAAAGCCAATCAAATTTTTTTTTTTTATATTGATCTTAATTTTCCTCAAATATTTTCCAAGAGAACATAATACCTCATTACAATTAGGGAAATTATAGAAAGATTTTAGTAAAACCTGACCTTTGCATACCACCTTTGTTGCACACCATCTTTGTCTTTGTAAGTTTAAGAATTTATAAGATTTGTAAGATTCATGTCATCAGTAATGAGTCTCCCTTAATCCTTCTAAGCAATTTTTATTTGTACTCTTTCACCGTTATATATATATATATATATATATATATATATATATATATATATATATATATATATATATAATTAAATAATTCTAACTAAAGTGATTAAGGTGTAAGGTATTTTTTTTGATTATTTGAATTCAATTTCTAGAAATAATTTTTTTTATAATAAATTTATGTTTAATTTTTTACAAATATTTTTTGTACGCACGTATAATACACGTGCACATTACTATAAATCTTATGAATAACATCTAGACGGTTAACAACAATTCTAAATAAATTAGGGAATAAAGTATTGTGTCTATGCATATATCTTTCTAGAATTTAACCATTTGACCAACCCCACTTTCTTTAGTTAACCATATATTTAATAGCAACAGCTGTTTTTCAAGATATTTCCAATAATGTGGAGGTTTTCATTAACGCTATATTTTAAATAGAATTTATCTCTACTATGATAACTACCAATATTCTTAAAGCCTTCAAATCCATCTACCAAGTAAAGATATCTTGAGTTCTTATATTTAGAATTCCCAAACTTCTTTGTAATATATCTTTTCAAATCATAGACCAACTAGCCGAACATTAATACCATTTGTTATTTCTCTTCCTGTGCAAGAGAAGCTCTTCTAAGTTTAACTATTTTTTAATCATGCAATCAGACATAAAAAAAACAGACATATAATATGTAGAACAAGAAGACCATATTGCTTCTAGCTATAAATAAATAAATAAATAAAATACTGCTCTAATAGATTCTCTCATTCTATCTAACTCACTCCAAGAAAAACTCATGTCAACTCAGAAAATCAAGTCAGTCCCTAAATCATCTCCAATTAAGTTGATAGACAAAAAAAATAACATTGAATTTTGTGGCTTATTAAAACAAACAGTTGGAAGACATCAAAATAACAACACAATAAAAAAGCAACATAGCTTTAAGATGCAAAAATAGTTCCCCAATGGCTAGAAATGACAACAGTAGATAGTCACAGAGTGTTCCTTGTTAATTAAACAAAATTTCTTCATGATACATTGATGCAGAAAATAAACAAGAGAAATACAATAATAGTCCCAATCTAATTATTGAAACATATTATCCCTTTCAAGAGAATTTGAAAATTAATTGTCAAATTCTTTACCGAATCGTCCAACTACAAGTAGCTGATGGGACAATACCCAAAACTTTCTCAATTATCTGACTTTTGTGAATTAAAGACAAAAAAGTAGAAGAGAAGTTTGAAAATTTTGAGGAGAAAAAAAAAGAGAGATATTACATATATATTTAGCTCACAAATGAAGGGTTCTAATCAATGGTTCAACATTATATTCAGAACACGTTCACTTACAGCTTTGTCCTTGTAGAGATTTTTTTTTTTTCAGGAATCAAGCAGCTAAGATTTGTCCTAATTACGTGGAGCACATTGAGATTTGATTGCACAAAGTTGTATAGAATCAAAGAATTCTTGAATATGACCAAAGCGGTATATGGCACCCGTTTGTCACAGGCAACTTTCCAACTAGTTTCGCTTGTACATATCTATCATGTGATACACTGTGCACCCAAAGATATGAGTCGTAGTTTCTTCAATTTTCAAATTAAGACCTATGCTTTCACTGTAGGTAATTATTGTTGGGAATCAGACACGTCTTGAAATTATTTTGACATCATGTTTGAGAGTGTCCGCAACGAAAACTTTAGGCCAATCCACCTGAGATAACCAACCCATGTCTAACGAACACCAAACACAGATAAAGACAAGTATATGGCGGTGACTACGTCACATGGACAAATTTCAACCTTTATAACTCAGGTGAAATTACAATATTGACAAAATCAATGTTGAACCCTTTGCCCTAATAGATTCAACTCTCTCACCACATTCAAGAAGAAAAAAAAAAAGATATTACAATTGAAATCACTCACCAACCCGTAGCAATCTCCCTGAGCGAAGACGACGACTCCTCGACCAGATCTCTTTTTTCCTTTTGTCTTGGATGGCGAAGTCCTAAGAGCAAAGCAAAGACTTTCTCTTAGATTTCATGTGGACTAGCACCCGAATCTCTAACTTGTGGATATTCTTTGTGCCTCCACCATCCTCCTATATTTATATATAGGATGAGCAATCATATTTTAGATCATAATACGATTTTCTAAATAGAAAACCTTAAAATAAGAATCATATTTCACCTAAATAGTCCAACACCAATTTTGGACCTCCAAATATGGTCAAATTAAATATTTGATACATATTTCAAATCTAATCAAATCTTACAATTAATGTAGATTTTTAAATTAAACCAAATCAAATCTTTGACCATATTTGGGCTCCAAAATTCACCAAATCCAGACTAGACCCCAACAATCTCCCCCTCCAATCTGATGAGAGGGTGTTGACCCCATGGCTTCTCAACTGGACTCCATGCATGTCGTCCCGCAACAGAGTTTCTGCTCCCCTATGCCACCGATCTCCGATCCCCCGAGTTGCTTTGCATCTTTCTTCGTCTCCAGCTCCTCGACCTTCACGTCGACACTAGCTGTCATGCGTAGAACCTTCTGTACCACGGGGATCCTGCCGACATCAATGACACGACTGAGACCAAATTCCCTGACTATCAACCTCACCGTGAGTCTTGGCTGCATATCCCCGACTTCTGTCTTCCATCAAAACGTATTAACGTTCCGACGAGCTTCTTCACCCTTGGATGGCCCAACCAAGCGGACAGTGCGATTCTCCCGAGATTCGAACTCCTGAATCTGCCTACCTTCATGTCCGAACTTGAAGCTCCCCATACACATGCGTCCTCGAGCAGAACATCACGTACTGTGCATATCGTCGATGACCCACAGCTCCTGCAAAATTGTGTGAATGGTGACGCTCCCGCCTCTAATTGAGTTTGCTGCAAACCTTGATCTCCTCCCTGGCCTCGAACTGCTGAAACCAATATTGCTCCGTGAAGCTTTGGCAAACCACCCGTCGCCAAAACCGGATCCATGACGCAACCCCTACCTGGAGACCGACCAGCTGTCATGGGACCGACATACTGACCCTCAATCTTTGGCTCATCACCATTAGTCGCTTTGTCTCAATGAACTGAATCCTCCGTAATCCTTAAAGTATCTCGAAGCCCTTCCTCAGCAAGTTTTCGATGATCCAAATCTTGTGGAATACCCCTCGAGCTTGCATCTGAAGTCTGTGGCCTGCCTGTATAACTCAGCGGCTTGAGCCTGTACATGCTATAATATATATAAATCACCTCAAGCCAGCTGTTGGAAAACCTTCGTAAGCATCCAATCTTTGTCCCCAAATAAACTGCTATATCCATCATCCGCCAGCCGTCCTACAGAAATCAAGTTGTGGCACAAACTTGGCACATGTTGCACATCCTTGAGAACGAGCTTCTCACCAAGCTCCATTGTCAAGTGCACATCATCGATGCTTACAACTGCAATCGTCCCCTTGTTGCCCATCTTCACACGTCCAAACCTGTCGTCGTTGTATGACGTGAAGATCCTCCAATATGGAGTAGAGTGATACGACGCCCTCGAGTCCATGACCCAATCGCCATCATGCCATATGCCACAAGGTTCCTCTGTATCAGTTGCTATGATGATGAGATCTCCCATAGCCGTGAGATTCTTTTGATCATCCTTGCCTTTGGCCTTCTTAGTTTTGAACTTCATGCAGTTCCTCTTGATATGACCTCTTTCGCCACAGTGATAGTAGCCCTCCTTGCGGTCCAAAGTCACAAGATCCTGAGAACTCCCCCATGTCCTTGCTTGTGACTTGGGTCTTTCCTTCCCGTAGGAAGCCACCAGAGCGGACTCCTGTAATGATTCTACTTGCTTATGATGGATCTCCTAGTTCAACAAGTTGCTTTTAACAGCCTCCATCGTGACAACTCTACCAGGCGCGGAGTTGCTCACCGACACCACCAACATCTCCCAACTTTTCGGTAGAGAACCCAAAAACAAAAGGGGCTGAAGCTCATCATCAATCATAATCTTTATCGCAGACAGCTGATTGATAATACCATGAACCTTGTTCAGATGTTGTGCCACTGGGGCACCCTCCGTGTACTTCTAGTTAACGAATTGGCGAATCAAAAATACCTTGTTGCCAACCGTCTTCCTTTCGTACAGCGAATGCAGCTTCTTCCACAATGCTTTTGCCGAACTCTCCATGGACACGTGGTGAAACACCGAGTTATCCAACCATTGGCGGATGAATCCAACGGCCTTCTGATATAGTCGTTTTCAGTCTTTAGTAGCTTTGTACAATGGCTTAGTGTTGTCGTCCTCAACGTACCATGCAAGTCCTTGCACCAGAGTAGATCCTCCATCCTTGGCTTCCAAATTATCAATTCCCTCCTGTGAGAGTGATCATACGAGTGTTCATCTGCTCCGTAGACATAGTTGCCAGAACCAAAACCAGTAGCTCTGATATCAGATGTTGGAAATCGTACATGTCCTGAAAGCGTTTCGACGATTTCAGGACTTGTCTGATTCCCAACAATTATCATTATTTAAGCATCATTAGTAATACAAGATGAAGGAAGAGGATTAACATAAAAATCATGCTCCCAACCTTATTATGTGTATTTGGTTGGCTAAAACCATGGTATGGGATTTTAGACAACTTGTCAATACGGAAGGAAAATATCACAATAGTTATTTTTGGAGTGGTTAATTCCAACTCTACAAGGTTCAACATTATCATGAAACTATTCAAGAAGACATCTAGCATGGGTGAATTGCTCAGGCCAACAACTGATTGCTCATAAGTTATCTATCGATAAGTTATAATTTTATCACACTTATTTTATTTAAAAGTTATTTTGTGTTCTCTTCTATCTCTGTCTAGTGAAAGTTTGAAGTTGCATGCTATTACATGAGACTTGAAAAATCCTTTTTTAGGTACTTCAAGGGTCCAGAACTGCTAGATGATCTGTTGGATTATGATTATTCATTGGATCTATGGAGCCTTGGTTGTATGTTTGCCAATACAGTATGGTAAGTGTCTAATATACCTTAATCAGTAAGAGATATCACTACTAAAATATAGTGATTTAGCGATAAAATATTGGCGATGGTCAATATCCGTTTTCAAACAGCGACGGTTCATTGTCGTTTGGACGACCAATAACCATTATTTGCGAATTAAACAACTATTCGTTGCTAGGTCGTCACCAATTAGTCACTAGATCGTCACCAGTTTGTGCGGTCAACCGTGGGAATAACGCAGGTAAACATGGCGACGGTATGGCAACGGATATTGAGTCGCAGATACGTCGCCTAGATAGTTTAGTTGTGGTAACGGATTTGGACGCCGCATATCCGTCGCCAAGTATTGTGCCCTAGGTTATATTAATTATGCATTCGATCGAAATAAAATTTTTAATCGACCGCTCCTCTCTCTCCTCTCCTCCGAACCCGTGCTCCCCTTCGGCCCATGCTTCCCTCTCCTCCGTTCCCCTCTATTATATTCCCCTCTCCTCCGTTCCCTTCCACTGTAAGTCTTCCTCCCCTCTCCTCCCTCCATTCCCTTCTTCGGTTTGTACTAGTATGTGCATTTACACATCTGAATGATGTCCAAATATGTACTCTGTAACTTGGGGTACTCTGTAAATCTGAATTATGTCCAAATTTGAACTGTGTCCACATCTGAACTGTGTCCAAATTATTTTTGAGCAAAATTATAGAATATTTAACTGTGCAAGTTTTTGTGAGTAGAGGGATTTCCTGTATCAGCAACTTGGGATGCACTAAATTTGAACTATGTCTAAATCTGTTCTCTTTAAACTTTAAGTGTGCAAGTGTCTATAAGTAGGGGGCTTTCTGTGTGCATACTAGAAGACGAGAAGCATTCCTGGATTAGATCTTTGGTTATAGTTATTTTTAGGTCAAGTTTATTTCCATATATGGAGTTTATTGGCTTTGGTATCATTAAGGATTTGGTGAAGATCATATTGGTTTGAGTATCATGAGTATAGATACTTCATATTTGTGTGTGGATTTCATAGAACTTAGGGTATCATAGTATTTCCATAGGTATCATGGGGGTTTATATGAGAGTATCATAGTTAGGATACCATTAGGTAATGGGTATTGGAGTTGGGATACCAAGGTATGGGTAAGCAAGGACTTAGCCCAATAACGGTGAGGCATAGTCCATGCAGCCATTTGATTGGCGAGGTAGAGACCATGCAGCCTTAGATAATATTGTCTATCCTTCGGCCCCCATCCCTCGGCAATGATGATACCACAACCTATCACTATATTTTATATTGTGAGCTGATGTCTTAGCATTACATTATGTGGGTTCATCTTAATTTTGTTATATCCTTCAGATACAATATTTGATAAGAACATATACTACATTGATGTACATAACTTAGATGATTCACAATAATGTATGCTAGAATAAATTTTGGATAGTATTCTGAGCCATCGATAACCGAATTCATGTCGATACTATGCAGAAAGGCATCATATTGAACAAATATCGATGTTGTAACTTTTACCTGTTTCTCTACTTTTCGCTATGGTAGAATACGTAAAGTACGAATTACAATGCTTTTAGAATGCCCATCTAATGTCGTATGTACGTCTAATTGCTTCTGTGTATTTTATCTTACGATACAAAATTTTCACACCCACCAAGCAATGGATCGTTACTTCGTTGATTGTATGTGGATGTACATACGGCAATACAAGAGCAGGATTATTCTGAGTGACTATTTTAAGGCAGACATTGAAGTATTTCTTAAGTATTCCATGAGCAAACCTGATTACATGGATGGTCCAAAAATTAAGTGTCCATGTGCTCGTTATCGTAATAGACGTTACGAAGAAGTGGTCATTATGAGGAAGCATCTGACCCTTAAGGATTTTGTACATGATCACGACCTGTGGGCATCATAAGGTAAACTTTATGCAGAAAGACAGTCTACTTTTGTTGTGGATGTTGCCATCGAAGATGATGTAGACTATGTTGTATATGGAGACTACAACTTGGCACGAGATATGGTGTATGATACGACATGGCTTAATTTTAATCATGAGGATCCAAATCCTGATGCAAAGGAGTTAAATGATATGTTTAAGGATGCAGATACTCTTATATATCCTGGTTGCGAGACTCATTCAGTATTATCGGTAGTGATGCGCTTGTTGAACATAAAGTCTAATTTCAACCTACCGCAAGCTTGCTATGATCGGATCGTACAATTAGTCAAAGAGGTATTACCGAAAGAATCGAAAGAGCTTCCTAAAAACTTATAAAAAATCAAAGATGATGGTCCGACGGCTCAGACTGGGGTACGAAGAGATAGATTGTTGTCGCAACGGATGTATTTTGTACTATAAGGAGAATGAGGACAAAGAAAGATGCAGTTTCTGCTACGCGGATCGTTACTAGCCAGTTCGAAGAAAAGAAAAGTCAACTAGAATAAAATAATGTTCGTACAAGTACATACATTACTTTTCGAATAAGAAGCGCTTACAGAGGATGTATATGCCCGTTAATACAGCAGAATATATGATGTGGCCTAACGAGAAACGTATAAAGGATGATGGAGAATTGTCACATCCTTCCGATGGAGAGGCGTAAAAGCATTTTGACCGGTGTTATCCAAATTTTGTTGTAGAGCATAGAAATGTCCGATTGGCGCTATGTTCTGATGGCTTCGCTCCTTTTGGACAGTCGGAATCTCAATACTCTTATTGGCCGGTGATTTTTATCCCTTACAATCTACCACCATGGATGTTATGAAGACTCCTTATTGTAGAAGCATAAAAAATACGCTGGAACAATCTGCGCAGCATCTTGATACAGAGCAGCGTAAACAGAGGCCTTCGAAGCCATCCAACGTAAAACAGGGTTCTGCATCGCCTCCATGGCGTAAAACCCAGCCGCTCTCAAAGCAGCATTAAAGCGTACGAGGAACGCTTCGTCTTCCCCGAAATGAACCTGTCAAGTCACGCGGTGAACCTGGCCTCTGACTCCTGACAAAAAGTACTGCACGGCTACCCAGACGACGACTGGAAACGATGGCAGACCCCTCGGGACGTACCCCGCAGTATGATGGCGGATCTCTACATTTAATGCAGAGAATTTGGTTAAATATCACCAAACCGTCGCCTACCAAAATCCCCCCAGCGTAAACCGCTCTTTCGCGTACAAGGAAATACGCTGCCTTGTTTACACAGGCAAATATGAGCTGTTTCACGCTCCGCAGTAAGGCAAATCGCTGCCACGTCAAAAGCTGCACTTCGTACGGGGCTCGAGGCACGTCTCTATGTCTAATTGCACAGAGCAGTGACAGTTTCTCTCAAGGCACGTCTCCGCGACGGATGCACAGAAGGGCTGCAGACCTTCAAAAACACGTCTCCGTATTTAATGCACAAGATGATGACAAATCTCTGTAGAAAATTTGATTACATCTTCGAAAGCCGTAATTCCGGCTAAGACGTCCGCATCAGCACTTCGACTCGGTACGCAGTGGCTTCTACGCCCGCTCAGGATCAGTGCTCCCTCGGCTTCCAATGCCCTCTCGGTCTCTACGACCATTCGGCTTCTATGCCCATTCGGCTTCTATGCCTGCTCGGCTTCTATGCCCATTCGACTTCTATGCCTGTTCGGCTTCTATGCCCATTCGACTTCTATGCCTGCTCGGCTTCTATGCCTATTTTGGCTTCTACGCCAAGGTGACAGTCGCTTGGCTTTTACGCCAACCTCTGCTACACAAGGGATACCTACCTACGTGGCTTCTACGCCGTGATCTTCGTAGCAGATATACGCGTTTTGTCCCCATAGTTGGACACACGTCACATGCTCACTCAAAAGGTCATTTACACGCAGGCATTGGTTATTTTAAACCGTTGTGTAAAAGGGTGCTGTACTGTCCACTCCTCGGTTGTTACACCGACGGAGTGGTCACTGTCACCAAAACTCTATAAATAGAGACCCCTATCAATGGGGAAAAAGGTCAAAAAATTGGTCAAGAAAACCAGTACAAGACCAAAGGTCGAAAAATTAGAAACTCGAAGATCGGACAAGGTCATCGAACCAGAGATCAAGGAGGAGAGATAGAGAGAAAGAAAGGAGAACCCAGAGCTCGGGCAAGGAACAGGGAGCGACGACCTTCAGCATCGCGCATCCACCCTCCTTTGCAACCTCCGAAGCTGCATCCTGTCTTCCACGGCACTTCTTCAACATCGTGTAGTCCAAGGGCTAAAGTGATCGACCGCAGATCAGACACCTATAGCAATTTATACCCAGATTAAATAAATTGTACTCCCACATCCTCGTATAGGATTACATTATACAAGTTTGTTTGTAAACCAAAGGGCGCGGGTCTCTTATAATCCCGTCATTGAAATACACTTTCATTCTTTCGTTTAATACCACAAACAAGATGGCGACTCTGCTGGGGACGTCTTTCTCTTCTGACGAGGAAGTAATTGCTCAACACGATGCGGTATCTGTAGGAACCGTGAAGAAGACACTGGTCGTTCAGTTCGACCAGTCTGCCTACGAAGACATGCTTCGGACTGGGGGTAGCTCTCACTCTCTTTCCGTCCAAGACAACAGGAAGCTACGCAAAGTGTGGATGCCCAAGACATCCTCCGCCATTCCTGTGGACTCTCCGATCTCTCCGATCTCTCCGACCAATGAGGTGGTAGCATCGCTCCCTCCATGTCCCGCACGTAAAATTCAGTCTCCCGCTACGCGCAGTACAGAAAAAACTTCTGGCAAAGCCTCAGCGCTAACCCAGGAGTATCATCTGCGTTATACGCGCAGAAATCAGTCTCCCGCTACGCGCGGTACAGACAGCTTCTGGCAAAGCCTCAGCGCTAACCCAGGAGTATCCTCTGCGCTATACGCGCAGAAATCAGTCTCCCGCTACGCGCGGTATAGACAAAGCTTCTGGCAAAGCCTCAGCGCTAACCCAGGAGTATCCACTGCGTTCTACGTGCAGAAATCAGTCTCCCGCTACGCGCGGTACAGACAAGACCTCTGATGGCGCCTCAACGCCAAATCAGAAGTACATATCACGCTCTACGCACAAAATGACATCTGACCTTTACGGTGAACCAGACGAGCGCGGCGATCTCCGCAAAGGAAAGCAGGCGGGTGAATATTCAACTACTGGGCCTTTACGCCAGCAAAAGAATAATCTGCCTACTCTCCGGATTACGCGAGAAGCTAATGGCCAAAAGAGGACCCCTTTTCCTCTTCCCAGAACAGCTTATCGCCCTCCAACTCGCCGGATGCTCTCGAACAAGCACTGTCAGTGAATATGGTGATGACGAATCCCTCAGAAGCCGAGGAGCAGGATGCGGAGCCATTCGAGGATGACCCCTGGGCTCAACAAATGGATACGGAGTGGAAATTCTGCTTCGAACAGAGAGAACCTCCCACCAAGGATGAAGTCGTCCAGATCAACGTTGGGAGTGAGCTCTCACCAAAGCCAATATTTGTCAGTAACAATCTTCCCCCACCTGAAAAGGAAGAAGTTATACAGCTGATAAAGGAATATATTGACATCTTCGCGTGGGATTACGAGGACATGCCGGGCCTAGACCCGAAGGTAGCTACTCATATGCTCAATATATTAACCGATTCGAAGCCAGTAAAGCAGCACCAACGACGGTTCTGCCCCGATATGATGGACGCCATCGAAGCTGAAGTCAAGAAGTTGATAACCTGCGGTTTCATTCCGGAGGAACAACACCCCGACTGGGTCGCTAACGTGGTCCCAGTCATGAAGAAAAATAGGAAGGTACGTATCTGCATCGACTACCGAGATCTGAATGCGGCCTGCCCCAAAGATGAATTCCCTCTCCCCATCACGGACATCATGATCGACAACACCTGCGGTTTCGAACGCATGTCTTTCATGGACGGGTTCTCAGGATACAATCAGATCAAGATGCATCCTGAAGACGAGAAGCACACTGCCTTCCGGACACCACTGGGGGTATATTGCTATACGGTCATGCCCTTCGGGATAAAGAACGCTGGGGCTACGTACCAACGGACTATGAGTAACATATTTCGTGGGCATTTACGTAAAACAGTGGAATGCTACGTAGACGACATAGCCGTCAAAAGTTGCCTCAAAGGTGATCACATCCAAGACCTAAGGGCGATATTCGAATTAATGCGCCAGCATCAACTCAAAATAAACCCTACAAAGTCCTTTCTGGGTGTATCCAGTGGCAAGTTCCTGGGGTTTGTCATTACCACCAAAGGCATCGAAGTAGACCCTGACAAAGTCCAAGCGATCACGGCAATGCGACCGCCCCGTAATCTGAGGGAACTCAGGGGGTTCCAAGGACGTCTGGCTTATATTCGGCGGTTCATATCCATCCTCTCGGGGAGATGTCAGCCCTTCTCTCATCTCATGAAGAAAGGTGTATCCTTCATATGGGACGAAACCTGTCAGCAAGCGTTCGAGGATATCAAACGCTACCTAACCAGCCCGCCAGTTCTGGTGCCTTCCGTCGTGGGAAAACCATTCTTGTTGTACGTACGGGCAATGGATCATTCGCTAGGAGCTCTCCTCGCGCAGAAAAATGATGCGGGTCATGAACAGGCTATCTACTACCTTAGCAGAATGATGGTCGGGGCCGAATACCGGTACAACCCAGTGGAGAAGGAATGCTTGGCTCTGATGTTCGCTGTCCAGAAAATGCGGCACTACGTCACCGGCCAGACTATTCATATCATCTCCAGAATCAACCCCCTCCGAGTGCTGATGAGCAAGCCAAGTGCCCTCAACTCCCGACTCGCAACGTGGGCGATGCTGCTGACACCATACGACATGGTGTACATCCCACAGAAATCCATCAAAGGCCAAGCGCTGGCCGACTTCCTAGCGGCTCATCCGATCCCGGAGACCTCCAAACTATACGAGGACATCCCCGATGAAGTTGCAGAATGTAAATTCGCAAGGAAAAGCGACGTATGGCAACTGTTCTTTGATGGCGCCTCCAGAACCAGTCCTAAAGGAAACGTCGTTTCAGGAGTGGGAGTCGTCCTAGTTACCCCGGATCAACTCGTCATCTACCGAGCATACTCTCTTAGCGAGCCCTGCTCCAACAACGTAGCGGAATACAACGCTCTACTCATTGGGCTCCAAGTTGCTACGGAACTGGGGGTAGAATCCCTGGAGGCTTTTGGTGATTCTCTGCTCATCGTCAATCAAGTCAGGGGAATATACGAAGTCCGTAATCCAGACCTCATCCCCTATCACCGGGCGACAATCGAGATAGCCATGACGTTCAAAGGGTTCTTCCTAGAGCACGTACCTCGATCTCAGAATCTGGAAGCTGACGCCCTGGCCAGCTTGGCCGCAGACTTAGCCGCTCCTATAAGAAGGCAAGATTCGGCAATCCTTCTTAACAGAGATTTGTTCTGTGTGAAGAACAGCTGTCACATAGAACGCAGCTACGTTGTAAATGCTGATCCTCCTACAAGAGATTGGACAAGTCCTTTCATAGATTTCGTGGTATACAAAATCTTACCGGAGAACCCCAAGGAAGCAGTATCCGTCAAGAGACGATCGCTACGCTTCTACTTCGATGCGTCTTCACAATGCCTGTATCGCCGGACCTACGACGGACTACTGTTGAGGTGTCTCTCTGGCACCGAAGCACAGCAGATTATCCGTGAAGCTCACGACGGCATATGCGGAGAGCATCAACCCGGGCCTAAGCTACAGGATCGCATCAGGAGGATGGGCTATTACTGGCCGACCATGATTGCAGATGCAATACAGTATGCAAAGCATTGCAGAGCCTGTCAAGTTCATGCAGACTTCATACATCAACCGTCGGAACATCTACATCCTACGGTCGCATCCTGGCCTTTCGAAGCATGGGGAATGGATATCATCGGTCCTATTCACCCGTCATCTTCCAGGGGTCACCAGTTCATATTGGCCATCACGGATTACTTTTCCAAATGGGCCAAAGCAATCCCCCTCACTGAGGTAAAGGCATCCAACGTGGTCAGCTTCATCAAACATCACGTCATCTATCGTTTTGGGGTACCCCGGAAGATAATTCATGACAATGGGCCCCAGTTCATCAGCCAGACGTTTCATCGATTTTGCGATAAAAACCGGATACACAATGTTGCCTCCACGGTGTACTATCCAGCTGCTAATGGTCTGGCGGAAGCTTTCAACAAAACTATTATCAAACTCTTGAAGAAGTTTGTCTCTTCAAACAAGAGAGACTGGAATGAAAAGCTGGGCGAATGCCTCTGGGCATACCGCACAACGGTGCGAACGCCGACGGGTTGTACCCCATTCTCGCTGGTCTACGGGAGCGAAGCAGTTCTTCCCATTGAAATCCAGATTCCGTCGCTCAGAATAGCCGTGGCTAATGAGCTGACTCAAGAAAAGAATGACCTCTTAAGGCTTCAGGAGCTAGAAGGATTAGATGAGAAACGCCTCCAAGCTCAACAGCGCATCGCGCTCTACCAAGCACGCATTTTCAGGGCTTTTAACCATAAAGTAAAGGAAAGGGTATTCAAAGTCGGCGAGCTGGTTCTAGCAGTAAGAAGGCCGATGATTTTAACTCACGGAAGTAAAGGCAAATTCCAGCCCAAGTGGGAAGGCCCTTATGTGATCGAGACAACGTTCTCGAACGGCGCCTACAGGATAGCCCAGCCTAACGGAGACCTATTAATGGCTCCCATCAACGGCAAGTTCCTGAAAAGATACTACGCTTAATTTCCCCCCTGCCCAGGCGGAACATAGCGAGAATCTCAATTCTGACGAAACTACCCCAAGAAGAGAAACTAGTTAGGTCATATCCTATCATGTCTATACGACCTCTGAATAGATATATCCTGCTAAAGAGGTTTATCGAGAGTATGTTAGGTCCATACTACCTCTGATATCCCCCTCACTTAAAAAAACTGTCATTTACATTCCGAACTGACGGGTCCACCACAGTCAGAAAAGAGTCGCTTTTATTCATTCCCAGAAGGAGGCAAAATTACATAGGGAGAGATACATCAAGATGGCAGAGTAATCAGATCACGAATCTGCCGCCCCAGTGCAGCCATCCCCTCCTTCCTAAAGGCCAAGGCATCGACGCGAGCCCGCTCCAGCTGTGCCTCGGGGGTATGCGTAAGGGTCAGGTTAGTCCTTGCCCGAAGACAGCCCGTACGGGCAGCTTCCGCACAGTCCAGATCCCGTCGCGCTTCACTCAGTCGACCAATCGCTACCTCTGAACCTGCCAACAACTGGGAGGCCCGCTCCTCTGCTAGAGTAAGTTTTTCCCTCAGCATGGAGACCCTCGCTGCATTCCCTTCATGCTCGGATCGACACTTCATCTCGACAGCAAGAGCTTCTTCCACAACAGCCTTTCTCCTATCTATCTCCAGCTTATGCTTCTGGATAGAGTTGTCTAGACTTGCAAGCTTGGTAGCGAGCCGCTCAGCCATGAGGTCGAATCGAGCCTGGACATCAGCATCAAGGCTGGCCTCCGCCCGCTGCAAATATTCGTTAACGGGTTGCTCTAAACCATTAACCACCGCCTCCAAAGCGTCAGCTACTCCATGATTGCCAAGCCCCCTGACAACCTCGATCGAAAGCTGAGAAGTCTTCTTCAGGAGCTCGAAGTCAAGTTTCTTCGCCAACACCATCGGTATCATCGTTTGTAAACCGGTGTAGACAAGGCTGGTATGCTGCTCGGTCAACGCAACTAGACCCGACTGAACGTCCGGAGTAACTGCGATGCTAGTAACTCCCTCTCTAGGGACAATTGCAGACGAGGTAGCCACCGCCGCCGCCTCGACGGGCGGCGCGGCCGAAAAAGGTGTGACGACAACGATCGAGGTCATCGGCATACTCGCGAAAGGCGAGGTCGCGATAACAGGTTCGTCCCCCTCCTGAGACGACGAAACCTCTCCAGGCAAGCTGGCCCCCGAAGACAGCTCTGCCTCAGAATTAGGCGCCTCCACATCTTCACTAGGAGCCAACGGCATATACGACGCGTCTGCACCTGATGTGGCTAAACCACGCCTTAAGGACGCAATACGACCTGTCGTGCCTGGAGAAGGAGGTGGGCCGACCGACATCGCCAAAAGTTCGGTCAAGCCTTCCCCAAGACGAGGTCGAGGTTCGTCAGCCGGAGTCTCGCCAAGCGCGCTCGCCGACACAGAAGCAACTTCCCCTACTGCTGACCTCGGGAAAGATTCTCCCATCTACAGCGGCCACGTGGGCAATCTCGCTCCGCTGCTTAAAGCAGCCACAGCGACAGCAACCTCTAGCGAGGACTCCCCGGCGCCACCAGCCGGAGCTGTAGAAGGTCCCTCTCTAAAAGGCGAGGAACCTCCAGCCAAAGATTCATCCCTGATATAGGGAGGTGTCGACTCACTCACGGGAGCCTCAATACCAGGAATACAGAGAGGATGAGCCACCATCTCCTTCCTCCTCTTACGAAGGGAAGCTTCCTTCGGAGCAGAAGCCCGTCGCTTCCCAGAGGAGACTATCAAAGCCCCCGCCGGCGCAGGCACTGCACACCTCGGCAACGACACCAAGAGCTCATCCGGAGTACCAGACTCCTCGCCCTCGTCAGAAGAAACCGAGGGGACTTCGATTCTTCCCCTAGGCTTGGCAGAAGGCACTCTAAAGCTTCCCCGTATGTCGAAATTGCGATGGAAGGTGTTAATCGCCACATAAAACTAGGCGTAAGAGTGAATGATGCGCAGCTCCGTGGAGGTTGTAACGACCGGCACGATAAAAATGGCCCCCGTACAACCCATGATAAAATATCGCCACCCTCTAGCTCCATCAATGAGTCCGCCCCGGGGCCTGAAGCTGGTGACGGCGTTACCCACGTGCAATTGATCGTACCCGAACTGCCTGGCAAATCGACTAGGCAAGTAGGGCTCGAAGATGCAATAGTCTTCGCTCTTATACAGCAGATGGGATGGTCTGATACAGACCAACCAATTAAAAACCTTCGGAGAAAGAACGGTCTTCTCTCCACCTGAATCCTCAAGCCACACCCCGGATTGGTTGCGATGTACCGGAGAGAGAGTACAGAGGATCTTCCAGCCGTGGCTGAGGTTCAACACTAACCGACAGTCTAAAACTGTGTTCACATTCCAGGTAGAATCCCTGTAATTCAACAGGAATATGCCCCCTGAGCTGCTGCCGAAACCGGAAGACATCACCCGGGGGTTGTGGAGAATTAACCAACCCATCAGATACAGGTATGGCAATTCCACCCTGGGAAAACTCTCACGCCGAGCTTCATCGACGAGAAACCCATCGGTCATGGCCCTCAGGCCAGCCTGAATACGACACACCATGGCAGGAAGCAGGCCCAGTCTTGCCCCAAACACCGGACGCACTGCGGGCCACAGGATATTTCGGTGAATTCGATCCACAGACGCGATACCGGGCACTACCACTCGACGCAGCCATATGGAGAGGAAACCAGCCAGCTGGGCTTCCTTAGATAGAGGCCTACTACAGCGCCTCAAGTAACTGTGGGCCTTAGTGCCTTCGGGGTATTTTTCTACCCCCTCAACGAGAATCTGATCGGGAGCCTTGGCGTCCTCCATAAGAGCCTCGACCACTTGGGCACTAAGGACGCTCAAGCAGTTTATGGGCTCATTCTTACCCCCCGAAGCTTTCTCCGACTTGGCGGCCCTAGCCCGATGGAAGAAGAGGTAAGACATCCACTTAGTGGTATGGGCCAAATCCGAGGGCTCGTCATGAAAAGCGGTGCACGCGAAGTACTGACACATCAGCTCCTGATATACTTCTGCCACCCGAGGGTCCAAATCCTCCAACTTTCGGTTGGTGGGGACATACTCTTCATATGGGGTATCCCCCATCGGCAGTCTCGAGACAACTGCCATCTCATGGAGGGCCAATCCCAACTCCCCCAGTGGAGTGGCGAAGGTCCCGGTGAGCGGAATATACCGCTCCATCAGTGCCAAGAATAAATTAGCATTGGGAGGCAACCCAACACTCGTCGCGCTCACAGCGGCGTATAGTCCGATGTCCTCCAGCTCTCTTCGGAAGTACAACAAGGCCCAATCAACTAGGCATCTCCATCGGGAGTTCGTCGGGGCGATCCACCCGTTGCACCGAGGATTCTCCTTGGGGTATACCCCACCTCGACTCATAAAGTCGTTGCAGAAGGTCGACAACTGAACAGGCTGGATCACCGAGCTAACTTCACTCGGGACATTACCCGGGCACAGCCCCCGGAATAGCGTCACAACGCCGGAGGGGCGGCTGACAAACGACCCCTGGTCGGCTCCTTTCAAATGAAAGATCTTTCCAGGCTTCCCGTGAAGATCAGGAGTCAGCTTCCACGACATCTTCCTAGGATGCGTCGCATGGGAGAAAGCCGAGATAGGATAATCCCTCGGCATCGTCGGCAGATACAAGGCCAAATTCCTGGCAGGGAAGACCCAAGGCTCCCTCTTAGGCTTCGTTTGGGACTGTTTATCGATCATGTCCCCAAAGAGGAAAGCCGGCTTTATGTACTGCTCCCCGTCTACATGTGTCAAGGGTTCGCCATTGATCATGCTCAACAACATTATTTCACCCTGGGCCGATATCAGAAACTCCCTGCCCTCAGGGTACTGGGGTCCAGAGATGGGAAAGGCCACATGGGACAAATCCTCCAGGTAGTTCGAGTGCAGCATCCCGGCAGTGGAGCCCATCACCTCAGCCAGTGGTGACTCACCCAAATCAACTACAAAAGTGCAAGGAAAATAGGTCATTACAAATCCTGCACAAGTGCGGACCAAAAGAAAATGACAGTCTGTGCTTTACGCCAAGATTGCGCAAATTTGGTCTCTATACGCCGGAAGTCTCCTCCGCAAGCGTAAAATTCAAAATTTACGATATACCTCGATTTTCGTTAGCCAGAGCTTTTACGCTCGGAACTACGAAAATATGGAGTTCTTACGCTGGCACATTAGAAATGTGGGCGTAAAAGATGAAAACGTCTCCGTGCATCATCTTCCTCAAAAGAGGCTATCAGCACAGAAGACGACCTAGCGCGGTCATGTTCAACGTGTGCGAAGGATTTTTTGTCGTTTGTGTCATCCCAAAAGGCTCTACCTCTAAAGTCGGGTGCGCTGCTCGTCGGCGGGATGCTCCTCTCGGAAGGAGGTTCACCTTGCCCGACCGAAGATTCTCTCTCCGGTACCGAAGAACGAGAAGAAGAACCTACGCTCTTTCCCTTAGTGAAGGAAGTTTATTTCGACGCCATTTCTGAGGACTCGAAGTGCTCGGAGAAAGAACAAAGGAAAACTCGAACAGTCGAAAGCTCTCTTTCGCAGAAGACAGATAAAAAGCTTTTTCTCTCAAAAGCTTGGGGTATATATACGGTCCGAGTCGACTCCTCGAATCCTCGGACGGACCTCTCGAGACCCCAACCGGATCTCGCAATTAAGAGTTGGTTATGATTGGATGCTACGTCAGCCCACTACCCTCGAAAAACGGACAGTCAGCGAATTCGAAAGGTTTTTTCATGCAAGACGGTTCAGCGGGTTCTACGCTAAAGGGGCTTTTTCTACGCTCGACAGCAACAGATCTACGGTTTTACGCTCGCAAGCGGCAAGTCTATGGTTTTACGTCCGGATGCCTTTGTGCTCGGTAGCTTTTATGCTCGAGAGGCCACAAACCTACGACTGTACGCTCAGCAGATACCAAATTGATGATCTCACGCTCGGTGGCGCTCAGTTTACGCTCAGAAACAACAGATCCGCAAAACCTCACGCTCGAAGAAATTTTCTTTTCAGGAGTACAGATCTACAGTTCTGCGCTAAAGGAGCTTTTCTACGCTCGACAGCAACAGATCTACGGCTTCATGTTCGACAGCTACAAGTCTACGGTTTATGCCCGGATGCCTTTGTGCTCGGTAGCTTTTATGCTCGAGAGGCAGCAAACCTACGACTTCACGCTCAGGAACCACAAGTCCACGATTTCATGCTCGATGGTGTTCTTACGCTCACAGGATACAGATCTACAGTTTTGCGCTAAAGGAGCTTTTCTACGCTCGACAGCAACAGATCTACGGCTTCACGTTCGACAGCTACAAGTCTACGGTTTATGTCCGGATGCCTTTGTGCTCGGTAGCTTTTATGCTCGAGAGGCAACAAACCTATGACTTCACGCTCAGGAACCACAAGTCTACGATTTCACGCTCGATGGTGTTCTTACGCTCACAGGCTACAGATCTACAGTTCTGCGCTAAAGGAGCTTTTCTACGCTCGACAGTAACAGATCTACGGCTTCATGTTCGATAGCCACAAGTCTACGGTTTATGCCCGGATGCCTTTGTGCTCGGTAGCTTTTATGCTCGAGAGGCAGCAAACCTATGACTTCACGCTCAGGAACCACAAGTCCACGATTTCACGCTCGATGGTGTTCTTACGCTCACAGGCTACAGATCTATAGTTCTGCGCTAAAGGAGCTTTTCTACGCTCGACAGCAACAAATCTACGGCTTCATGTTCGACAGCCACAAGTCTACGATTTATGCCCGGATGCCTTTGTGCTCGGTAGCTTTTATGCTCGAGAGGCAACAAACCTATGACTTCACGCTCAGGAACTACAAGTCTACGATTTCGCGCTCGGTGGTATTTTTACGCTCAGAGGCTACAGACTGATGATTTCGCGCTCCATGACTTTCCGCATATCCGAACAGTCCCCAAGGCGGTCAATTGCAAAGAGTTCACACAGAAGATACTCGTTCTTGACCCAGAGCATCCCAAGTACCCGAAGCATACAGAGTTCAAACATTGAGAAATTACTCTTCTCGGGTCCAAAATTGGAGGTTCATCCAGATTCCAGTCTGAACATTCCGTCTATCAAGGTGGCAACTCAATTTGACAGCCAAAAAACCTCGACCCTGTTCCAAGGGAGTTTCGAGAGATCATTCTTGAAGACGAAGTCTGAACAAGATCCTACTCATCAGAGAAGCAACGGTTCAGAACTCTACGCTGTCCCTCAGTCCTAGCAACAGGACAGTTCTAAATGTTCAAGGACGCTCAGCAGCATTCTATGGACTATTCAGGGCCTAATACTCTTTCTATCAGAGTCGGCGTAAAGATTCAGACGTGTCGAAGCTGCACATATCCAGACTTCACAAGCAACGTATGGCAAAGACGATCATATGAAGAAGAAAGACGGCTTTATTTAAAGCTAAAATCACAATTACATATAAGAGAAATCCTGTCTACAGGGGTTTTCTTTATTACATATGAGGGAAATCCCCTCTACAAAGGTCTTCCCCTTCTTCTAAGAAGATGATCGGTGGCAGGAGGATACACAACTGGGCAGATGACCCATCCTCCGAAGCAGGGTAACTCTGCTTCCCTACAGACCACCGCCACTCTGGCCGGTCTGTCTGTCTTTCGTCACCAAAGGTAACGAGAGGAGGAGCCACTTGCAAGCGGCCTGGTCAAAAGTGACCCCGCCCCACTCTCCGAGTGAGAGGCCGCATAAAGTTGCTGATTATCCCGAGCAAGGGAGGCTAAGATATCCTCCCATGATCCATCGCTGCAATGGACACTTGCTCGAAGACGCCGTCTTCTTCGGCTCCTTACATGCTGGAAGAACATGATCTCCTTCTTCCTCAGATCGACCCGACGAGCTCCGGTGATCATCTCTGCATGACAATGGGAATGTGGTGAAACAGGTTCAACCCCCCAGCCTTTTATAGGCGCAAGAGATCACAGCGGTCCCCAATAAATCTGCCATAAAGTCAGTACCGACCGTTTCAATGCTCCATTCAGAAACGTTTTGAGTTACGAGGGGCCGTTCATGCTTCTTTCAAAGCGTTTCAAATTCTGAGGAATTTAAAAGCTTTGAAGGGGGTCTTGTAGAAGCATGAAAAATACGCTGGAACAATCTGCACAGCATCTTGATACAGAGCAGCGTAAACAGAGGCCTTCGAAGCCATCCAACGTAAAACAGGGTTCTGCATCACCTCCATGGCGTAAAACCCAGCCGCTCTCAAAGCAGCATTAAAGCGTACGAGGAACACTTCGTCTTCCCCGAAATAAACCTGTCAAGTCACGCGGTGAACCTGGCCTCTGACTCCTGACAAAAAGTACTACACGGCTACCCAGACGACGGCTGGAAACGATGGCAGACCCCTCGGGACGCACCCCGCAGTATGATGGCGGATCTCTGCATTTAATGCAGAGGATTTGGTTAAATATCACCAAACTGTCGCCTACCAAAATTCTCCCAGCGTAAACCGCTCTTTCGCGTACAAGGGAATACGCTGCCTTATTTACACAGGCAAATATGAGCTGTTTCACGCTCCGCAGTAAGGCAAACCGCTGCCACGTCAAAAGCTGCACTTCGTACGGGGCTCGAGGCACGTCTCTACGTCTAATTGCACAGAGCAGTGACAGTTTCCCTCAAGGCACGTCTCCGCGACGGATGCACAGAAGGGCTGCAGACCTTCAAAAATACGTCTCCGCATTTAATGCACAAGATGATGACAAATCTCTGTAGAAGATTTGATTACATCTTCGAAAGCCGTAATTCCGGCTAAGACGTCCGCATCAGCACTTCGACTCGGTACGCAGTGGCTTCTACGCCCGCTCAGGATCAGTGCTCCCTCGGCTTCCAACGCCCTCTCGGTCTCTACGACCATTCGGCTTCTATGCCCATTCGGCTTCTATGCCTGCTCGGCTTCTATACCCATTCGGCTTCTATGCCTGTTCGGCTTCTATGCCCATTCGGCTTCTATGCCTGCTCGGCTTCTATGCCTATTTTGGCTTCTATGCCAAGGTGACAGTCGCTTGGCTTTTACGCCAACCTCTGCTACACAAGGGATACCTACCTACGTGGCTTCTACGCCGTGATCTTCGTAGCAGATATACGCGTTTTGTCCCCTTAGTGGGACATGCGTCACATGCTCACTCAAAAGATCATTTACACGCAGGCATTGGTTATTTTAAACCGTTGTGTAAAAGGGTGCTGTACTGTCCACTCCTCGGTTGTTACACCGACGGAGTGGTCACTGTCACCAAAACTATATAAATAGAGACCCCTATCAATGGGGAAAAAGGTCAAAAAATTGGTCAAGAAAACCAGTACAAGACCAAAGGTCAAAAAATTAAAAACTCGAAGATCGGACAAGGTCATCGAACTAGAGATCAAGGAGGAGAGATAGAGAGAAAGAGAGGAGAACCCAGAGCTCGGGCAAGGAACAGGGAGCGACGACCTTCAGCATCGCGCATCCACCCTCCTTTGCAACCTCCGGAGCTGCATCCTGTCTTCCACGGCACTTCTTCAACATCGTGTAGTCCAAGGGCTAAAGTGATCGACCTCAGATCAGACACCTATAGCAATTTATACCCAGATTAAATAAATTGTACTCCCACATCCTCGTATAGGATTACATTGTACAAGTTTGTTTGTAAACCAAAGGGTGCGGGTCTCTTATAACCCCGTCATTGAAATACACTTTCATTCTTTCATTTAATACCACAAACACTTATATGTTCTTGATAGTTATCATACCCAGTCCCAAAAATTTGACGAAGAATATCGATATATATTTGTAGTCGTTGGTGGATGAACTAAAACATATATGGGAGTTGGGCGTCACGATCTACGATATTTTGAGAAAATAAAACTTTTAAATGAGAGCTTCACTTATGTTGACTATCAATAATTTTTCTGCATATAGTATGTTATCGGGATGGAGTACCCACAGCACTAAGTCTTATCCGATATGTATAGAAAAGAGTAAGGCATTATGTCTTAAACATGGAGGGAAAGCCTCATTCTTTGACTGTCACCATCGATTTTTACCCGTGTCACATCCTTGGAGAAAGAACAAGGAGGCATTTAGAGCTGGAAAGCAAGAACTTTCTCGTCCACCTACCAGATTGTTGGAATACGATATTTGGGAAGATATGAAGGATTTGTCGACCGTGATAGAAGATCCAATATTGAATAATCGTGTCGGGGGATTTGGACATAGACATAATTGGACCAAGCGGAGTATCTTCTGGAGCTTATATTATTGGAGAGATAATCTTATAAGACATAATCTTGATGTCATGCATATTGAAAAGAATATGTTCGATAGTGTCTTTAATACCATTATGGATATTAAAGGAAAGAAGAAGGACAATCCCAAAGCAAGACATAACATGGCCGAGATATGCAAGCGTCACTACCAAAATAACACATATTAGCGACGCCTAAAAATATCGCTAATAGGTAAACTAACGTTGCTAAAATAATTTAGCGATATAATTAGCGACATCGTGTCGCGTATTTCATGGTCGTTGACAACAAAAATGTTGCTAGTCGTCGCTGTAACGACGTATATTTTCAATGACACGACGGTGCAGAATATATGACGATTAGAGACGAGACGTCATTAAATAGAGACGTAATATTTGGTCGTAAAATGTCACTATATTAGCGACATTATGAGCGACGTTTTGCTACAACAATGCTGACATGGCAAGTTTTGCCATGTCAGCATGTTAGTGACATTTAGCGGCATACTAACGACATCATTGGTATCAGGTAGCGACGTTCCAATACTTTTTAGCAACGTAAATGTACGTCGGGGAACATCGTAATATGTCGCAACACGTCGCTGAATTAAATTTTAAAAAAAATAGAATACAATTTGTAAAATATTTTCCAACAAAACTCTACATGTAGTTATAAAATTATAGTTTATATAAATAGACCTGAAGCAACCCTCCATTGAATTCCCTGGGTTTGTTGACCCCTTCGGTGGAATATTCAACACCGATAAATTTTGGTGTACAGTTAATATGAATAATAAACTAAACTCATATAGAAAGAAATCTACAAAGTTATATTACAGTAAATATATCCCAAAAAATAGATAAATAAATTTAAAATAAGTGTCACATGTGTCCCATAATGTAATAAAAAGTATGAAATAAATACATCAAAGAACCAAGAATGGGCCAATACACACAAACACACTAAAACCAGTCTAAACAAGGACTACTACTGACCATGAGGAGCACCGCAGCACATATGGGATAACAGGAACTCATATTGCTCTTGTAAAAGCATCACCGATGTTGATGGAGGAGGCAGGGATGGAGGCGGCATCGATATCGACGGACCAGGAGGACGTATCTGCTCCAATGCTAGCAGTCGAGCATTGTGTGAATCCATAGCTGATACCACCCTGAAAGTGTTCTTCGCTATCGACCGGCTCAACCAATCTTCCTCCGCACGGATTCTTGCAAGTGAGTCGCTCATAGCCGTATGTGACCCCTCCAGCTGTGTCTGTCTGCGCTCCATAGACGCGGCCAGAGTTGCCAAGATGCGCTCGTCGTCTGGCCTATAGTCCTGAGCTCCATAAGGCTGTGCTCTGTCGTATGTTTCAGAGTCCTGAGCTCCATAAGGCTATGCTCGAGCGAATCAAAATGTGCGGTAATCGTCGCATTGTCCTTCTGCGACACAGATTATGGACGCTCCATAATCCTCTGTAGAAACTTGTCACACAGGTCAGCAATATGACGGTCAACACTCTCCTGGGATCAGGCCGACGCCTGCAAAGGCTGCGAGGAATGCATACTCATAGAGGGGGCCCTGGATGACTAGATCGCAACATAGGTACCATAGAATCTCGTACCGTAGTACGTACCCCTATGAAGACCACTAACGGCGGTCATCCAATAGTCGTCCACCGATAAAGCTATAGAGGGCTGCGAGAAAGTACAAGCTCCTCCCTCTGCAGGTGCACTAGTAGTCGCCAGCTCACATAGTTTAAGTTACTCGTCCTAGAAAAGTGGTTGCTATCGTCTAAGTTACTTATTACTAACTATATAGATATCTATTTACATATTTTTTAAGTTATATTAAAACTAACACATAATAGTAAAACATACATAGGTCTGCGTGGCCTTCTCATCGATGAGTTTTTCACCCTTCCGATGGGTGGCCAGGAAGACTGTCGCCATGTTCCTCACCCCTCTGCACCTGTTAAAATTATATTATTTTTTATTAAAATTAAATATCTTATCCTACTTGCATTAAAATAATATATATTTATTAAAATACATACCAGACGACAAAAATATTCTGTCATGGGAATCAAGCCACCGCACCACTTTTCTGCCTTCGACCTAGCTGCCTTTGCATTCTCCGACCGTTCCTTGTACTCGGGTTCGTCGAATCTCACCTTCATAGCATTCCACTTCTCAAGTAAGATCCAACTATGGATCAGTTCTCCATCATGATCATGAACCTTCTGGTTGTTGATCGCATCACGGATCAGCTTGGCGATGATGGCAGGAAAGTGCTCATCGATCTTCTCAGCCCGGTATGATGGATAAAAATAGGTTTTCTACAAGAAGTAAAATAGTGAGTTATATAATATTTATAAGTAATTATTAATATTAAAAGTAAATATATTTTTACCTTAAAGTGGGCAAACCAAAATAGCTTCATATCTTCAGGAGCATCTGAGTAGTTGATCAAAGGCCCACCATAGTTTTGCCTCAGAAAATGCCCCACTGCTCTCTGTACCACCGAGGTACAATATCTATACAATGATAATTACATTCATGAATATATAGTTATAATTAATTGGAAAATGTTAACTATTTAATTTACTTGCTAGGCCCGTCCCACCAAATCTCCATCCTCGTCTCGTCCGGAGGCGCGCATGGAGGATCGCTCTGATCATGCGAAGACGGAGTCTTCTCGACCTCCTCCATCTGCTTCTCTGTCTCCATTGTGCTGTCAGCAGGAGGAAGGCTAGACGGGGGAGGTCTCAAGCATAGAACTGCTGGTCCCAAGAGTACTATCACGTACCTTCGACGGAGTCAGAGATATGACTAGTCGATACACTGGAGTACTCTACAAAGAGGATCCAAAACCAGTAGCTGGTATCGGAGAAGCACTCTATCTAGAGGATCGACCTCCGTATGATAATCATCGTCCCATCATACCAGATAATAACATACGATAATAAAATAAATACATAGACTTATAATAATTCATAAAAATAGACAGACTCGGAGCAACCCTTCCGTTAAATTTTCTGGGTACAAAATATAATAAAAGTATGTAAAATATCATAGTCACAAAATAGACACAAAATATAAGTATAATAGTCATATAATAAGCATAATATAAAAGTATCCATACAGTTAAAATAGATGTTACATTCCACATTAAAAATACAGTACATGGCTAGAGTTCTAAATGGATTTCTTTATTTTCAATCCCCTTCTGAAAATTTATCTTCTTCGTTTTTCTCGTCCTCATCTTCCTCTTCCTCATCATCTTCACTTTTATCTATTTCGTCTTTCTCTTCGAATAATTTTATCTCTTCTACACGATTAGACGTGTAATGAGAAACTTCCGTTGAGTTAACATTTACAATATTTGTTACAATAGGTAGCTCATCCTCCTGATAAGCTATTTCGTTAACGTCAAAGGTATTTCTAGCTTTCATCTTGCATAATGTCCACCAGTTCGACCTCATTGTTCTCCGTTTAGGACAAGTTGTAAAGTACATGAGCTGAGCCAAACTTGATAGGACAAATGGTTCATAGTCTTAATATCGACGCAGGTAGTTTATATCTACAAGACCATGCTTGTCTATTTTTTAACCTTGATCGTGGATCAGATCGAACCAATCATACCTGATTAGCACGATCTTAGCAGGCTCTCTTCTATAATTATATGTCAACTCTATAATCTCCCATAAGATGCCATAGAAATCATTTTCTGGATCGACATATTTATAACTCAAAGATCTGATACACAAACAACTATTTTTTGTAGAATCGAGATCCAAGAAGCTATATCTTATCGGGGCTTTTGTTGACTTGAACCTAAATCCATTAACACAGTAGCTTGGCCAGATTTTGACGACATAAATTGGTCCCTTGGCTAGAGTTTTAATAGACTCATTATCGAGTGTTGTGTGGGAACGATCGACCTAAATACCAAAAAAATAATATTAAGTTCAACGTTATATTAATTATTGTGCATAGGGCATGTCAAGCCCCAGTCCCAAAATATCGAGGGACTAGACACATGGCAATGGCCAGCAGCACACACTGATGGACAAACTCAATTTAATGGATCCATCAGGGCGTACTTAAGCTGTAAAATAAAGTCTACGACAACATGGCATAACTAATCTCATCCATACAAGAATAAATATGATCCACAGAAATAAGGAATGTAAATCATCAACCAGTCTCAACAAAGTACTTCGGAGAATAACCCGATAAAAATCTGATACAATGGTTCAACAGACCAAAATATAAATGACTGAATAAAGTAAATACTGAGCATGAAACATAGATGCTCAGAAAAAGTCTTCAGCTAATACCTCGTCCTCGGGTGTCGGTACAGCTCCTGTATCAGCTCCTGCTGCTGTCCCGTATACCTCGGGATAGATGTCGTCTGCAAATCATGGGGACATAATCCGGATCCAGGTCCTCAGGGGACACAGCAAGGTACAAGATAATACAAGCCATAAATAATGCAGTGCAGAGAATAATAAAATAAATAGGGTAAGTATGTAACCATCTATGTGAAATACAAGTGAGAGCATCACTAGTACTCAAGCTGAGCCACTACAAGCTCTGTGTCGGGGAGCCGGTAGCAGTAATAACAAGTAATGTGCCTAGCTCTGCTAGAGAGTCTACGGCCTCACAATAGTAGTAGATAGATATATAAAACAGCCTGTAGCCTGTGTGTCTCTCCCCACCCAATGTAACTACACGTTTCATGTCCACAACGTCTCATGTACATGTCACGCAAGATCATAGCTAATACAACAAGTCATATAATATCTATGAATATAATGTCTATGTCAAATCCCGCATCCTTTACAGAATCACCATGAATATCTCAGGAAGATTCTGTCTCATGAATAGTGTCAAGTGTCCTGAGTTATGGTGTACTTGATAAGCCAAGTATGAGAATATAACGGGTCACGAATGTCCATCTCTAGGTGACGTTACACAAGTCTGCGTACAGTGTTGGCACCCGAGTAATAATCGGACGCTAAGTAAGTCACACGGTCCTAGGTCAAGCATGCACAACAATATAAATAAATCAAGGAAAATATGTAACAAGACTGCAAGTTTTGGCAAGGTACACTTGCCTGGGGTTTGAATACCAATAATTGTTCCTGTATCAGTGGATCCTGCAGGTACTCCTCTAAATGCTGTAATAAACATCACCAACAGTCTCAAAAATATCAAATAGCTAGAAACGCTTGTCCTTAAGTCCAATTTGGACACAGGGGCGAAAATGACAATTTCTGGTCAAAGTGGGGTCCACATGTGGGCCGCTTTGCATCGAAAACTGTATCAGGGTCTGTAAACACCCTGATTTTCAAGAATTTTTAAATTAGATTTTTCACAATTTTCTGGAATTTTTTAGGATTTTTATTAATTAAAAACTAAGGAATTTCGATTTTAAATGATTTTTAAATAATGTTAAATAATATAAAAATATTATGAAAATAATATTTTCTAGTGTAAAATGAAAAACTAGACATAGGGTAATTTTTCGAGAATTTATTGGACCCCGGAAGGATTTTTAAAGCCCTAAAAACTATTTTATAATTTAACCTAATTAAACCTGAACCCGGTTCACTTAAACCGAATTAAACCAAACCAAACTTACCCGAACCGGACCTGGTTTAGTTAAACTGGCCCAAATCTTAGCGGGTCGGATCCGGGTTCGACCCAACCCGCTTAGACCCGACCCGACCCGCCTGAAACCTAACCCCCAATTCCCTTCATCTTCCCGACCTCTCTCCTTCCGGCGACCGTTTCCGCCGCCGTGGCCTCCGGCGACCATCCCTCTTCACCTCCCCTCAACCCCCGGCGCCTCCCCTTCCTCTTCTGTCAACCCCCGACCGATCCACCTCCCTTTTCCCCCTCTATATAACCCTCTTCTCCGGCCCAATTTTTTCCCTATTCCCCTCTCCTCCATTTTCTTCGGCCATCCTCCTCCGCCGCCCTCCAGCTCCGACAGAACCCGGCGCCACCCCCTCGACCGGACTTCGTCGACCCCCCAGCAACACCCTAGCCCGACCCGCCTCTGTCAGTCGCCCCGACCCCGACTTCAACAACAGCCGCTGCCCTGCCTCTGCAGGCCGCCTGAGGTGCCACCGGCGCCGCCCGACATCGCCGCTGCTGCCCCGTGCCCCGGTCGACTCCGACCAGTACCTCAGCCAGCCGCCTGAGCCCGGCGAGCCTCTGGACGCAGACCCGGACACATTCTGGACACCGACCCTGTGTCGAATCAACACGCGGACACGCGCAACTCAGTTTTACGGAGCACTGTTCAGGTAACCCGTTTTCTCTCCTCGTTGCTCTGTTTTCAGTCCCGTCTGTTGTGATGCGTAGGCTGCGTAACCCTTTCGATGCCCGTGCAACCCACTCGGTGCATAGCGTCCAGTGGCGATCGCGAACCGCGATCCAAAAACAGGAAAACTAACGCCCTATTTTACCCCGGAACTGAGTACTTCCCGCCAAACGGGACGACTTGGTCGCGTGCGGTCTTCATCGAAATGTGTGCGCCGTTGATACGGACGTGCGAGATTTCATAGAAATTAATTTAGATGTGCGTGCACACCGAAATCAACGCGTATCCGCCGACAACGCCCCGTATCCATATATTCTGGATCTCGCTGTAACTTAGTGTACACACGTCGGATCGAGACAAAACTTATGCCATCGAACTCATAGCAATACGCTGGTCCTGTGACCCAAGTTTGGTTCGATTCTGAGAACGTTGACAAAATCGCGTATCGTGGTCCCCACGGCTCCACTTGACGGGGCAATTTTGTGATCGGCTCATCAGAATCCAATTCTGGAAGTTTCGTTGGGTTCGTATCATCGTTCTGGATCTGTTGACACTAAGTTTGACAGATTTGGAGACCATTTGTTCTGACACGTTTTCGGTGCAAAGCAGCCCACATGTGGATCCCGCCTTGACCTGAAAATATTATTTTTGCCCTTGTGTCCAAATTGGACTCAAGGACAGGTATTTCTAGCTAATTGATATTTTCTGGATCTGATGGTGATGTCTATTTCTGCAACCGGAGAACTGCCTGTAAATCTCGCTGAAGTCAGAGCTACAATTGGAGCCGGAACCCCAGGCAAGTGTACCTTGCCAAAGCTTGCAGTTCTTGATACATATTTACTTGTCTTATTTATCTGTTATACATGCTTAAACCTAGGGCCGTGTGATGTGCTTAGCGTCCGATTAATAGTCGGGTGCCTACACCGTACGCGGAGTTGTGCATCGTCATCTAGAGATGGATATCGTGACATTTACATTCTCGTACTTGCCATATCAAGTATATTATACCCAGGACACCTGACACGAATCATGAGACAGAATCTTTCTGAAATATTCAAGATAATTCTGTATAGGATACAGATTTATGACATATACATTTTTACATGCTTAGAATTTATTCAGACTTGCTGCATTAGTTTTGATCTTGCGTGTCATGGACATGAGACGTGTGATTACATTGGATGGGAAGAGTATTACCATATCAAAGGTTGATTATATTATAAATAATATCATCTGGAGGTGTCTTAGTCTCTGATACAGAGCTTTGGCACAAATTCTGGCCCTTCGAGAAAATACTGCTATGGGTTTCTCCGACACTGATCCTATAGTAGTCTCAGCCCGAGTATGAATAAAACTCTCACTTGCATATCACTTAGCTGGTTTAATTATTTACCCTATTGTTTCATTTATTGCTGTACTGTATTATTTTGGCTTGAGTTATTTTGTACCTTGCTATGTCCCCTGAGGACCTGGATCCGGATTATGTCCCCAGGATTAGCAGAGGAGATCCACTCTGAGGTTTATAGGACGGGAGCATTAGTAGGAGCCGAAGCAGGATCAGGTGCATACAGTGGAGCAGAACCAGGAACCGAGGCCTAGGTGATTGCCATGGATTTTCCTGAGTATATGTTTCTTCCATACTCAGTTTGTGATGTTCTTTACATTCTTGTTTAAATGAACAATTATATCAGACTTGATTATCGGGTTGTTCCTCGATTTTATTTACTTGTGACTGGATGTTGTTTATTCCTTTTTGTTGATATTGTTATATTTATTCTGTGGATGAGATTAGTAAACCCTGATCATTGTAATACAGCTTAAGTATGCCCCGATGGATCCATTAAATTGGGTTTGTCCATCGGTGTGTGCTGTTGGCCATTGCCACGTGTCTAGTCCCTCGATATTTTGGGACACGGGCGTGACATAGTTTTTGTGGTGGCCCATGCAGGTCAATGACTAAATTGTTCGATTTCAACTTAGGGACCGAACAGGCCTGCAATAAGAAGATGATAAGTTTTTAGGATCTCATCCACTTGCTTGAAACGTTCTTGATATCTGTATCGGATTCAAATTATTTTTTGACTTGTATCCTGCCTTGATCCCTGTACGCCTCTTATTGTTTATTTTGGGTGCAGAGATATGGATTCACGAGCAAACGACGAAACTCCTGCAAGATCACCACGAGATGCTGTGGTTACCCACGAAGATGAAGTGACACCAGTTGATGAAAGTCAATCAGCTCAACAATGTAGTCAAGCAAGTCAGCATGCCTCGAGAATCCAGGAAGATGACGTTCCACTATCGATGTAATTTGCTCCACCGATACCTACCGTTCCACAAGGGCAGGCTATGGACGAACAATAAATGTTTCGAATGTTTTACGCGATGATGCAAGCTCATCAGAAGGTTCATGAAGAAGCTTAGCAAAAAACCAAGCGGAAAAGTTCATCGACAGATTTAGCTCTGAGCTACGGAAGTTAATCAGCTCCGTTGTACCTACCTCTTACTCGGACGTTGTTACTGCAGCACGGGCCATGGAGAGCATCACTAGGATAGAGTCCAGCCAGAAGCGGTCGCATGCACCAGACCAAGAACAGCAAAAAAGAGCTGCAAAGCGACCTCAGATGAATCCACCATAAGAAGCAGCACCAAGAGCCTTATTTCTACCTATCTGTCAATATTGTCGCAAGAGAGGCCATCAGGAGAGCGAGTGCAGACGCAAAAGAGGACTATGTTTAGCTTGTGGATCCAGTCAGCATTCAGTGAAGGGATGCCCTGAGCGTAGAGGAGCACCAATGGTTAACCAACCAGCTTTACCAGTACCGAGGCCAGCTTATCCAGCATTGGGAGTACCGCAAACGGGAGTTCAAGGAGTCATACCACCAGCTCCAGGAGGGAACCAGTCGAGGCCACCTTTGATACCCCAGGCCGTACTCTTCCAGCAGGTCCAGCAGCAGCAGAGGAATCTACCTTAAGGACGCGGACAAGCTCCAGCGATGACTTTGGAGGACGCGCAGATTCATGGAGTAGCTAATGCGCGTAAGTTTTTATAGTTTTTTGTTTCTAGTATTGCTTTAGTTCGTGCCTGCTGGTTCGTGACCTTAGACTTAACCTGACAGTTCTAACTTGCTAATAATAGATAACCTAGTGATAACTTAGAATGTTTTATAAATGTTAACCTAAGATGTTTTTAAAGAATAACCTAGATTTTTCTAAAAACTGTAATTTTCTAGATTTTCTACATTCGAAAAATTGCATAATTTCCATTGCTTAGGGAAATAATTTTCCCTATGTGTTTTAAACCCTCAATCTTGACTTTTCTTAATCGTGATGTGCTTCGAATAAATTTTGTAACCGTGTCATCTCTGTTGACCGTTATTCTTTGATTGCGAGGACGCAATCTTCTTAAGGGAGTAGATTGTAAACCCCCTGATTTTCAAGAATTTTTAAATTAGATTTTTTATAATTTTCTGGAATTTTTTTGGGATTTTTATTAATTAAAAACTAAGTTATTTTGATTTTAAATGATTTTTAAATAATGTTAAATAATATTATAATTTATGAAAATAATATTTTTTAGTGTAAAATGAAAAACTAGACATAGGGTAATTTTTCAGAAATTTATTGGACCCCGGAAGCATTTTTAAAGCCCTAAAAACTATTTTATAATTTAACCTAATTAAACCTGAACCCGGTTCACTTAAACCGAATTAAACCAAACCAAACTGACCCGAACCAGACCCGGTTTAGTTAAATCGGCCCAAATCTTAGCGGGTCGGATCCGGGTTCGACCCGACCCGCTTAGACCCGACCCGACCCGCCTGAAACCTAACCCCCAATTTCCTTTATCTTCCCGACCTCTCTCCTTCCGGCGGCCGTTTCCGCCGCCGTGGCCGCCGACGACCATTCCTCTTCACCTCCCCTCAACCCCCGGTGCCTCCCCTTCCTCTTCCGTCAACCCCCGACCGATCCACCTCCCTTTTCCCCCTCTATATTACCGTCTTCTCCGACCCATTTTTTTCCTCTTTTCCTCTCCTCCATTTTCTCCGGCCATCCTCCTCCGCCGTCCTCTATCTCCGACAGAACCCGGCGCCACCCCCTCGACCGGACTTCGTCGACCCCACAGCAACACCCTAGCCCGAGCCGCCTCTGTCAGCCGCCCCGACCCCGACTTTAACAGCAGCCGCTGTCCTGCCTCTGCCGGCCGCCTGAGCTGCCACAGGCGTCGTTCGACCTCGTCGCTGCCGCCCCGTGCCCCGGCCGACTCCGACCAGTACCTCAGCCAGCCGCCTGAGCCCGACGAGCCTCTGGACGCAGACCCGGACACATTCTGGACAACAACCCTGTGTCGAATCAACACGCGGACACGCGCAACTCAGTTTCACGGAGCCCTGTTCAGGTAACCCGTTCTCTCTCCTCGTTGCTATGTTTTCGGTCCCGTCTGTTGTGACGCGTAGGCTGCATAACCCTCTCGATGTTCGTGCAACCCGTTCGGTGTATAGCGTCCTGTGGCGATCGCGAACCGCGATCCAAAAACAGGAAAACCAACGCCCTGTTTCACCCCGGAACTGAGTACGTTCCGCCAAACGGGACGACTTGGTCGTATGCGGTCTTCACCGAAACGTGCGCACCGTTGATACGGACGTACGAAATTTCGCAGAAGTTGATTTGGATGTGCGTGCACACCGGAATCAACGTGTATCCGCCGACAACGCCCCGTATCCGCCTATTCTGGATCTTGCTGTAACTTAGTGTACACATGTCGGATCGAGACAAAACTTGTGCCATCGGACTCATAGCAATACGCTGGTCCTGTGACCCAAGTTTGGTTCGATTCTAAGAACGTTGACAAAATCGCGCATCGTGGGCCCCACGGCTCTACTTGATGGGGCAATTTTGTGATCGGCTCATCGGAATCCAATTCTGGAAGTTTCGTTGGGTTTATATCATCGTTCTGGATCTGTTGACACTAAGTTTGACAGATTTAGAGACCATTTGTTTTGACACATTTTTTGGTGCAAAGCGGCCCACATGTGGACCCCGCCTTGACCTGTAAATGTCATTTTTGCCCTTGTGTCCAAATTGGACTCAAGGACAGGCGTCTCTAGCTAATTAATATTTTTTGGATCTGATGGTGATGTCTATTTCAGCAACCGGAGAACTGCCTATAAATCCCGCTGAAGTCAGAGCTACAATTGGAGCCGGAACCCCAGGCAAGTGTAGTCTCAGCCCGAGTATGAATAAAACTCTCACTTGATATCACTTAGCTGGTTTAATTATTTATCCTATTATTTTATTTATTGCTGCACTGCATTATTTTGGCTTGAGTTATTTTGTACCTTGCTATGTCCCCTGAGGACCTGGATCCGGATTATGTCCCCAGGATTAGCAGAGGAGATCCACTCTGAGGTTTACAGGACAGGAGCATTAGCAGGAGCCGAAGCAGGATCAGGTGCATACAGTAGAGCAGAACCAGGAACCGAGACCTAGGTGATTGCCATGGACTTTCCTGAGTATATGTTTCTTCCATACTCAGTTTATGATGTTCTTTACATTCTTGTTTAAATGAACAATTGTATCAGACTTAATTATCGGGTTGTTCCCCAATTTTATTTACTTGTGACTGGATGTTGTTTATTTCTTTTTGTTGATATTGTTATATTTATTTTGTGGATGAGATTAGTAAACCCTGATCATTGTAATACAGCTTAAGTATGCCCCGATGGATCCATTAAATTGGGTTTGTCCATCGGTGTGTGCTGCTGGCCATTCCCACGTGTCTAGTCCCTCGATATTTTGGGACTGGGGCGTGACAGGGTCAAAGGTCTCCAAATTCCTCAAACTTAGTGTCAACAAGTCAGGAACGAAGATACGAACCAACGGAACTTCCAGAATTAGATTTCGATGAGCCGATCACAAAATCGCCCTTCAAGTGGAGTAGCGGGGCCCACGATATGCGATTTTGTCAACGTTCTCATAATCGAATCAAACTTGGGTCACAGGACCAGCGTATTGCTATGAGTTCGATGGCATAAGTTTTGTCTCGATCCGATGTGTGTACACAAAGTTACAACGTATTCCAGAATAGGCGAATACGGGGCGTTATCGGCGGATACGCGTTGATTCCGGTGTGCACGCAAATCCAAATCAACTTCTGCTAAATTCCGCACGTCCGTATCAATGGCGCGCACGTATCGGTGAAGACCGCGCACGACCAAGTCGTCCCGTTTGGCGGGGCGCACTCAGTTCCGGGGTGAAACAGGGCGTTGGTTTTCCTGTTTTTGGATCGCGGTTTGCGATCACCACAGGACGCGACGTACCGAGCGGGTTACACGGACATCGAGAGGGTTACACAGTCTACGTATCACAACTGACGGAACGGAAAATAAAATTACGAGGAGAGAGAACGGGTTACCTGAACAGGGCTCCGTGGAACGAGAATTTTTCGTGTCCGGGTGACTGTTTTGTGTCCTGTCTTGAGTCTGCTATGTCCGAAGCTAGGGCGGCTGTGTCCGGGCCGATGTGTCCTTGCTAGGGTAGCGGGCGGACGGCTGGGAGTGGATGTTCTGGTCGGCGGAGCACGTCGACGGCTAGGGCAGAGCGGTGAGGTGGTGTCGGCTTTGGGGAGGATGAGGTCGGGGCGGGTCGACTACTAGGGCTAGGGTGGAGCGGAAGGCTGTGGAGGCGGTGAGGGGATGGTCGGGGAAGACGAGGGTGCGGGGTCGTGGTGCTGGGCTAGGGCAGAGCAGTGAGGCGGTGTCGGCTGGGTGGTGGTGTTCGTCGAGCGGTCGACGACAGCTAGGGCGGTGGAGCTCGTCGAGAGGAGTAAACGAGGGTGGAGTCGGGGGCCGGTTAGGGTTCAGGCAGGGGTGCTGCGGCGGCGGAGAGATGAGAGAGAGAGGTTTTGCAGCGGCGGCGGGCGCGAATGTCAAGGCATATATATAGGGCCGGAACAGTATTTTCGTTAGGTTTTGGGGAATTAGGGTTTTGGGTCCGGGTCGGGTTCACTTCGAATCCGACCCGACCCAACCCGTTAAGCCTTGATTGGTCCGGTTCGGTTCACCACGGTTTGGGTCGGGTTGGTTTGGTTCATTTCCAAATAAACCGGGTTCAGGCAGGGTTTAATTAGGTTTAGTAATACATTGGTTTTTAGGGCTTTAAAAATGTCTCCGGAGTCCAATAAATTCACAAAAAATTATCCTATGTCCAGTTTTCCATTTTACACCAGAAAATATTATTTTTATAATATTTTAATATTAATTAATATTATTGAAAAATCTTTTAATCAAAAAATACCTTAGTTTTAATTCCAGAAAATAGAGAAAATTATGAGAAAATGTTTTAAAAATATTCTGAAAAATCAGGGTTATGACAATCTACCCCCTTAAGAGGATTGCGTCCTCACAATCGAAGAATAACTACTAAAGGAAAGAATTATGGAAATTACAAGAATGCTTAGGTTATACCTGCATCCGCGAATAAGTGAGGATAACGCTGGCGCATAATATCCTCCCGTTCTCAAGTCGATTCGCCAGGAGAGTAATATTTCCAAGCTATACGAACAAGTCTAATTGTCTGTCCTCGCAATGTCTTCTCACTGATGTCGAGTATGCCAACTGGTTGTTTTTCATATCTCAAGCTAGGGCCCACTGCGATCTCAGAATGATCGACTACATGACTTGGGTCAGTCACGTACCTTCTCAGCTGTGAGACATAGAATACGTCATGCACTCCCTCTAAGGATGGAGGTAATGCAAGACGATAAGCCACCTCACCAATGCACTCCAGAATATCAAATGGCCCGATGTACCTTGGGCTCAACTTGCCTCTGCTCCCGAAACTAATAGTACCTCGAGTGGACGAAATTCTCAAGAATACGTGCTCTCCTTCTTTGAACTCTAGGGGACGCATGTGTGTATCAGCCCAATGCTTATGTCTGTCCTGAGCTGCTCGAAGATGATTCTGAATTTGTTTTACCTTCTCCATTGTCTGCATTATCAATTCTGGACCCAGTATTTGACGCTCACCAACGTCACTCCAACATATTGATGATCTACACTTTCTACCGAACAAAGCCTCGAATGGTGCCATCTGGATGCTGGCCTGATAACTGTTGTTGTAGGAGAACTCCACCAAGTGTAAATGATCTTTCCAAAATCCTCCAAAGTCTAGCATACACGATCGCAATATATCCTCCAAGATCTGAATCGTGCGCTCCGATTGACCATCTGTCTGTGGATGGTAAGCTGTGCTGAATTTAAGTCTGGTGCCAAGACTCTCTTGCATGCTTTGCCAAAAATGAGATATAAATCTTGAATCTCGATCCGATACAATACTAACCTGCACTCCATGTAATCTTACGATTTGTCGTATATACATGTCGGCTAGTACCTCTGTGGACTGTCCAACTCTAAATGGCAAGAAATGTGCCGATTTAGTGAGTCAATCCACGATAACCCATACCGCATCTTTTTTGCTGGGGCTCTTTGGAAATCCTGTGACAAAATCCATAGTGATATGTTCCCACTTCCATTCTGGTATAGGAAGCGACTGTAACATACCTGCAGTCCTTTGGTGCTCGGCCTTTACTTCCTGGCAGACTAAATATTTTGCCACAAATCGTGTAATCTCCATTTTTATTCCATGCCACCAATAATACTGCCTCAAATCTCGGTACATCTTGGTTCCTCCTGGGTGAACAGAGTACATGGAGCTGTGTGCTTCAGTCATTAACTCCTGTCTCAATTCTCCATTTGGAACATACAGACGATTTCTACACCTTAATATCCCGTCTTCATGTATGCGAAGTCCCGTCTGCATGCTTGCTTCTGTCCTCTCTTTAAGTCTTCAAAATCTAGCATCCGTGGGCAATGCCTCTTTAATCCTCTCCACAAGTGACGACTTAACTTCGAGATTAGCCAGCAAGCCACTCTGTCCTGGTAAAATAACCTCTATCTGGAGCTCCTGTAGATCTTTCTATAGCTCAGGCTGCATAGTCAAGAAATAAGCCGTAGGCTTCCTGCTGAGTGCGTCTGCTACGACATTCGCCTTTTCCGGGTGATACTGTAGATCTATATCAAAGTCTGCCATCAACTCAAGCCAATGTCTCTGTCTCATGTTGAGCTCATTCTGAGTATATACATACTTCAGACTCTTGTGATCAGTAAAGATGTCTACCTTCTCTCCATAAAGATAGTGCCTCCAAATCTTCAGTGCAAATATAACTACTGCTAGCTCCAGATCGTACGTTGGGTAGTTCTTCTCATGGACCTTCAACTGTCTCGATGCATAAGCAATAACTTTGCCATGTTGTATCAAAACACATCCTAGTCCACTACCTGACGCATCACTGTAGACAACAAAACCTCCTGACCCTGAAGGAAGAGTCAAGACAGGTGTTGTTGTCAATCTTCTCTTCAATTCTTCAAAGGCCTTCTGGCAGTCTTCTGTCCATGTAAACTCCTGGTCCTTACGTGTCAACTTCTTCATAGGCTCCGCAATCCTTGAGAAATTTTCTACAAACCTCCGATAATATCCAGCAAGTCCGAGAAGACTTCTCACTTCTGCAACTTATGTAGGTATAGGCCAAGTCTCTATTGCAGCAACCTTCTCCAGATCAACTGAAAGTCCTTCTCCTGAGATAATATGTCCCAAGAAAGGCAATTTATCCATAAAAAACTCACACTTACTGAGTTTGGCATATAACTTCTCCTGTCTCAATGTCTCTAACACAATTCTGAGATGCTCCTCGTGCTCTTCGTGGCTCTTAGAATATACTAGAATATCATCAATAAACACAACAACAAATTTATCCAAGTACTGATGTAAAACTCTGTTCATCAAACTCATAAACACAGCTGGCGCGTTGATTAAACCAAACGGCATTACTAAGAATTCATAATGTCCATACTTGGTCCTGAAGGCTGTCTTCGGTATATCCTCCTTCCTTACTTTAATCTGGTGATAGCCGGATCTAAGGTCAATCTTCGAGAATACCCTAGCACCACTCAATTGATCGAATAGATCAGCAATGCATAGTAAGGGATACCTATTCTTAATGGTCACAATATTCAGTGCCCTGTAGTCAATGCACAACCATACTATTCCATCCTTCTTCGGTACAAATAGTATGGGTGCTCCCCAAGGTGAAACACTGGGTCGAATAAAGCCCTTCTCCAAAAGATCATTAACTTGTTCCTTCAACTCCACTAACTCCTTAGGTGCTAGCCGATATACTGATGAAGTGATAGGCTCTGCTCCTGGAGTTAAGTCTATTGTGAATTCTATTTCTCGATCAGGCGGTAAACCTGGAAGATCATCAGGAAATACATCCACAAACTCTGATATGACTCTTGGGTAACCTGTCTCCCCTTCTACAGATAGTATCCTAAGAGTAGGCTGAACTCCTTGCTCTACAGCTCCCCGAAGAAACTCAAATTCTGGATGTCCAGACGGTCTAAATATAACCCGTCCAAGTCGGCAATCAAGAGTCGCATGGTACTGACGTAACCAGTCCATACCAAGTACAACATCATAATCCGGCATAGAAAATATCAGAAATTGAGCTCGCATCTCTCTTCCACAGACTACTACAGAACAAGATCTACAGACGTCACTAACTGGGATAATTCTACCTCCCGTAAGAATTCTCTTAATCTTCGGAAGGGGTACAGTAGCTACTCTATGGGTGGCTACAAAGCTAGCTGCTATAAATGAATGCGATACTCCAGAATCAAATAAAGCTACAGCTGGTAATGAAGCTACTAAAATAGTACCTGCGATAACCTCTCCTGTAGTAACTTCCTCCTCAACATCCAATGCAAATACATGTCCTCGTCCCTGAGCTGGACCTCTCTGTTGAGCCTGTTGAAATAGTGCTGCCTGTGGTACTAATAGTAGTCTCTGTTGATATCCTCCTGGAGCTGGTGGTCTGGCTCCTCCAACTCCCGTCTGCGATGCTCCCGCTGCTGGATAAGCTGGCCTTGGTGCAGGTAAAGCTAGTCTCGGTGCTCCCTCTCTGCGCTCAGTGCAGTCTTTGGATAGATGCTGGTTGGATCTGCAAGCCAGGCATAGTCCCAACTTGCGTCTGCATTCTCTCTCAATGTGACCTACCTTGCCGTAGTGGTGACAAGTAGGAAGAGATATGGCCCTGTGTGCTACTCTCTCTGGTATACTCCTCTGGGATCATTTTGCAGAATCCCCCTGTGATGTCCTGGATGGTGCTGATGTAATTGGCCTCTTCAGATTTGACTCCCTTCTAGTGACACGCTCCATGCGTCGTGCTGCTGCAAGGACGTCGGTATATGATGTAGGTACAACATATCCAATCAACCTTTGGAGCTCGAACTTCAGTCCGTCAAAGAACTTTTCAGCCTTCTCTTCTTCTGTAGGAATTAGAGAAGGGGCGAAGCGACACAGACGAATGAATTCTGCGTTGTATTCTTTCACTGACATATTGCCTTGGATAAGGCGGTTGAACTTGTCTCTGAGTTTCGACCGTATAACTGCTGTAATATACATCTCTTGGAAGAGTCTGGAGAACTCTTCCCAAGTGACTCGGTCCTGTCCGAGCCTCCTCTCTTCTGATAACCACCAATGATGTGCATTTTCAGTCAACTGCATCCTGACCGCAGTCATCCATTTCTCCCTTGGAAGTTCAGCTGCTTCCAACTGGTGCTGTATGTTCGTGAGCCATTCGTGAACTTCAGTTGGCCCCTCCTTGCAAGAAAAGGTATGAGGCTTGAGCTGATGAAAATCAGTGATAGATCCTGTCACTGGTCGCCTAGATGGTGGGTTTGCCTGCTCCAATACGGATACTAGGCTGGTTCTCAAATACTGTGCCTCTTGACGTTGAGCCTCTTATTGAACCTGTTGTTGGGCTTGCATCGTGGCATAAATCATCTGAAACATCTGCTGCCCGTCCATGGCTTGCCCTGGTGGAAAGATAGGCATCGGTGGAGTAAACTGTGGTGGAGGTGGGATGTCATCACGCTGGAACCTTGAATTAGGCTGGCCGGCTTGATCGCCTTGAGATGATTGTCCTCCATTCCCTGGTGTCACTCCGTCTACATAGGTAACCACAGCATCGTGTGGTGTATCCAAAGGATTCTCATCTCCGTTTCTTGGATCCATTACTCTGCATCCAAAAAGATAAACTATAAGAACGCACAGAGGAATCAACACAGGATGCAAATCAAGAAATAAATTCGAGTTCGATATATAGTTCAAAAATGGTTCAAATAACGGATGAGATCCTATAACTTATCATATCCTTAGTGCAGGCTTGCTCGGTCCCTAAGTTAAAACCGAACGATTTAGTCGTAGACCTGTATGGGCCACCACAAAAATTATGTCACACCCCAGTCCCAAAATATCGAAGGACTAGACACGTGGCAATGGCCAGCAGCACACACTGATGGACAAACCCAATTTAATGGATCCATCAGGGCGTACTTAAGCCGTAAAATAAAGTCTATGACAACATGGCACAACTAATCTCATCCATACAAGAATAAATATGATCCACAGAAATAAGGAATGTAAATCATCAACCAGTCTCAACAAAGTACTTCGAGGAACAACCCGATAAAAATCTGATACAATGGTTCAACAGACCAAAATATAAATGACTGAATAAAGTAAATACTGAGCATGAAACATAGATGCACAGAAAAAGTCTTCAGCTAACACCTCGTCCTTGGATGTCGATACAGCTCCTGTATCAGCTCATGCTGTTGTCCCGTATACCTCGGGATAGATCTCGTCTGCAAATCCTGGGGACATAGCAAGGTACAAGATAATACAAGCCATAAATAATGCAGTGCAGAGAATAATGAAATAAATAGGGTAAGTATGTAACCATCTATGCGAAATGCAAGTGAGAGCATCACTAGTACTCAGGCTGAGCCACTACAAACTCTGTGTCGGGGAGCCGGTAACAGTAATAACAAGTAATGTGCCTAGCTCTGCTGGAGAGTCTACGGCCTCAAAATTATAGTAAATAGATATATAATATAGCCTGTAGCCTGTGTATCTCTCTCCACCCAATGTAACCACACGTCTCATGTCCACAATATCTCATGTACATGTCACGCAAGATCATAGCTAATGCAACAAGTCATATAATATCTATGCATATAATGTCTATGTCAAATTCTGCATCCTATACAGAATCACCATGAATATCTCAGGAAGATTCTGTCTCATGAATAGTGTCAAGTGTCCTGGGTTATGGTGTACTTGATAAGCCAAGTACGAGAATGTAAAGGGTCACGAATGTCCATCTCTAGGTAACGTTACACAACTCTGCGTACAGTGTTGGCACCCGAGTAATAATCGGACGCTAAGTAAGTCACACGGTCCTAGGTCAAGCATGCACAACAATATAAATGAATCAAGGAAAATATGTAACAAGACTGCAAGTTTTGGCAATGTACACTTGCTTGGGGTTTGAATACCAACAACTGTCCCTGTATCAGTGGATCCTGCAGGTACTCCTCCAAAAGCTGTAATAAACATCACCAACAGTCTTAGAAAATATCAAATAGCTAGAAACGCCTATCCTTAAGTCCAATTTGGACACAGGGGCAAAAATGACAGTTTCTGGTCAAAGCGGGGTCCACATGTGGGCCGCTTTGCACCAAAAAATGTGTCAGGGTCAAAGGTCTCCAAATTCCTCAAACTTAGTGTCAACAAGTCAGGAACGATGATACGAACCCAACGGAACTTCCAGAATTGGATTCCGATGAGCCGATCACAAAATTGCCCATCAAGTGGAGCCGCGGGGCCCACAATATACGATTTTGTCAATGTTCTCAGAATTGAACCAAACTTGGGTCACAGGACCAGCGTATTGCTACGAGTCCGATGGCACAAGTTTCATCTCGATCCGACATGTGTACACAAAGTTACAACGTGTTCCAGAACAGGCGGATACGGGGCGTTGTCGGCGGATACGCGTTGATTCAGGTGTGCACGCACATCCAAATCAACTTCTGCGAAATCTCGCACATCCGTATTAACGGTGTGCACGTTTCGGTGAAGACCGCGCGCGACTAAGTCATCCCGTTTGGTGGGGCGCACTCAGTTCCGGGGTAAAACAGGGCATTGGTTTTCCTGTTTTTGGATCGCGGGTTGCGATCACCACAGGATACGATGCACCGAGCGGGTTACACGGGCATCGAGAGGGTTACATAGTCTATGTGTCACAAATAACAGAATGGAAAACGGAATAATGAGGAGAGAGAACGGGTTACCTGAACAGGGCTCCATGGAACGAGAATTTCTCGTGTCCGGGTGACTGTTTTGTGTCCTGTCTCGAGTCTGCTGTGTCCGGAGCTAGGGCGGCTGTGTCTGGGCCACTGTGTCCGTGCTAGGTCAGCGGGCAGTCGGCTGGGAGTGGGCTTTCTGGTCGGCGGATCCCGTCGACGCCTAGGGCGGAGCGGTGAGGGGGTGTCGGCTTTGGGGAGGATGAGGTCGGGGCAGGTCGACTGCTAGGGCTAGGGTGGAGCGGAAGGCTGTGGAGGCGGTGAAGGGATGGTCGGGGAAGACGAGGGTGTGGGGTCGGGGAAGACGAGGGTGCGGGGTCGTGGTGCTGGGCTAGGGAGGAGCGTTGAGGGGGTGTCGGCTGGGTGGTGGTGTTCGTCGAGCGGTCGACGACAGCTAGGGCGGTAAAGCTCGTCGGGAGGAGGAGATGAGGGTAGAGTCGGGGGCTGGTTAGGGTTCAGGCAAGGGTGCTGCGGTGGCAAAGATATAAGAGAGAGAGGGTTTGCGGCGGCGGCGGGCGCGAACGTCGAGGCATATATATAGGGCCGGAACAGTTTTTTCGTTAGGTTTTGGGGAATTAGGGTTTCGGGTCCTGGTCGAGTTCGCTTCGGATCCGACCCGACCCGACCCTACCCGTTAAGGATGGATTGGTCCGGTTTGGTTCACCATGGTTTGGGTCGGGTTGGTTTGGTTCATTTCCAAATAAACCGGGTTCAGGCAGGGTTTAATTAGGTTTAGTAATACATTGGTTTTTAGGGCTTTAAAAATGTCTCCGGAGTCCAATAAATTCATAAAAAATTACCCTATGTCCAGTTTTCTATTTCACACCAGAAAATATTATTTTCATAATATTTTAATATTAATTAACATTATTTAAAAATCCTTTAATCATAAAATATCTTAGTTTTAATTCCAAAAAATACAGAAAATTGTGAGAAAATATTTTAAAAATATTCTAAAAAATCAGGGTTATAACAGGGCAAATGTAAAAAGATCCTTACATATACATTCAACCAAGAAGGAAAATGAAGTAACATTTTCTGTTCTACTTCTTCATCTATTATATATGGTCTCATCGACCTCACCTCATCATTAAATATTCTAAAAATGATAAAACATCACTGTTAGTGTAACAATATTAGCGTCTATTATATTAAGATGACTTAAATGTTGACGTATCAATTGGTTACCCCTCTAGCTTCTCCACTTCATCCTCGTCGCAGTTAAGTAATATATACAACTTAGCGTCCCTTATCTCGTCATCATTCAGATATCTATTATTCATTTTTCTCGAAGGCTTACCGAAAGCATTGAATACTTTCAGTATTGCATCATTAGATTTCTGATATCCGTCATCGTTTCTAGGAACTCTTGTTCTATTAGTAGCAACATACGGCTTGAAATACATAGAGAAAAAGTTTGTAATCTCCTCAAGAACATAGGCTTCAAAAATAGAACCCTCGAACCGTGCCTTATTTTTTACCATTCTCTTTAGGTGGTTCAGTTGATGCTCGAACGGGTATATCCACCGATATCCGATGTAATATCCTGCTCCACGGAAAGGCATTACGCTAGAATTATAGATGGATCAGACCGATAGAATACAAGTGGTACAGGAAATAGAGATGCTTATTATGATGATGTTGTATTGCTTAACTTGTCCGGATAGGATATCTTATACGGCGTGGTTCGAATGTATGATTATTCCACGTTAGAAGATTGCACATCAGATCATTCATATGGGATCGTGGCATAGAAACAATATATATATATATATATATATATATATATATATATATATATATATATATAAAAGTAAGTGGATGTGTCCCTTCTCCTTTACTCCTTTATGTCCTAATAAAATGAATGCTAGTGTTGCTTTGTTGTATGGCATAACTATATGCTGCTATAGTCCACATAATGATAATAATGCTTTATATTCAATGTTGTTGAAAGTAATAAAACACATGAATAATGAACTTCTAGTACTATTGATATAAGAATGCTATAAAGTAAGTTTGCCATGAGAAAGAAGCAATATCATATAATTTACTTCACATGCTGGTAACACTGAGAATAGAACATTAAACATCGATACAGGTATATGTGAATCAATACACAGTAACTATAAAGAAAATGCTTTATATGCGAGTATAATTATGGTTTGGTACCACAGGGACACGAGAAGGTCTATAAGTTGGGATCTACGGGTCACCAGCCGTTATGAGAATGAGCAAAACAAGAAGGATCAATAATGCAAGACTTTACTTATAATTTTTTACCATCAATTTATGTTTAGGTCTTATTTGCTTAGTCGTTGCATGGTCAGGGATAACTTGTGCACAAGATTTGGTAAGTTTTCTCGAACGTGATACACCAAGGCACCGGGATCGTTCGGCCTAGGAGAAAACATAGTGCTTTGGTAGCACTGGGTATAAACGAGAAATTTATTAGGGATCGTAACCTCATGAATGATGCTTCATACGTCCTTCGAAGTCCTATATGGCATGTCCCTCGTGGTGCGAAAGCATATCAACAATGACCCTCATGTAGTTAGGCTGTATACTAACGAGAATATTTATGCATGCTTAACGTTATCTCAGTTAAGAATGATTCATACTAATTATTATGTGGCTAATCCTTGTTTTGCTGGGATACGATGAGTGGGCTGTTGGTAAGAATCGCTAGCATGCTAACCTAGTCCAAGGAAAGGAGTCCAAGTCTGCCTTCCAATAAGCAAGAACAGGGCAGAAATCCTAAACTCATAGCTTTTAGAAGCATTGTCCTTACAGTTTCAAGGGCTTAGTAAGGCAAGGGTCTTGACCAGACTTTCGTTCCTGCTCCTACTACCGATAGGAAGGTGCGAAGCACAATCGTGTTAGAGAATATTTTTATATTTCACATATATTCAATCTATCCTACTATTTCCAAAGTTTGTTTCATTATGCTGTTGAATACTCTGATCATTAAAATGAACCAAGTTCCTAATAGAAAGATCATAAAGTTAATATGCATGCTCTTCACATGAATACTTAATATCGGTTTAGACGAGTGGGCTAGTTTTTGCTCACCAGTACGCGATATGTACTAATCTACGTTTGTGGGCATCCCCAGGTACTCATCATTGGGGAAGTAGCTATAACAGTTTCGAGCATCGAAGCATTATTGGGGCGCGCAGAAGCTCTTTTTCCATTAGAGGCATCTTCTGTTATAAAGGGAATAATGTATGGAACAATGTAATTCAGTTGTATCAGTGAGAGTGTAAGCCAAGATGACAAATATTAATGTAAGCCAAATTGGCTAAGTATCAGTTGTATTTGAGAGCTTTGTAAATCTTTTGTAAGCTATGTACTCAATTATCATTATCAATAAAGAGAAGCTTTTTATTATATTTATTGTGACTTCAATTTGTCTGCTTAATTTTACGGCGATGTCATTGTTTCTGAGATGTACCATGCCTTATCTATCTTCTTGCCTTGTACAAGTACACTTTAGGCTTGTACGGTATTATGTCCATGGGTACTTTCGATTCTTCGGAATCGGGGCGTGACAAATTGGTATCAGAGCACGGTTTATACGTCCTTAGACTCAACAAGTTCTAAATCAAAGTTGCTTCCACGATTACTATATGATGCCTCTACGGATACTCAAAGTTGCGCTAGTGACTATTCAAAGTCTCTTCCATAATTAGTCACAGTCACCTCGGTGCATATTCAAAGTTGCCTTCTGCGAGTATTCAAAGTCGCTTATGCGATTATCGAATTTACATCTATGGTCGTTATGTGTTGCTTCCACTATTATTTGGAAGTGTTTTCACAATCAGGAATATTGGACCGCTTGGTTACACTTACTGAATATTCTATATAATGAGCTTAAATATTATGATGCCCTAGTTATTGTGATTTTTAATTTGTAAATGATACCAAGAACCCAACAATAATTCGATGCCATAAATAACTAACTTGTGATTAATACTTTGTATGTGGAAATGAAAGATTAATATGTGTGCTGTAATCAAGAAGAATTGTGCATGAGTAATTTTAATAGAGGAAATCAACAGTAAATCTGAGTTGATTCATGTGCGATGGTGGAATGGTATTCTATATATGAGTATAAGAATCATGTTATAGCATGTAATTCTACCATGTGAAGGTGGTGCGGGATGGATGTTGGATCAATGTAAGAATGATATGATAGTCAGAAAATTATTTCATTTTGAGTGGTATATGCCTCTACCCTCTTAGTGATGCATGTGCAGAGACCCTTCCATTAGTGATAGTATTGAGCCTACTAGTGAGAATGGGGTACTGTCGAGACTTAGTCGGGAATGATGCCTTATTGTATGCGGTACGATTGTCCCTTGGGTATTTTGGATTGTATATCAATATCGGATCCTTGATAGTTGGATTTGAGTTATCAACATTAGACCCTCGATAGCTTAATGTTATGTGGGGTAACAAGGAAGTGAGAGGTATGTGATAGATGCCTTAGCTGGAAACAACGAGTTGGATTATATGGTTAGATGATGGCTTAAATATGCTGGGTAAAGTTTCAAATTTTAGCATCGACGATCTAATATTACTATCGATAAACAAGTTGGATCGTATATCCAGTAAGATTGGTTGGAACTGATTGGGAATCACAAGTGGGATATTATGTTGGTTACCTGAGTTTGAAAGTTCTTGGAAATCAATTAAAGATGGACCGAGTATATGGAAAATTATTTTCTTTGACCTTAGGTATGTAGCATTTACTACATGCCAAAATTAAAAAGGGTAGCAGTCGTGAAGTGGGAATACTTGAACCTAACAATTTACAAATAATATTTAATCAGCATATGAACTTGTGGGATTGTTAGTAACTAATCGATGACCATTATTATTAGGCAATATATGGAAGTTTATCAAGAGGCTTCGATGGATGGAATATTAATAAAGCTTGAGGTCTAGCACGTTGGGATACTATCGGCAAGAAGTTTTGTCGCATCAGTAATAGTTGGTTGGCAGAAACTTTAGTTGCTTGGGTAACAGTTGATTAGCAGATATAATTGATCAAATTATTAATATGGGGTGACCCCTATATTAGTTGGTTGACCAATATACCGAGTACGTGAATAATTATCGAAGGTGGTTAAGCGAGATAAAATTCTGTGAGACATTGATGAGGTGATGCAATTAAGTTGATGGTTAATGCGAATGAAAGTTGACCCTATCAAAATAAAGTTGGCAAAAGTATGGTCGACTCAAGAAATCAAAATTTTTTTAATATATTAGTTAGGTGATATTGTCAGTTATAAATTATTTGGGTGATACTGTACAGACGAATACATAATATAAATGTAAAGGAAGTAAGAACAAGGATTATGAACAATATACTAGTAACGATGATCGATTGGAATTTAATTTTGGGTTAGTTGCCTTATCCTATAGATAAATTAGATGCACGGGAATTCAAAAATGATATGTTGGTACAACTAGAGGATGACTATGATATCAGAAATAAAATAATATGAGAGATCAATTCAAATTTTGAATATTGGTGATTTACTTGATGGATATGGGATTTGATCATGTAGTTCTAGATTGACTGTGTCGGTTGGGATAAGTCTAGAATGAACCTTTAATTAAGGTAGACCCTTAAGAGATTGACCGGGGATAGATAGATCGGACCCAGACGGTTGGATGTCCCTTATTTATGGGTAGGTCAATGGTAGTGCAATTGTGGCTCTAGTTGGTAGTAAAAATAGGTAGAAGTCCTTTAGACTTGTCAGACTTCAGTTGGCCTAGCATGAGATAAGTTGCCTACGAACACTAGATTTAGATGTCGTTATAACTAGCCTTAGAGACTTGACCGAAGAGTTATGTTGGCTATCAAAAAACCATAGGATGACCCTATTAATGTTGCATGGGTAATGTAACATCGTTTGAGACTCGAATATCATATATTATGAGTTGACCTATGTTCAGTTAGTGTTTGGATAGTTTGTGCGAGATTTTGGTATGAGTATTTTAGGATAACAGGTCATGTCGAAATGGTTAAACTGTTGGATGGATAAGTTTGGGAATTGATGGTTGCTAGAATTAAATTTGATTGCTTCGACTGGAGTAGAAATCAATAGTAGGTTCGGTTAGATGGATTATCTTGGAATAGTTTCTCTTCGAATCAAGTTAGAATGAGAAATAAATTATAATAAAAAGATAGAGATGTCGCTTAAGAATTTTGGTGGAAATTTTATACGTTGGGAAGAAAATTTTGATATGTGATGTGGCTAATGTGACTATTGTACGGGACGAATTATGATCATTAAACTATAATAAAATTTTACGACTCGAAAAGCGACTTGACCAAAGGTAACTCTAGATTCATGAGAATTTTAATGCTACCAATATTGGGAAAAAGATTGCTAGAAGTTTGAATGAAAGAAATTACAATATTGAGAAAATGGTCAGAACGATTATAAATACATTTGGGTTATAATAAAGAGATGACAGATGATATTCTTAATATAATCAATCAAAGTTGGATGGCTCAAAATAATATGAGGACAGGTAATATTATTGTAAGAGGTAGGAATAACGGAATTGACATTGAAAGAAGGAATATTATAATTCAGAATTAATAAAAAAATTGCTATGGTCAATTTGTTTGAAATGATTAAAGAATCGTGCTTAGGTTAATAGCCTAACCTGGCGAGTCCCTAAGGATTTTGATATTGGCTGAATTAGAAGATAGCGATTGTAGAAAATGGTTATACGAAGGAACACTATGAACATGATAAAATAATTGTGTATATGATGGATCGAGAAGACGTTGGCAAATATTGAGAAGTACTTATACCAGAATCTGATTGCAACGGTTGAAAAGATATTGACAAGATTGACCAAATAAGTATCGTAAGAAATTAGAGTTATAAAAAATCGATGTTAAAGAACATCTTGGCTGAAAGTATTAAATGATCAGTAATGAAGAATGGAAATTATCATTGTAGCCATTTATTTTCTCTAACCATTAGTATTGGTTGAGTGTATTATATTTCGGGGACGCCTAAAATGTATATACGATTCAGGCGAAGTGGTGAACGAAATTCAAATAGAGCCGCAAGAGAGTATTGATGAATGTAAGAACATAAACAAATTATTTGAGAAGAAAAGAGATGGGTAGAATGCATAAGTATACGAGATTTATGAATGAGCAATATTGACAAGAGATGGAAACGGAGTATTGAGATATAGCGGGCATAAAATATTTTTGTGGGATGACTTAAGTGATATGGTGAATTGAGTTATTTTTTTAAGTTTCGAGGAAAAAAATTCTTCTGAGTGGCATATTATGTAATGTCCAGCTCCGCGGAATAGCATTACGCTGGAATTATAGATGGATCAAACTGATGGAATACCAGTGGTACAAAAAATCGAGATGCTTGGTGTGATGATGTTAATTGTATTGCTTAACTTGGCCGAATGGGATATCTTCTATGGCGTGGTTCAAATGTATAATTATTCTAAGTTAGAAGACTGTACATCATATCAGATCATTCATGTGGGATCGTGGCATGGAAACAATATTTATATAAGTGAGTGGATATGTCCCTTCTCCTCTACTCATTCATGTCATAATAAAATGAATGCTAGTGTTGCTTTATTGTATGTCATAACTATATGCTACTATAGTCCACACAATGATAATTATGCTTTATGTTCAATGTTGCTGAAAGTAATGAAACACATAAATAATGAACTGCTAGTACTATTGATATAAGAATGCTATAAAGTAAGTATGCTATGAGGAAGAAGTAATATAATGAATTTACTTCACATGCTGGTAACACTGAGAATAGAACATTGAACATCGATACAGGTATAAGTGCATCAGTGCACAGTAACTATGAAAAAAATGCTTCATATGCGAGTATAATTGTGGTTTGGTACCATCGGGCCACAGGAAGGTCTGTAAGTTGGGACCTACAAATCACCAACCGATATGAGAATGAGAAAAATAAGAAGGATCAATAATGCAAGATTTACTTACATTTTTTTACCATGCAATTTATGCTTAGATTTTATTTGCATAGTCGTTGCATGGTCAGGGACAACTTGTGCACAAGGTTTGGTAAGTTTTCTCAAACGAGAGGCACCGGGGCACCGGAATCGTTCCGCCTAGGAGGAAACATAGTGCTTTGGTAGTACTAGGTGTAAATGAGATATTCATTGGGGATTATAACCTCATGAATGGCGCTTCGTACACCCTTCGAAGTCCTATATGGCATGTCCCTCGTGGTGCGAAAGTATATCACCAATTACCCTCATGTAGTTAGGTTGCATACTAACAAGAATATTTATACAGGCTTATCGCTATCTTGATTAAGAATAATTCGTATTAATTATGTTGTGCCTAATCCTTGTTTTGTAGGGATACGACGAGTGGGTTGTTGGTAAGAATCGTCGTTAGGCGATTTGTACATATTTTACATATATTAAATCTATCATACTGTTTCCAAAGTATGTTTCTTATGCTGTTGAATACTCTGATCATTGAAATAAACCTAATTCCTAATAAAAATATCACCAAGTTAATATGCATGCTCTTCACATAAATACTTAGTGTTGATTTAGATGACTGGGCTAGTTTTTGCTTACCAGTACGCTATATGTACTGACCCACGTATGTGGGCATCCCCAGGTACTCAGCATTGGGAAAGTGGCTGGAACAGTTCTGAGGCATCAAAGCATTATTGGGGCACGCAGAAGATCTTCTTCAATTAAAGGCATCTTCTGTTATAAATGGCATAATGTATGGAATAGTGTAATTCAGTTGTATAAGTGAGAGTGTAAGCCAAGACGACAAATATCAATGTAAGCCAAATTGGCCAAGTATCAGTTGTATTTGAGAGCTTTATAAATCTTTTATAAGTCATGTACTCAACTATCATTATCAATAAAGAGAAGCTTTCATTATATTTATTGTGACTTTAATTTGTCTGCTTAATTTTTCTGCGATATCGTTATTTCTGAGATATACCATGCCTTGGCTATCTTCTTACCTTGTACAAGTGCACTCTAGGCTTGTACGTCATCATGTCCATGGCTACTTTTGGTTCTTCAGAATTGGGGCATGATAACCGATAGGCCCACCAATATGCGCCTCGTAAGAAAGATGAATTGGCAAATACTCTATGGAGTCGAAGAATCCAGGAGGTAACACTCTTTCAAGCTTGCACAGTTCTACCGTAATATCCTTCTCTTGCTTTTTTAGATGATCGACTATCAACTTTGTAGAATAAAGTTCCCTGAAGAATATGCTAAACTCAGTCAATGGATCCCAAACTACCTATGGTAAGAATTCTTGAAATAAAATTGGAATTAACCTCTCCATGAATACGTGACAGTCGTGGCTCTTCATACCCGTCAGCTTGTTCTCCTTCGGGTCAACGCATCTTATCAGATTCGACACGTACTCGTCTGGAAATTTTAGCCCATGAATCCACCTACAAAGTCTTCATTTATCCTCCTTGTCCAGTGAGAAAATTGCCTTAGGCTGCTTATACTTCACATTCCCTTCCTCAATCAAATGCAATACAGGGCGTCTGCATATTTCTTCCAAGTCCAACCTGGCCTTGGAATTGTCTTTCCTCTTCCCCTTTACGTCCATCATAGTATTAATTGTGTTGTCAAACACATTCTTCTCGATATACGATATCAAGGTTATGTTTGATCAAATTGGTGCTCCAATATGGCAATCCCAGAATAACTTCACTAAGTAGAGCAAGGGAGAAGCACAAGATACTCCTCTTCATCCAGTTATGAGTGTGATCAAATCCATCACACTTGTACCCCTTAATAGGCTCTTCGATAGCACTTGGTAAATCTTTAACCTCTTTTCATATCGTGTCTCTGGGCCACCTTGGAGGTGGATTTGCCTTCTCCATAACGCCGGCACGAAATTCATTCCTCTCCATCAAGAACGGATGATCCGACGGCCAAAATTATCGATGATAATCGAAGAAGCACATTTTTCCTTCGTTTTTCAAATAAAAAGCCTTAGTACAGTTCATACAATACGGACATGAGAGGAGACCATGAGTGCTCCATCCTGATAACATGCTATAAGCCAAAAAGTTATTGATGGTCCACATAAGTGCTGCCATCATCTGAAAATTCTACTTTTTTGAAACACCGTACGTGTTGGCGCCTACTTCCCATAGCTGATTCAACTCAGCTATCAACGATTGCAAGTACACATCGATGTCCCTCTTCGGATTATTCGAACACGAAATAATGACAATTATAAACATAACCAGAGTCTTTATGCACATCCAAGGTGGTAGGTTGTACGGTGTGACGATCACAGGACAACAAGAATACTGAGAGCCCGAAAGTTCGAATGTGGTAAAATCGTTGGAGGAAAGCCCCAATCTTATATTAGGAGGATCCAAAGCAAAACCAGAATACTTTCGATCGAAGTGCTTCTATGCTTCTCCATCGGATGGGTGATCCAACACTCCTTCAATTTGTTCTCGTCTGTATCAACTCATATTTTTGGCAGTCTCCTTCACCATAAACAACAACTGCAACCGCGGCATTAAAGTCAAGTAGTGTATCGAATCGGTCGGCTTTCTTCTATGACAGACCTTCCTATACCAGTTATCTTGTAGTGATCAACACCATAAAATCTACACACATTTTCATCATTATCGTCTTTGTAGTAAAGCATGTACCCATTGCGACATGCATCAATTTTTTTATATCCCATCCAGAGCGATCTTACTATCCTCTTAGACCGGTAGAAGTCTTTAGGTAACTTAGCACCCGTCGACAAGATCTCTATAATCAACTCCATCAGTTGAATGTAGCATTCTTACGACATATTAAAATTGGACTTGATGCTCAACAGTCTTGTAACCACCTCCAACGGTGAATGATCCTCACAACCAAGATATAATTAAGTTCTTTCATTCTCCAGTAAATCCATAAACTTTACAGCATCGGTATTCGGTGCCTCCTTAGATGCATCATGATTGTCCAGATTAAAACTAGGCCCGACAGCATTAAAAACCATGTTAATGCACCCGTCATCGTAATCAGCGTGGTCATAGACACCCATATACGGCTCCACATAAGGCTCCAACTCTGATGCTAAAGACATAAGTTCTATGTATGAGGTCCAATGATAGTAATTCGCCATAAAACTACTCGAGTATAAATAATATTTCATATCCACTTCTGAGAGATATTTGTCATGCCCCAGTCCCAAAATATATAGGACTAGGAATATCTAGCATGCCAGTCGTATATATATGACAACTCCAATATATTAGAAAATTATAACACATATGTACGCTGTAATATGAATATTAATTCACAAGTGGTTCATATATTTTCAACACAAGTCACAGACATCTATATCACATCCACAAGCACAAGTAAACGAATATCAAAATAAATAGCTAAATGTCTCAAGTATGAAGTATCAATAGAATAATAGTCGAGTGGAGACAAATCCACTACCCATCAACTATATCAAAAACTAAAATGATAGAGGAGATCAAAATTCCAATATGAAATAAATGTCAAATAAAGAAACAATAGCTAAGGATCCATCAGCAATAAAGTAATTACTGGTACTCAGAAGGTAAGACCTCCTCAACGGAGAATGATGCGTCAGGTCCGGGTCCAAATTCCTGCGAATAATCATGCTCGTCTATACCTGAAAGTGGACCAGGTCCTCAGAAGGACGTAATAAGATACAAAAAGTATATGCCATTATATACTAAAAATAACATCCAAAGGGTCGTCTAACCGTCTATGTGAAATGCATTTTTGAGAACAACTTTCCAACGTATGGGCTATATGGCTAAAAATAGGATTGGCATGACTCTCTCGAAAATCAGTGGCCTAAAAGCGTAACTTCTTTCGATCGTCAGAGGACGCCTGTAAATAATATATTATAAGGGTCATCTGACCACGTATCTCCGGCGGAGCGTACGGGTTACAAAAAAAAGTGTAAAGGAGCTCATATGCCTACTTGTTGTACTTCCAATAATATGCTCTATCCATGTCATATCCATGCCACTATGATACCTCTAATAACTTTCAAGTCTCCTAGCATGCATTTTTATCAGCAGTTATTTTCTATCCGTCGCACATCCCATACGTATAGGTGGCCAGCCTGTCACGCAAGTTCGTATCCTACATGAGACTCATACTCATGTAACAAATGTGTCACGGCCAATGAAATATAAGAATTCCTCAATATCGTAGGGTGGTCTCATAACACTAGGTCGTCATGCAAAATATTAAATAAGTGACAAAAAGTGACGCAACCGTCGTTGCACCTAAATTATTCTTGGACGTGCAATTTTATATAGCAAAATAAAATAACTAAATGAACAACAGCAAATATGCATGCTAATAATGAATGTAAATAAATAGCACAATGGTAAGGTATACTTACCTGGCAAGCAATCTGTGTAATATAGGCGTCCTGACGTCAAGCACAAGGGATCAAAAACTTCAGGCTCCGAACGAACATCCCTGGATGCTGAAATAAATATCACCAACGTCTCCGAAATCAGTGATAAGGTCAGAAAACTCTACCATTTTGCCCAATTTGGACACAGGGGTAAAATATGTAATTTCAGGTCAAAGTGGTGTCCATATGGGGCCCACCTTGCACCGAAATACGTATCAAGGGCAAAACTCTCCAACTGGAAAAAATTATAGGTCAAACCAATCCTAAATTAAGATACGAACCAAATGGGTCGACTGTCTCAGAATCACGTAAAACTTGGGTCTCAAGACCAGCGTGATACCATGAATCCAAAGGTGCAAGTTTCATCATATTCCGACTAGTGTGTACTAACTAATGGAGAATTTTGCAAAACGTCGATACGGAGCTCTTTTTTTGAATATGGGTTGATTCCGTGGTGCACACACACCTGAATCAACTTTTACGAAAGTTCACACATCAAGATATATCATATGCTCCTTTTCGTGCAACTGGTACATGACGTGGGGGTCCAGTTTATAGGGATGCAGTCCGTATCGTATTTTTTAAGTTTTCTATAAATAGTTTTCGTGGGTTTTTCCTTATTTCTAAACACAGTTTCTAATGCAGGAGTAATGATCAAAAATATGCAAATAATAAATTGTTGTGATCCTAGTTATATTGACTTTGTATCATAAAAGAAAATCGAGTTTTGGTCGATTCGTTTGGGACAGAATCGCTTTCCAAAACAAGTTTTTGGAACATTTTTGGGTGTTCTGTTTTGTATACATAAAACAGATTTTTTCGGAAAGTTTAGATTGATTTTAAAACAGAAATAGAGTTGTTCGAATAAAATTACTTGAAGACATTAAAGGATGTTCATATTGTGGTTAAATCTAAATAACTAGATCAAAATTTGGTCGCGTATGTAGGAAAAAATTCAGCTGGAAAGATGGGTACCTGGAGTTTGTTACTGTCGCGGTTTTGGCGTGCGCGTGTCCTGGTCACCAGCGACGACGGTGGTGCTCCGGCGTTCGACGTTCGAGCGGCGGCGAGTTGGGTCGGGGACGGTCGACGAGCGGTCATAGGGAGGAAAGGAGATTAGGGTTATATATATATATATATATATATATATATATATATATATATATATATATATATATATATATATATATATATAGTCGTGGGTTTTGGGCCAAACTAAGGGGGTCGGACTGTTTACTAGTTCTGTTGCTGCTGTGTTTTGTTTTGTTAGCTTTGAGTTAGTATTATTAGAGTTGTGTTTTGATTCTTCTTCTTCTTATTATTATTGTTATTATTATTTTCTTTACTTTTCTTTTTATTTTATAAAAAACATCCTTATTAATTATAATTACCATTATTTCTATAAAACAATTATTAGTGTATTTTTTCTATTTATTTTATTATCATTTATTTGTATGTTGTCGTTATACGCATTATTATTCCTATTATTATATAAAAAATCCTAAAAAATTAGGGGAGGTTATATTCTACCCAATTTACAAAAAATTTGTCCTCGAAATTAAAGCTAACGCATGATAGGGAACGAGAATATTATACGGTAGAAAAGAACAAAGTAAAATCATATATTGATCTTCGAACAGATATAGAAAATGTTTGTGCATGTCATCCTCGCGCTCCCAAGTGGATTCTCCTAGCGAGTGATGTATCCATGCCATGCGGACCAAGGGAATAGACTGATTTCTCAATACCTTATCCCGACGATCAAGAATCTCCACGGGTTGCTCTTGGTATGACAAGCTTGGCCCAATAGTAATCTCGGAGTGATCGAGAACATGACTACTATCTGACATATATCGCCTTTGTTGTGACACATTTAATACATTATGTACTCTCTCAAGAGAACGTGGTAGTGCTAGAGGATACGCAACTTCTCCAACTCACTCCAACACATCAAACGGTCCAATATACCCTGGACTCAACTTGCCCCGTCTCCCGAATCGAATAGTGCCTCTAGTGGGTGATATCCTCAAGAAGACATGATTGCCCACTACATAATAACACAAATTAGCGACACAGGAAAGAGTCGTCAAATGGCTAAATTATGTCGCTAATACTAGGTAGCGATATATTTAGCGACGTTTTGATTTAGTCGCCAAAAAGTTAGTCGCTGATCAAAACGACGTTAATAAATGGCGCTGTTGTGACATAATTTAGCGATGTTTTAAAGTCACAAGAATAGCAACTCTTAGCGTCGAAGGTCACCAAATTTATAATATTTTATTTTAGTCGATAATTATCATTAAATTTAGCGACAAATTATGACATAATCAGCGACGAAAAGCTGACATGGCCAAAATTGTCATGTAAACAATATTTAGTGACGATCAGCAACGTAAAATAAATTATTTGACAGTTTAGCAACATCATTAGTGACTCATATGGACGTCATTGAACGTCACTAAACATTGCTGAACGTCGCTAAGATTAAAAAATAAAAAAATAAAAATAAATGAATGCTTGTAATATCACAGTATAACATGTCTGCAGTATGATCATATTTTAAATAAATAGACCCGGAGCAACCCTCCATTGAATTTCCTAGGTTTGTCGACCCCTTCGGTGGAACGCTCAACACCGGTACAATTACACAACAACAATGATAAAATAAATCAATAAAAAGCTCTAAGGCCCGAATGTAGTCACACAATATCCAGTCACAATAAAAATATACAATAAGTCACACAATAAAAGTGTACAAATAATAAGTACAAACTCCCATGAATGGGCCAATACACACATGTTGAAAAAAATATTAATGATATTAAAATCAAATATGATTTTACCTTGAAGTGCCCAAACTAGAACATCTTTCTCTCTTCCGAGGTATCCAAGTAGTTTATCCACGGCCCACCATAGTTTTGTCTCAGAAAATGTCACAGTGCTCTCTGTACTGTCGTGGGATGATATATATATATATATATATATATATATATATATATATATATATATATATATATATATATATATAATTAAACTCATTAAAAAATGAATATATATATATATATATATATATAAGAAACGAATAACTAATTAACTTACTTTGTAGGTCCATCGGCCCAAATCTCCATTCTCGTCTCATCCGACGGAGCACACGGAGGATCGCTTTGATATGGAGACGGAGTCGGCACGACCTCCATCTCCTCATCTGTCTTCGTGGTACCGTCAGCAGCAGAAACACTGGATGGAGCAGGAACACTATACGGGATACTCTCGAACCTGGAACTGCTGGTCCGAGGAGTACTGCCAAGTGCGATCGTCGCAATCGCAGTCTGAGGTACTGCTGGTCGATAGTATGGAGTACTCGGGGATGAGGATCGGGAAGGAGTATCCGTGTCCTGAAGAGGATGTCTAGAGGATCTACTATGGGAATATGATCCGTGTTGTCTAGACATATCTAAGAAAAGCATATAATAATAAAATAAATATACAGAGATATTTAGATTATATGACAGAAAGAAATACACAGAAGTTGTAAACTAGGCCACAATAAAGTCTAAATGATAAAAGCATCACCATCATAAAACATAAGTATGTATCACCGTCACAAACAAAAGTATCATAAAACATAAGTATGTTGGTTAGGGTTTACCTGAGGACGCGGTCGGAGAGGGGGCACCGGGGAGGGGGACGAAGGGTGTCGCAGGGGCAGCCGGACCGTGGGTGTCGCCAGGGTCGGGGGAGAGGGGGCAACCGGTGTCGGAAGGAAGGAGGCTGCCAGAGTTGGGACACAGGGAGAGGGCAGCCAAAGTAGGGGCAGGGGGAGGGGGCAGCCTGAGTCGGGGGAGAGGGGGCAGCCTGAGTCGGGGGTAGGGGGAAGCCGGGGTCGGGGGGAGGGGGAAGCTCAAAATTGTGAATGAAATATGAATGGGATAAAATAAAAACTCAAACTCTATATGAGACACTTTAGCGATGTCAGATATAGACATCGCTAAACTTCACTATATTTTTATAATACTGTGACTTAAAGGATATGACGTCGCTAAACGACGATGTTATTAAAAAATAATGACGTTCAGCGACCCTAGGCGGCATCTATTTTTATAATACTAACTGTAGTCACAAAACGTCACTAAACATTGCCAACAACAACGTATTGCGACATTGTTTCTATTTGTCGCTAATTACTATAATGTTAGCGACGTCTTATCATGGATTCGCTAAAGATATCGCTAATTTGAGCTATTTTGGTAGTGGCCTTCCTTGAACTCCAAAGGACGACGATGAAGATTTGCCCACTGCTTCTGTCTGTCTTGCGCTGCTCGCAAGTGCCCCTGTATCCTATTTACCTTCTCCATAGTGTTGACAACCAACTCTGGCCCCAAGATCTGACATTCTTCCATGTCACTCCAACACACGGAAGACCTACACTTTCTACCGTACAAAGCTTCAAACGGAGCCATTTGGATGCTCGCTTGATAGCTATTATTGTAGGAAAACTTCACAAGGTATAGGTGGTCCTTCCATGATCCTCCAAAGTCCAGTATGCATGCTCTCAACATATCCTCCAACGTCTGAATAGTACGCTCTGACTTCCCATCTATCTGTGGATGATAAGACATACTGAACTCCAAACGAGTCCCAAGACTCTTCTGTATACTCCTCCAAAAGTGATATATAAAATGCGAGTCCCTGTCTGACACAATGCTAACCGAAATACCGTATAATCTCACTATCTACCTCATGTATAAGTCAGCCAAAGCTACTTTAGACTAGCCAACTTGGAAGGGCAAGAAATAAGTAAACTTAGTGAGTTAACCTACGATCACCAAAACAGCATCTCGCCCACTTGGACTCTTCGAAAAACTCCTTACGAAGTCCATAGTAATGTGCTCCCACTTCCACTCAGGAATCGAAAGTGGTTACAGTAGTCCTGTTATCCTCTGATGTTTAGCCTTGACCTGCTGGCACACTAGATATTTGGCCACAAAATGAGCTATCTTATTTTTATCCCATGCCACAAGAAGTGTTATCGCAAGTCGCAGTACATCTTGGTGCCTCCAGGATGAATAGAATATATCAAACTATGAGGCTCTGCCATCAGCTCCTACCGAAGCTCTCCATTAGGAACATATTGGCGATAACCACATCGTAATGTTCCATCATCATAAATGCGTAGTCCTATCTACTCTCCAGCCTCGGTCCTCTCTCTCAACCTCCTAAATCTATCATCCATAGGCAAAGCTGCCCTGATCCTCTCTACTAGCGATAACTGCACTTGCAAGTTGGCTAATGTCCAGTCTGATCCGGGTAATAAAACCTCTATGCCAAGCTCTTACAAGTCCTTTGGTAACTCCCTCTTCGTCGTCAAGAATAGTATTATAGGCTTTCGGCTTAATGCATATGCTACCACGTTAGCCTTGCTCGGGTGATAATATATCTCTATCTCGAAGTCCTTAATCAATTCAAGCCATCGGTGTTGCCTCATATTCAGCTCCTTCTGCGTGAAGACATACTTGAGGCTCTTATGGTCAGTATAGATCTCTACTCGTTCCCTATATAAGTAATATCTCCATAGCTTCAAGGAAAAAATTATGGCTGTAAACTCCAAGTCATGAGTTGGATAATTCTTCTTATATACTCTCAATTATCTAGATGCATACGCAATCACCTTACCATGCTGGATTAATACACATCCTAAGCCTTTTCCTGACGTGTCGATGTAGATCATGCAGCCTCCTGATCCTGATAGAATGGTCAATACCGGTGTTGTGGTCAGTCGCGTCTTTAACTCCTCAAAAGGTTTGACACTCATCCATCCATATGAACTCTTGGTCCTTGCACGTCAACCGAGTCATAGGCTCTTCTATCCTCAAGAAGTTTTCCATGAACCGACAGCAATATCTTGCAAGTCCAAGAAAACTCCTCAACTCCGATGCAGACTTAGGAACGGGCCATGTCTCAACTGTCGAGATTTTTTCTGGATCTACTGAAATACTATCTCCAGTGATGACATACCGAAGAAAAGAGATCTTATCCAAGAAGAACACGTATTTGCTGCACTTTACATACAACCGCTCTATCCTCAATGTCTCTAAGACAATCTGCAGGTGCTTCTCATGCTCCTCGTGGCTCTTCGAATAGACAAGGATGTCATCTATAAAGACAACCACAAATTGGTCCAAATATTGATGGAAGACTCGATTCATCAAATCCATAAAGATAGCTGGAGGATTGGTATGGCATGACTACAAACTCGTAGTGTCCATAACTCATCATGAATACGGTCTTTGGAATGTCCTACTTTCGTACATTCACCTAGTGATATCCTGGTCTCAAGTCTATCTTTGAGAACACCTTGAATCCACTAAGCTGATCAAATAAGTCATTAATGCATGGCAGAAGGTACTTACTCTTTATAGTCACATCATTTAAGGCCCTGTAGTCAATGTACATATGCACTGACCCATCCTTCTTGGGTACAAATAATATTGGGACTACGCAGGATGATGCACTCAGTCGAATGAAGCATTTCTATTCTAACTCCTTTAACTGTGCCTTCAGCTCATCCATCTCCTTCTTCGCCAATCTGTAAATATGCGAAACTGTAGGTGTTGTTACTTGGATCAACTCAATTGAGAATTCTACATCTCTGTCCGGAGGTAGTCCTAGCAAATCCTCTGAAAATACGTCTACAACTCTGAAATGATAGGGTGATAAATGAAGTCGTCCAATGTAATCTGAACGTCATCAATAACCTCTGTGGACCATCATACAAAATCGAGCTCCGGCTGGCCTGGTACCTTAAAGAGAATGCTTCCTCCAAAGTAGTCGATGAAAGCATGGTACTTGCTTAGCCAATCCATCCCAAGGACAACATCAACGTTCGGCATGGGAAAGACTAAGAGTCGAGCCTTCATCTCTCTGTCGTGAATTACTACAGGGCAAATTCTACAGACTCGGCTAACATATACAACCCCTCCGTCGGTAAAAATTCTAACACAACTAGGCAAAGGTCTAGTAGCAATATTGTGCTTGACAATAAAACTACAAGATATGAACGAGTGTGTGGCTCCTGTATCAAACAATATCACAGCAAAAAAAGCAGAAACAAGGGTAATACATGCTATAACATCAATCTCCTGCTTTGTGTCATCCATCTCTAAAGCAAAAGTCTGTCCAGTCATTTGAGGTAGTCTATGTGACCTGGCCCTCACGAACTAGTCTTCATGAGTAGGTAGCGATGGTCCCCGTTGGAATCCTTCGCCTGTTGGAGGTCGAGGTGCTCCCGTTCCTGGCCTTGTCATTTGTTGAGCTAGCTTCGGTGCTAGAAGGGTTGCCCTCTACGTCGGTTATGGAAGCGCCAAGGCTTGTTGCACCGGACAGTCTCTGGCCATATGCTGCCCAGAACCATATCTTATATACTTCCCTAATCGAAGCCGACAATCCCTCATAATGTGTCCTCGCTTCCCACAGTTACTACAGTAGGGATTCTCCTGAATCTGGTATTATCCCGCTCTCTGTTATTGTTGTGGCTGCTGATGTGCCAAAGGGCGTCTGATGGGCCCTCTTTGTTGCATATTTGCTGGTCCTTACTGAATTATCTATTGATTCCCTTTCTCCTTGCTGATGGCCTCCAGGATCCTAGCCTCTGTCAATAACTCAGCATAAGAGATCTAGGACTGTGAGATGGTATAATGCTGGAGCTCTTGAGTCAGCTCGTGATAAAATCTCTTAGCTTTCTCCAAGTCATTGGGTATCAGAACGGCACCATATCTACTGAAGCGGCGGAACTCCTTATCGTACTCATCGATTATCTTGTTCCCCTGCTCTAGATGGATGAACTGATTGTACAATACATCCTTTACGGTGGCCGAAAAGTATTTCTTCTCAAAGTACTCCAAGAACTGCTCCCAAGTCTGGCATGTACCCAATTGGCGCTCCATTGTTCCCACCAGTGATAAGCATTTCCTTCTAGCTGGGTCCTCACGCCTGTCATCCATAAATTCGTAGGCAACTGTGATGCCTCTAATTGCTTCTTAGTGCTGGTTATCTAGGTTGTGGTCTCCTCTGGGCTCTTATTGCCTTTATATGGCTTGGGACCCATTTACACAAAATCTTTTACTGAACCAACACGCGCTTATGGCACTGGAACTAGTGCTTGAGCTGGTGTGAGTGCTGATGCAGCCAACCTCTCAAGTGTTGCCAGGAATTCTTGTCTTATTTCGGCAGCTTCCCGCCTCTGCTCTGCAGCTTGCTGCCTCTGCTAGGCAGCCAGGGCGGCGGCCTGTTGTCTCTGTTCTTGCATCATCATCTGGAAGAATTGGAACAGCTACGCCTGGCTGTCCGACGATGCTGGTGAAGCTGAAGAAGCCCCATTATGTGCCGTGGAAGGAGCTGGTAGAACCAAATTGTTAGTCGGTCCACCTAGTCCTGGAAGTCCAGGAGTCATTGAGGCCTCTCCTGGTGATTGGCCGTTGACCCCTGGAGACATGTCATCCCCAGTGGCGACACATCTGCTAAGAAAATTTATCTCTCTGCAAGAGATGGATAAAAGATTAGGAAGTGTACATGAATCAAGCAGGATGCAACATTTAAATAGGACTGGTTGGAAGGAAGGTAAGTTATAGTCAAGTGTGGATGAGATCTTATTTTCTAATCATATTTGCAGGCTTGCTCGGTATAATAACGTAACCGAGACAATATATTGGTGACCTGCATGGGCCACCACAAAAATATGTCATGCCCCAGTCCTAAAATACCTAGGACTAGGAATACGTAGCATGTCAGCCATATGTATATGACAACACCAATATGTTAGAAAATTATAAAACATACGTTCGCTGTAATATTAATATTAATTTACAAGTGGTTCATATATTGTCAACTCAAGTCACAGACATCTATATCTCATCCAAAAGTATAAGTAAAGGAATATCAAAATAAATAGCTAAATGTCTCAAGTACGAAGTATCAAAAGAATAATAGTCGAGTAGAGACAAATCCACTACCCATCGACTATATCAAAAACTAAAATGATAGAGAAGATCAAAACCCCAATATGAAATAAATATCAATAAAGAAACAACAGTTAAGGATCCATCAGCAATGAAGTAATCACTGGTACTCAGAAGGTAAGACCTCCTCAACAGAGAATGATGTGTCAGGCCCAGGTCCATACTCCTGCGGATAATCATGCTCGTCTATACCTAGAAGTGGACCAGGTTTTCAGAGGGACATAACAATATACAAAAAGTATATGGCATAATATACTGAAAATAACATCCAAAGGGTCGTCTAACCGTCTGTGTGAAATACACTTTTGAGAACAACTTTCTAACGAGTGGGCTATTTGGCTAAAAATAGGATTGGTGTGACTCTCTCAGAGAACCAGTGGCCTAAAAAATGTAACATCTTTCGATCGTCAGAGGCCGCTCATAAATAATATAATATAATGATCATCTGACCACGCATCTTCGACGGAGCGTATGGGTTACAAAAGAAAAAGTGTAAAGGAGCCCATATGCCTACTTGTTTTTCTCTCCACCCTATGCTCTATCCATGTTATATCCATACCATGGTGATACCTCTAATAACTGCCAAGTCTCCTAGCATGCATTACTATCAGCAGTTATTTCCTATCTGCCGTACGTCCCATACGTACAGGTGGCCAGCCTATCACGCAAGTCTGTGTCCTACATGAGACTCACACTTTTATAAAAAATATGTCATGGCCAATAAAACATAAGAATGCCTCAACATCATAGGGTTGTCTCATAACACTAGGTCGTCATGCAAAATATTAAATAAGTGACAAAAGGTGACGCAACCGTCATTGCACCCAAGTTATTCTTGGACGTGCAGTTTTATATAGCAAAAGAAAATAACTAAATAAACAACAACAAATATTCATGCTAATAATGAATATAAATAAATAGCATAATGGAAAGGTATACTTGCCTGGCAAGCAATCTGTGTAATGTAGGTATCCTTACGTAAAGCACAAGGGATCAGAAACTACAGGCTCTGAACGAACATCTATGGATGCTAAAATAAACATCACCATCATCTCCGGAATCAGAGAAATAGTCAAAAAATTCCACCATTTTCCCAATTTGGACACAGGGACAAAAATAGTAATTTTGGGTTAAAGCGGTGTCCATATGGGGCCCACCTTGTACCAAAATTTGTGTCAGAGATAAAAGTCTCTAAATATAATAAATTATAAGTCAAACCAATTCTATACGATGATATGAACTCAAGGATATGTTTAATTTTTTAGTCCGGTAAGCCGATCAAAATTTTGTCCTTTAAGTCAACCGTGGGACCCACGAATAGGTGGCTCGGTCAACTTTCTCAGAATCACGTAAAACTTGGATATCAAGACCTATCATGATCCATACCCGATATAAGGGCATGAGACGTGGGTATGTCCAACCAACATCGTAGTATCGACGGTAGAATATTGTCGGGAAAACTATCTATCAGCAATAATGATCATCAAGATATATAATGCCACCAATAAAATATAAATACTCAATCACAAATCTATAGATGGAATAATTGCACGAATATGATATAAGGACTATAGATTCAAATATAACTCATAAGAAAAAATAATATCCAATGAGTCATCAAATATAATAAAGGAATACTAATGTCAAAAGCTGGAGACAAATCCAGTATAAAAACCTATCTAATAAGCTACAAGTAATGGCTCATCTATCTCAATCGGAATGAGTTTCTCTTGAGCCAATGTCTCTGGCTCTAAGCCAACTACGACCTGAGGCCCGTAGTGAGTGGAATGCCACTCCTTAATGTCGTCTGGAAAAAAAATCCAGTCAAAAAAGGAGCAAAGTACATCTCTAAAAGCAGTTCCAATAAATGATAAAAATAATGTATCAGTAAATAGAGAGAATATACAAGATGAATAGAGTATGGTAGGAATATATAGGAATAAGGAATTACAAAAGATACGTACAAGAGATGCGAACATCATATATGAAAATAAAGAGATACAACTATCTAAGTGAGTGAGTACGAGTGACAATATATGATCGGCTTGGGTACTGCTCAAGAACCACGGGCCTGGTTAATCATACGTGCTGTGTATGATTAACACTATATAAGAAAATCAAGAACTCTGGGGTATGATCACATATCTACACTAAATACTCTCCGTCACATATACTAATATATACAAATAAACTAACTAGACATCATCTAACATATACTAATAGACTTATACAACCTTCTAGTAGTTAACATATATCTATAGTTAACTAACTTAACTTCTTACCCAACAACTAACCAACCTATCAACCGTCACATACTAATATTGTATACAAGCCCTCTAACATGTCTCCATAACAGCCCCAACCTAACAAACCTACTAATGTTACATATGCATCCCTAAAATGCTGCTACCACTCTCCTTTAATAGCCACTGTGTCAACTTTTGCCCGACAGTGTTGTATCCCCCCACTGTGCAGTCAAATGCACAGTGGTGCACTTTTCTACCTATACCAACTGCGCAAGCATGCATGTGCCTCCCTTCTCTGTTTTTTTACAATCCATGCCTACCCTCCTCTCTTGGCTCATAAGCTAACATCCATTTATAACACTCAATGCTTGGCTGCTAATGTAGCAAATACCTCACAAAATTTGCTGCACAAGTACTCCAATACCCGACTGTGCAAGTGCAACCCTCACTTTGTTGCTGCTCCTAGCTTCATGTTGCAAGCAGTGTATGTATCAGCTGATACAGCTGATAGCCACCACAACCCATTACTGACCTTCCCCATCTCTTCCTATCTAAGTTCAATAAAGACCTCCTCCTCTACAGGGCAAGCAACAAGCACAAGGCCACCACAGCCCCCATCAGTCCAAGAATATTCCACAACACTCCCTACTCCTATATACATCCAATATGCATCAACAACTATTTTAAACATAGCCAATATATATATATATATATATATATATATATATATATATATATATATATATATCATACACTAACTATACCCTATAAATTTGACACAAAACAACACTGAATAAAGTTCTAATAAATCATCAAAAACGTGGGGTGTACCGCACCCGTATCAAACTTAATATATGATACGCTTGCGATACGGCCCCGACACATCACCAAAAGTATCACGAAGGATATGAGCAAGTCTAGAATTATAATTCTAAACAATATAAAGTTCTAGCAACTGTCACACCCCAGTCCCAAAATACCGAGGGACTAGCCACGTGGCAATGGCCAGCAACACAACTCCAATGGGCAAACCCAATTTAATGGACCTGTTAGAGTGCACTTAAGCTGTAATAAATATACATGCAGTCTACACTATCTATCACAGTATAATTCTAATCTCATCCACAAAAAGTAAACACAAGTCAATATGATAAACCAGTCAAGATAATAGATAAAGGAAATAGTCCATCAACAAGTCCATATAAATAGTGTCTCGAGGAACAACCCGACACAAATAAGGAAAGAGAATATCACCAATACATATGTCCAGATATAAAATAACAATGAGCATAAAAAACTGAGTATGAAACTAAAATACTCAGGAGAAATCCTCCGACACAACCTCGTCCTCAGGTGCCAGTACTGCTCCAACGTCAGCTCCTATATAGTAAACCTCGGGGTAACCTCATCTGATGTACCTGGGGACATAATCCGGATCCAGGTCCTTAGGGGACATAGCAAGGTACAATAAATACTCAAGCTAAATAAAATACAGTAAGTAAAAACAGATCCTCAGGACAAGCTATGTAACCAGCTATGTGAAATACAAATGAGAGCATTACTCATACTCAGGCTGAAACCACTACAGGCTCTGTGTCGGGGAGCCCATAGCAGCAAGTAATATCTCTAAGGGCCAGTAAATATGCCAAAGACAGAGTCTAAGGCACCACCAGTAATATAGTGTGTGTATATATATATATATATATATATATATATATATATATATATATATATATATAAACATAATCAGCCTGTAGTTTGGTGTGACTCTTCCCTCCCATGTAATCTCACATATCACATAGTAACACGCAGGGCCAAGACCTCTATCTATCACCACGAGTCATAAGTACAAGTATATAAGTATATCTGTAAACGTCATGAAGCCTATAGTCCTACACATAATCTTGGTACCAAAAAATACATCAAGACGAACTCTGTCTCATGTAATCAGTTTCAGGTGTCCTATGGTTTGTCGTGCTAGTAGTGCAAGCACGTAAAAATAGGATTATGGGATCAAATCTCTAAGTGACGTTATATGACTTCGCGTATGACGTTGACACCCGAATCTCGTTTGGACGCTAAGTAACGTCTCACGGTCCTAGGGTGAACAAGTAAATCACAGAAGTAAAAAAAGAACACAAGAAATTAATATCACGGGATTTACTACAAGTTAGCAAGGTACACTTGCATGGGCTCTGAGCTACGTCAATTGCTCCTGTAATAGTAAAATCTCCATGTACACCTCTGAATGCTGAAATAAACATCACCATTGCTCTCAAAAAACTTAAAATAGCTAGGATTGGCTACCCATAAGTCCAATTTGGACACAGGGGTAGAATTGACAGTTTCTGGTCAAAGCATGGTCCACATGTGGCCCACCTCGCACCAAAAAATGTGCCAGAGATAAAGATCTTCAAATTTGTCAAACTTAATATCTATGAGTCCAGAACGATGGTACGAAACCAACAAAATATCCAAAACTGGATTTTGATGAGCCGATCACGAAATCGTCCGTCAACTGGAACCGTGGGGCATGAAATGGTGTTTCATCAACGTTCTCAGAATTGAACCAAACTTGGGTCACAGGACCAGTGTAACGCTGTGAATCCGTTGGCGCAAGTTTTTTTTGAAACTACTGGCACACACAAAATTATGACGAGTGTCAGAACAGGCCGATATGGGACTTTTCGATGGATACGCGTTAATTTCGGTGTGCACGTACATCCAAATCAACTTTCGCAAAATCACACATGCCCGCATTAAATATACGCACCTTTTGATCTAATTCGCATACGATAAAGTTGCCTCGTTTAGTGGGACATACCCCATTTTGAGAAAATTCGTATTCAGAAAATCAAGTTTTCGGTCAAATTCAACAGCGAATAAATCACAGCTTACAACGAATTAAAATAAACTAATTAAAGATATTAAAACTCGGTTATGTTGTCTAAATTATTGTTTAAGCAGAATTTAAAAATATTAACTAGGTTGGAAGAAAATCAGACATGAACATGGGTGCTTGGAACAGTTTTTGAACTACAAACTGGGTCATTTTTTCCTGTTTTGCATCGCGAATTATGATCGACAGAGGACACGATACACCAAAATAGTTACACAGGATTCAAGGGGGTCATGTGGTCTTCGCATAGGACTCTACGGGTTATTATTAGGTCTACTGTGCAAAGAGATATAAAGGTGGGAAGTAGGGTACCTAGCTGTGTGCTGCTGATCTTGAAGTTGGAGAGGACTTCTTTGCGGCAGCTTGCGGCGGCGGTCCGGCATCAACGACGGTCGGTGATGGTCGGGATGGTAGAGAAGATGATGGTAGTGGTGGTCATCTAGGTAGGGATTTATATAGGGGGTGTGTAGGGAGTTACTGGGAGAGGAAGGGGTGAGTTATCGTCGATTTCGGGAGAGGGGAAGGGAGGAGTCGGGCAGCGGGGGGGAGGGGTTCGGGCACTCTAGATGCGGTTACAGGTCTGTGGGTTAGTAGATTTAAGGTTCTGGTTTGGGTACGGTAGGGTTTGGTTTGGTTTGGTTTAGGTTGGTTTGGGTTGGTTCCAAATATATATATATATATATATATATATATATATATATATATATATATATATATATATATATATATATATGGCAATCTAAAAATAGTTTTGGACTTCAATAAATTTTAGATAAATTTTATAATACTCTATTAATATATTTTTTGCACAATATTAATAACTAATTAATTATACATAATTATAAATCCATGAATATGGCTAAAAATTTACAGAAAAATTCTCCCTTAAACTCAGTAATTACAAATACCTATAATAAAATTAAAAATAAAATTCTAAAAAATTAGGGTGTTTACTATCTACCCACCTTAAAAGAATTGCGTCATCGCAATTAAGAAAACGAAATGTAACCGGTCAGAAAAGGTTTGCTCTAGAAGAGATAACGTGGTTGCAAGACATGTTTGTTGAAGCACCTCACAAAGGATAAGGGACCATGATCAGGGAAAAATTAAGAGGAAGGATGAGGGTTTTATTCAAGCAGAACACGTAGGGAAGCAATAAAAACTATTTTTTAGGCAATGAGAGATAAGTAACTCAATAGTAAAGGAGTCTGGTTAGAACGAAGATCAACTACATGTTGGGTACCACTAACATATTACTAATCTAAACTAACAAGTTTATGCTAACATAATACTAGGTATAGGCTAGGGCATGGAACTAACAGGCACATGCTAAAGTATTACTTAGAATATTCTCTATTATAGCTAGCTATGATAAAACTAAATCTTACTTATATTCTCTACTCCTCGAGTCTGTGCCTCCTTCACTGTCGTCGCAAAAGCATGTCTACGTCCCTGTGGTGGTGCCTCTGCTATTGTTGGGCCTGCTGGAAGAGTATTGCCTGTGGTGCCAAGGGTGGCCTCGGCTGATATCCTTCCGGTGCTGGTAAAGCTTATCGGTTTACCATCGGTACTCCTTCTCGACACTCAGAGCAATCTCTTACTGAATGTTGACTGGATCCACAATCTAAACATAATCCCAATTTGAGTCTATACTCCCTCTCAATATGGCCTACCTTGCCATAGTAGTGACAAGTATGAAGGGCTAGGGATCATGATACTGCTCTCTTTGGTGGTTTTATCTGGGGTCGCTTTGCAGGCTTTCCGTGTGGTGCTCTGGCTAGTGCTGATGTGAACGGTCGTTTCAGGCTGGATTTTCTCCTGGTGACGTGCACCATGCGTCCGGCTGCAGCAAGGACGTCCGTGTATGAAGTAGGTGCAATGGAGCCGATTAATGTTTGTAGATCAAAGCTAAGTCTGTCAAAGAACTTCTCCACCTTCTTCTCTTCTGTTGGAATCAGAGTAGAGGCAAATTGACTCAAATGGATAAACTCTGCATTATACTCTTCTACCGTCATGTTGCCTTGAATGAGGCGGTTAAACTAATCCCTATGTTTCGCTCTGGCAATGGCTAGAATGTACATCTTCTAGAAAAGTATAGAGAACTCCTCCCAAGTGACTTGGTCCGGTCTGAGCTATCTCTCCTCAGATAGCCACCAGTGATGTGCATTGCCCGTCAACTGCATCCTGACGGTAGTCATCCAATGCTCCCTCGGAAGCTCAGCTGCTTCTAATTGGTGTTGCATATTTGTGAGCCACTCATGAACTTCAGTGGACTCCTCCTTGCCTGAAAAGGTACAGGGCTTCAGCTGGCAGAAATCACTGATAGATCCCGTCGATGGTTGTCTAGCTGGTGGGTTTGCCTGCTCTAGTACGGTTACTATACTGTTTCTCAGGTTCTCTGCCTTGTGACGCTGAGCCTCTTGATAAATCTGATGTTGGGCTTGCATCATTGCGTAGAACATCTGGAACATATTTTGTCCGTCCATAGGCTGTCCTGATGGAGAAACTGGCATTGGTGGAGTGAATTACGGTGGTGGTGGAATATCGTCTCGCCAGAACCTCGATGCGTGATATTCTGCTTGATTACTTTGTTGAGTAGAGGGATATCCACTTAATGGCGTCACCCCATCGTCATAAGTGATCATAGCACCTTATGGTGTACCTACGGGAGTCTCGTTGCTTGCTCATGGATTCATTACTCTGCATACATAGTAAACTATAAAAGGCCTACTGAGGAATCAAGACAGGATGCAAGTCAAGAAATTAATTCGAATCTGATATAGAGGTCAAGAACGTGTCAATATATGGATGAGATCATATAATTTATCCTATCCTAATTACAGGCTTGCTCGGTTTCTTAGTTAAAATTGAAGCAATATAGTCGTAGACCTGCATGGGCCACCATTAAAACTATGGCACGCCCCAGTCCCAAAATACTGAGGGACTAGTCACGTGGCAATGGCCAGCAGCACAATTCTAATGGAAAAACCTAATTTAATGGACCCGTTATAGTGCACTTAAGCTGTAATAAATATATATGCAGTCTACACCATCTATCACAGTATAATTTTAATCTCATCCACAGAAAGTAAACACAAGTCAATATGATAAACCAGTCAAGATAATAGAAAAAGGAAATAGTACATCAACAAGTCCATATAAATAGTATCTCGGGGAACTACCCGACACAAGTAAGGAAAGAGAATATCACCAATACATAGGTCCATATATGAAATAACAATGAGCATAAATAACCGAGTATGAAACTGAAATACTCAGAAAAAATCCTCCGGTACAACCTCATCCTCAGGTGCCAGTACTGCTCCAACGTCAGCTTTTGTCCTGTAAACCTCAAGGTAATCCTCCTCTGCTGTACCTGGGAACATAATCGTGATCCAGGTCCTCAGGGGACATAGCAAGGTACAATAAACACTAAAGTCAAATAAAATACAGTAAGTAAAAACCAGATCCTCAGGGCAAGCTACTAACCAGCTATGTGAAATACAAATGAAAGCATTACTCATACTCAGGCTGAAACCACTACAGGCTCTGTGTCAGGAGCCCATAGCAGCAAGTAATATATCGAAGGGCCAGTAAATGTGCCAAAGACAGAGTCTAAGGCACCACCAATAATATTATATATATATATATATATATATATATATATATATATATATATATATATATATATATATATATATATATATAAACATAATTAGCCTGTAGTATGGTGTGACTCTTCCCTCCTATGTAACCTCACGTATCACATAATAACATGCAGGCCAACACCTCTATCTATCACCACGAGTCATAAGTATAAGTATATAAGTATATCTGTAAACATCATGAAGCCTATAGTTCTACACAGAATCCTGGTACCAAGAAATACATCAAGACAAACTCTATCTTATGTAATCAGTGTCAGGTGTCCTATGGTCTGTCGTGCTAGTAGTGCAAGCACATAAAAATGGGATCGTGGTATCAACTCTCTAAGTGACGTTACACGACTCCACGTATGACGTCGTCACCCGAATCTCGTTCGGACACTAAGTAAAGTCTCACGGTCCTAGGGTGAACAAGTAAATCACAGAAGTAAAAAGAAAGAACACAAGCAATTAATATCACATAATTTACTGCAAGTTGGCAAGGTACACTTGTCATGCCCCGATCCCGAAAGGGTCAATCGTCCTCGCTGGATCCTTCACGGAACCGAATCGTCCTCGCTTGGGGCGTGATGCCGTACGAGCCTGGAGTTGCGCTCGTACAAGGCAAGAACTTGCAGTTAAAGGAACCCACTTTTGAAACACAATTTAGAAACACAATCACAGAGATTTGAACACAGTGCAGGAAGAAATATGCTTTTTCATTGATAATTCAGAGTAATTACATAGAGTCTACATTGATGCGCCTTCTCGGCTACTTGAATTGCATTACAAAAAGATAACTCAAAATGCAGGCGTGCTCCATCAGATAGTCCCCGTCGTCCATACATTACGCCCTTGTATAGATTAAAAGTCCAAGCCTCCAAAATGAACTGACTCCAACTATACTTCAAAAGTAGAGGTGCTTCTAACGCCTTCTCGTCTAGCCACTAGCGTTGCACCGTCTGAGTGCCTGAAATAGTTGCCCACAACGTGGGTCAGTACTCAACTTATACTGGTGAGCGGAATGAACCCACTCGACTAAATCGACACTAGCTTATTAGGGGCGAGCATGCATTAAGATGAACTTCTATAAAGAAGTAAGTGAATTCAATTCATATCAGTTGCATGTTTTGATAGAAATGAAAATAGCATCGAATCCAACCAGTACATCGGTTGCTTACTCAACCGATGCACGCCTTCCCTGCAGCGAAACACAAGTATACTTACCATCTACACAAGACAATAAATTAGCATGTGTTCTATTCTATGCGGTCATTGGTGTGATCGACACCTTAGGGACATATTTCTCCGCCTTAGCGGCGCGCCCTATCAGCCCGGGTAGCAAGCCCCGCTGGAGGTCCCGCTAAGCATCGTGACTAGCACGAATCGAATATTTCCCTCCGGATCGATACGGTTCCAGTGCCCCGGAAACCGTTTCGAGGAAATGCCAAACCTTGTGCACAAGTTGTCCCAGACCATGCGAATGCATGAATATTTCACATCTCATACAATGCATCGAATTAAACAGAAGAAGTAAAGCAGCAATATATATCTTATGCAACAGTTCACATTTTCTCAATGCGGTGTTCCGATTTTGATATCCCATGGGTCCAAATTCTATCCGAGGCACCAGGCCGCAGCCAAGCAACCAAACACGAAAACTATTGGACTCGTTTCAATAGAGGCCTTTCCATGAGTTGGAAAGGATCATCGCATTTCGTCCGAGGCAAGAAGATGCCGAAGATCTAAGCATACTCTGACGGACTAGCCACAAGCCCAATTATATAGTGCACATCCCGGTCGGATCGGGATTTGAGGCACTACATAATATACCACTAAGAAAAAGTTTCGTCCCGAAACTTAAGAACAAGGTCCTACCTCCGACTGAGTGAACAACGAAGGATACTTCTCCTTCATCTCCGATTCCATCTCCCAAGTTGATTCCCCAACTGAATGGTTCTGCCACAGCACGCGAACCAAGGACATCGTACGGTTGCGAAGTACTTTTTCCTTACGATCCAGGATCTGCACCGGCTCTTCTGAGTATGATAAATCTGTACGCAGTTCCAACTATTCGAAGCTCACCACATGACTCGGGTCATGCACGTACTTCCGAAGCTGAGAAACATGGAACACGTCATGCACTTCAGCCAAGGCAGGAGGCAGTACAATTCGGTATGCCACAGCTGCCACTCGTTCCAGTATCTCGAAGGGGCCGACAAACCTGGGACTCAGTTTGCCCTTCACGCCGAAACGCATCACCCCACGCATCGGCGTCACTTTCAAGAAGACATGATCCCCGACCATGAATTCCAAAGGTCTACGATGAGCATCGGCATAACTTTTCTGTCGGCTCTGTGCCGTACGGAGTCTTTCCCGAATCAAACGAACTTTCTCAACTGCCTGTTCTACCAGCACTGGCCCGAGTACTTGCCGCTCGTCGACTTCGTCCCAACAAATTGGAGATCGACACTTGCGCCCATAAAGTGCTTCGTACGGTGCCATCTGGATGCTCGATTGGTAGCTGTTGTTGTACGTGAACTCCGCCAACGGAAGATGCGTGTCCCAACTAGTCTTCAAATCGATTGCACACAGCCGTAACATATCTTCAAGTATCTGATTTGTCCTTTCTGTTTGGCCATCAGTCTGGGGGTGGTATGCAGTACTGAACTGTAGCTTGGTTCCCAAAGCAGCCTGTAGGCTTGTCCAAAAACGAGATAAGAAGCGTCCGTCACGGTCAGAGACGATTGAGGCAGGTACTCCGTGTAATCGAACAATCTCATTTATGTACATCTGTGCTAACCGATCGACGCTCCAAGTAACTTTCATAGGAAGAAAGTGGGCTGATTTGGTCAAACGATCAACTATGACCCAAATTACATCATGCCCCCGCGGCGTCTTCGGAAATCCCATAATGAAATCCATACTGATGTTGTCCCATTTCCACTCGGGAATAGCGAGGTTCTGCAGTTCCCCGCCGGGCCTCTGATGCTCAGCTTTCACCTGTTGACAGGCCATGCACTGTGACACAAAGGTCGCCACATCCCGCTTCATACCTTGCCACCAGAAGGTTCTGCGTAAGTCTTGGTACATCTTAGTGCTCCCCGGATGTAACGAATACTTCGCATAGTGTGCTTCTGCCATAATTTCCCTTCGGAGTTCTGGGTCGCTAGGAACACATAGCCTTCCTTTCATTTGTAAGGTTCCATCTTCGCCTGCCACAAAGTCAGACGTCTTCCCCGCCGAAATCAGTTCGCGTGCCTTCGCTAGGAACTGATCGCCCTCCTGAGCTGATTTGATTCTATCACGCAAACTCGGTTCAAGATGGAGTGATGCCAGCTGCACTCCTTGATGCTGAACCCGTAACTCGATGCCCATCGCCTCAAGATCTCAAAGTATGTGGTTGTTTATAGATAACGAGCCCACGTGCTTCCGACTCAAAGCATCAGCAACGACGTTTCCCTTGCCCGGTGTGTAAGCGATCGTCAAATCATAGTCTTTTATCAGTTCTAGCCAACGTCGCTGTCGAAGGTTCAATTCCCGTTGGGTGAATAGATACTTGAGGCTCTTGTGATCTGTGAAGATTTTGCAAGCAACACCATAAAGATAATGCCTCCACAACTTCAGTGCAAATACAATTGCCGCCAATTCTAAGTCGTACGTCGGGTAGTTTTTCTCGTGCGGCTTCAGTTGCCTGGAGGCGTACGATATTACCTTATCCCTTTGCATGAGCACACATCCCAAACCGAGTCCTGAGGCATCACTGTATATCTGAAACTCCTCTACCCCATCTGGAAGAGCAAGAATCGGAGCCAAAATAAGACGCTGCTTAAGTTCTCGAAAGCTGGCTTCGCAGTCATCACCCCATTTGTATGCAATCCCTTTTTGAGTGAGGCGAGTCAAAGGTGAGGCTAGTTTAGAAAAATCCTTCACGAACCTATGGTAGTATCCCGCTAAGCCCAGGAAGCTTCGAATTTCACTAGCTGACACCGGTTGCTTCCAGTCCACCACCGCCTCTATTTTCTTCGGGTCTACGGCGATGCCTTCCGCCGAAACGACATGACCAAGGAATGCCACGCTGTTCAACCAGAACTCACATTTGCTGAGCTTAGCGAACAACTGATGCTCTCGTAATGTCTGCAGCACGATCCTTAGGTGTTCCTTGTGTTCCGCCTCGTTCTTGGAATAAATCAGAATGTCGTCGATGAACACGACCACAAACTTGTCTACGTAAGGCCGAAACACGCGGTTTATCAGGTCCATGAAAGCTGCAGGGGCGTTCGTCAAGCCGAACGACATCACGAAAAATTCATAGTGTCCGTATCGGGTCCTGAATGCAGATTTTTGAACATCATCTGGTTTGATTTTCAGCTGGTGGTACCCTGACCTGAGATCAATTTTAGAGAAAACTGTTGCACCTTGCAGTTGATCAAACAAGTCATCTATCCTTGGCAATGGGTACTGGTTCCGTACGGTCACCTTATTTAGTTCTCGGTAGTCAATACACATCCGCATGGATCCATCCTTTTTCTTCACGAATAGCACCGGAGCGCCCCACGGAGAAACGCTCGGACGAATGTATCCTCGGTCCAACAGATCTTGTAACTGAATCTTAAGTTCCTTCAGCTCTGCTGGGGCCATTCGATAAGGTGCCTTCGATATCGGTCGCGCATCCAGAAAAGTGTCAATGCTGAATTCGATCTCACGATCAGGAGGCATTCCAGGCAGCTCGTCCGGGAAAACGTCGAGGAAATCTGCTATGACTTCAGCCTGAGCTGCATTTGCACTTTCCTGTCGGGTGTCTCGAACAGAAGCTAAATACCCTTCACAACCCGAATGCAACATGCGCCTAGACGAAATTGCTGATATCATCATTGCCGTCTTTGGTGCAGCACTGCACGAATAGTAAAAGTCTGCCTCGTCGGGTAGACGAAATACGACTCGCTTCTCCGCGCACTCGATTGTTGCATGACAAGCACCCAACCAATCCATCCCGAGAATAATATCGTAATCCTTAATGTCTAATACAATGACATCTAAGGAAAGCTTCCTGCCTCTGATGCAAATATAACCATCCTTACAGATCGTATGGGCGGGCATGTCGACTCCCGAAGGTGTGCTCACGCAAAGATTCATATTTAAGGGAGTAGTAGCTAATTTATGCTCAACAATAAAATCAGCAGATATGAAACTATGCGTAGCACCTGAATCAAATAAGACTCTAGCAGGCAGTTCTCTAAAAAGTAAGGTACCTGTCACGACAGTTTCAGAGGCGAATGCCTCATCCCGAGTCAGTGCATAGACTCGTCCTTGAGCACCCTGGCGTCGTGGGTTCAGTGCCACAGCATTGGCATCACTTGTTGGAGGCCCCCCGTTATGATTCTGGTGGTTCTGGTTCCCGTGGTGCTGGTTCCCATTGTTATGATGCCCGTTGTTCCGATTTCCGTTGCCCTCCGGACAGTGCAAGTATTTGTGGTCCAGACGGCCACATTTAAAACACCCTTTAGCTTGGCATTCGCTCCTTCGATGCCCTACTCTGCCGCACCTATGGCAATGCTGTGCCTGGGATGGACCCCTATTTTCTGATGTGTGCGGACGTTTTTGTGCTCCATACCCTCCCGTCTCCTGGGGTCGCTTATTATTGTTGATACGGGGGGTTTGCACGTCGGTCTTTGGTGGACAGCGCCCAAAGATTCGCTCGCTATTCAAGGCTGCTTCGTAGCACTCCCTGTATGTTTGGCACCTCTGGTTGATGACGTCCCTACGCAAATCGTCAATCAAACCCTTCTGGAAGCGATAGCACCACGCCTGCTGGTTAGGCAGGAAGTGCCCAGCAAACTTTGCCAGCTTAGCAAACACTGAGTCGTACTCATCAACAGATAAATTCCCTTGCACCAGATTGCTGAATTCATCTTCCTTCTGTTGACGCACGGCCCGGGGAATATATTGTTCAATGAAGGCAGATTTGAACATTTCCCAAGTAATTTTGCAGTTGGGATTGGCAGCATAAATCCCTTGCTTAGTGGCCTCCCACCAATTATGCGCACGCAGTTCCAGCTGAACCGATGCACAGACAACTCGCTTGGATCCCCGGATGCCGACCAGATTAAAGAGTCCCTCCAGCTTAGCAATCCATCCCATTACCACGTCCGGTTCCGCCCGTCCGTTGAACGTTGGTGGATGCATTTTTGTGAACTCTGCTGCACGGCAGGTGTTCCTTGCTGGAGGCTGTGTTTCTTCGGAATCATCCTCTACCGCCACAGCCGGCGGTACAGCAGGCGGCGCTGTGGCTCCCCCGTTGTTGGGCACCAAGGATGCAATCAGTTGCATCATGGTGTCTATCTGCTTTTGTTGAGCAGTAAACTGTGCTTGTTGAGTAATGGCTTGTTGTTGCTGCATCTCCATGAGATGCATAAGCCGTTCGGACATATCGGTTGAACCCGCTCCTCCGGATTCTCCAGAACTTGCATGGTCGCTCTGGACGGGTTGAGCACTGCTTGCAGCGGCAGTGTTTTTCTTAGCCATTGCTACAAAAGAGAGTAGCTTGTTAACACTCCAAAAATGATAGATTTTGTATCTATGGGCTCATTGTATAGGCGACTCATCTCATGCAGCGGACGCCAAATGCAACTCAATTGAGAGGCGCATCAAACTCCTTTATAATCTTTTTGAAATCCCAAGGATGTAAAGCCTAAGCTTTGATACCAATATGTCATGCCCCGATCCCGAAAGGGTCAATCGTCCTCGCTGGATCCTTCACGGAACCGATTCGTCCTCGCTTGGGGCGTGATGCCGTACGAGCCTGGAGTTGCGCTCGTACAAGGCAAGAACTTGCAGTTAAAGGAACCCACTTTTGAAACACAATTTAGAAACACAGTCATAGAGATTTGAACACAGTGCAGGAAGAAATATGCTTTTTCATTGATAATTCAGAGTAATTACATAGAGTCTACATTGATGCGCCTTCTCGGCTACTTGAATTGCATTAGAAAAAGATAACTCAAAATGCAGGCGCGCTCCATCAGATAGTCCCCGTCGTCCATACATTACGCCCTTGTATAGATTGAAAGTCCAAGCCTCCAAAATGAACTGACTCCAACTATACTTCAAAAGTAGAGGTGCTTCTAACGCCTTCTCGTCTAGCCACTAGCGTTGCACCGTCTGAGTGCCTGAAATAGTTGCCCACAACGTGGGTCAGTACTCAACTTGTACTGGTGAGCGGAATGAACCCACTCGACTAAATCGACACTAGCTTATTAGGGGCGAGCATGCATTAAGATGAACTTCTATAAAGAAGTAAGTGAATTCAATTCATATCAGTTGCATGTTTTGATAGAAATGAAAATAGCATCGAATCCAACCAGTACATCGGTTGCTTACTCAACCGATGCACGCCTTCCCTGCAGCGAAACACAAGTATACTTACCATCTGCACAAGACAATAAATTAGCATGTGTTCTATTCTATGCGGTCATTGGTGTGATCGACACCTTAGGGACATATTTCTCCGCCTTAGCGGCACGCCTTATCAGCCCGGGTAGCAAGCCCCGCTGGAGGTCCCGCTAAGCATCGTGACTAGCACGAATCGAATATTTCCCTCCGGATCGATACGGTTCCAGTGCCCCGGAAACCGTTTCGAGGAAATGCCAAACCTTGTGCATAAGTTGTCCCAGACCATGCGAATGCATGAATATTTCACATCTCATACAATGCATCGAATTAAACAGAAGAAGTAAAGCAGCAATATATATCTTATGCAACAGTTCACATTTTCTCAATGCGGTGTTCCGATTTTGATATCCCATGGGTCCAAATTCTATCCGAGGCACCAGGCCGCAGCCAACAACCAAATTCCCTCTCCAACCAACTCAAATTATAAGGTGTGCAAGCATATAGTAAAATTAGTCTATAATTCCCATGTTCCTTTCTTAGTGGCTGGCATGCATGTGGCTAAGCATTTCCCTAGGCGTCCAACCGGGCATCATCGAGTGAACGTTTGAAACTTTAAGATGTTGGCATGAAGAAGTAGGAAAGAAGGGACCAAACCACTCACTGGTTAAGGGAAAAGTTGCTGAAACACGGAATCCCGCCTAGCGACGATCAAACGTCAGTTACGCGGACCTGCAACAGCACGAGCACCGAGTTAGATTTCTTGCCTATCCTTCCTTGCCGAACTCCCCAAAATTCAAGCTTCAATCAATAAAACCAGCAGCGAAAACAAAGCAAATCGAAAGCAACACCAAATCCAAATCCCAAAGCGGCAATCAAGAAAACCAAGCAACCAAACACGAAAACTATTGGACTCGTTTCAATAGAGGCATTTCCATGAGTTGGAAAGGATCATCGCATTTCGTCCGAGGCAAGAAGATGCCGAAGATCTAAGCATACTCTGACGGACTAGCCACAAGCCCAATTATATAGTGCACATCCCGGTCGGATCGGAATTTGAGGCACTACAACACTTGCCTAGGTTCTGACCTCCGTCAATTGCTCCTGTAACAGTAAAATCTCCAAGTACGCCTCTAAATGCTGAAACAATCATCACCATAGCTCTCAAAAAACTTGAAATATCTATAATTGACTACTCATAAGTCCAATTTTGATACAGGGGCAAAATTGACACTTTTTGGTCAAAGCGGGATCCACATGTGGCCCACTTCGCATCAAAAAATGTGCCAGAGATAGTTCTCCAAATTTATCAAACTTAGTATCTACGAGTCCATAATGATGATACAAACCCAACGGAATATCCAAAACTGGATTTCGATGAGCCGGTCACAAAATTGCTTGTCAAGTGGAACCGTGGGGCCTGCAAAATAGTATTATTACTAACGTTCTCAGAATTAAACTAAACTTTGGTCATAGGACCACCATAAGGCTGCAAATTCGTTGGCTCAAGTTTTTTTACGAAATGACTGGCACACACAAAATTATGACGAGTGTCAGAACAGGTCGATACGGAATATTTTGACGTATACGCATTAATTCTGGTGTGCACGCACATCCAAATCAACTTTTACAAAATCCCATACGTTCGCGTTAACGATACGCACCTTTCGGTACAATTCGCACATGATGAAGTTGTCTCATTTAGCGAAACGTACCCCATTTTAGAAATTTTTGGATTTAGAAAACTAAGTTTTTGGTCAAATTCAATAGCGAATAAATCACAGCATACAACGAATTAAAATAAACTAATTGAAGATATTAAAACTTGGTTATGTTGTCTAAATTATTGTATAAGTAGAATTTAAAAATATTAACTAGGTTGGAAGAAAATTCGACATGAACATGGGTGGTTGGAATAGTTTATGAGCTACAAACTGGATTATTTTTTCCTGTTTTGCGTCGCAGATTACGATCGACACAGGACACGATACACCAAACTAATTACAACAAGATTCAAGGGGGTCATGTGGTCTTCGTATACGACTCGACGGATCGTTATTAGGTCTACTGTGCAAGGAGATACAGAGGTGGAAAGTAGGGTACCTCGCTATGTGCTACTGATCTTGAAGTCGGAAAGGGCTTCTTCGCGGTGGTCCGACGTCGGTGACGGTCGCCAATGGTCAAGGTGGTAGATGAGATGATAGTGGTGGTGATCGGCTAGGTGGGGATTTATATAGAGGGTGTGAAGGGAGTTACGTGGAGAGGAAGGGGATATGTTAGCGTCGGTTTCGGGGGAGGGGTAGGGAGAAGTCGGGCTGCGGGGGGGAGGGTTCGGGCACTGTAGATGCGGTTACGGGTCTGCGGGTTAGTGGGTTTAGGGTTCGGGTTCGGGTACGAGTACGATTGGGGTTGGTTTGGTTTGGTTTGGTTTAGGTTTGTTTGGGTTGGTTTAGGTTGGTTTAATATAAATCAATATATATATATATATGGCAATCTAAAAATAGTTTTAAACTTCAATAAATTCCAAAAAAATTCAATAATACTCTATTAATTGTTTTACACTCAAAAATATATTTTTTGCACTATATTAATAATTAATTAAATACACATAATTATAAATCCATAAATATGGCTAATAATTTACAGAAAATTCTCCATTAAACTCAGTAATTACAAATATCTATAAAAAATTAAAATTTTAATTCTAAAAAAATCAGGGTGTTTACAGATACTCAACTACTTGTCCGTCAAAATATGGTATGTGTACACCCCCGTGTCGAAGAAAAACTACCAAATCAACCTGTATTACTAAATTGCCATGATACGGCCTACACGTATCCAATTGTGGACACGATACTAGTCTCACACAACCAAACATATATCAACTTGGTCTAATTTACCTATTGACAAACAAATGATGTGTCAATCTCGGAATTCTCCCAAAACTGGCACAAAACACATCATAACTTCCAAAATAAGGGTTCCTAGTAGTCAATTGTTCTTCTTATAGGTAACCCTAGTACATGGGAGGGTTCCTAATGATTAAACTACATATTTGGAGTCTAATTAAAAGGAGAATTCTGAATTGTACCTATTAGGAGATAGATTTCTAATGTAAGCCTTCAATTGGATGCAAAGAGCCCTCAACTTGTGCACTCTTCATCTCCTTGTAGATCCTTGCCTCCTCCTTGCTCCAATAGCACCAATGGTGAAGTAGATATGGATTGGGAAGTAAATTTTGTAGGGATTGGTGTAGGGAATAAAGAAATTTAGAAGGGGAATTCTAGATCTAGAATGAAAGAATAAAAGAAAGGAGGAGAGAGAAATTCCTCCTTTCTATATAGGTCGGCCCCCTTCTATGAGACTCAAGTAATATTAAATGTCCAAAATGTCCTTTGGGGCTTGTCATAAAAAAAATTAAGGAAAAAAACTTCTACTCATAGTGGTTTGACTAATTAATCACCAACATAATAAATTGGGCTTGTTTGTTGGGCTCAAGTCTAACTAGAAATAATATTAGTCTAAGAGTCATGTCTAATCTACTTAGGTCCACTAACATAAGTCCAAACTATAATGTAACATCTATGAATAAATAAATAATACAAGAATTAAATATACAACATATACAATAATTATTAAATTATAAAAATGACCATAATACCCTTTCTAGAAAATATGGTAGTGACAAATCTACTCCCATTAAAATAATTTTGTCCTCGAAATTCAAAGATGAAGCTACCCCTAGGAACGCAAAACAGAATAAGGAAGAACATACCTCAAGGCACAAACAGATACGGGTACCGCTCTCGCATCTCAACCTCCCTCTCCCAAGTAGACTCGCCCGGAGAGTGATGCCCCCATGCGTTGCATACCAAAGGAATGGTCTGGTTCCTCAACACCTTTTCTTTCCGGTCCAGAATCTCAACTGGCTGCTCTGGATAGCTAAGAGTATGGCCCATCTCTATCTCTGAGTGGTCCAGTACGTGACTAGAATCCGCCACGAACCGTCTAAACTGTGACACATAAAACATTCTATAAACTTCCTCCAATATAGGTGGTAAGTCTAGTCTGTAGGCATCTGCACCGACCCTCTCGAGAATACTGAAAGGTTCGATGAATCGTGGACTAAGCTTTCCGCCTCCATTGAAGTGAATCATGTCTCGTGTCAAAGAAATTCTCAGAAACACCAGACCTTTAACTTAGAACAAAACACAGCCTTAAGAACTTAATCTATAAAAAACAACCAATATCAGGCAAAAAACAAAAATCTAAAATTATACCTCAAACTCCAAAGTCCTCCGGTGGCTATCGGCCCAATGTCGTTGTTTGTCCTACACCACCCGGAGTCTATCCCTGATCAGCTTAACCTTCTCCGCTGTATCCACCACCATCTCTGGCCCTAGCAAAGCTCTCTATCCAACATTGTCCCATGACAAGAGAGTGCGATATCTCCAACCGTACAGAGCCTCAAATGGTGATATCTCTATACTAGCCTGGTAGTTGTTGTTGTAAGCAAACTCTACCAAATAGAGATGATCCTCCCAAGAACCCCCAAAATTTAGTACACGGGTGCACAGTATATCCTCGAGAGTCTGAATGGTCCTCTCTGACTGCCCATCCGTCTGGGGGTGATATGCAGTACTGAACTTGAGCTGGGTGCCCAAGCTCGCCTGTAAACTCCTCCAGAAATGAGAAATGAAATGACTATCCTGATCCGAGACTATGCTGACAGAAAACCCATATATCCTGATGATCTGCCTCACAAACAACTCTGTCAGCTTCTCCGTAGATAAACCCACCTTGAAAGAAAAAAAGTGGGCCGACTTGGTCAACTGTCAACGATGACCCAAATTGCATCTTTTCCTCCTAGAGATCGTGGAAGTCCGGACACAAAATTCATAGTATTATGCTTCCACTTCCATTCTGAAATGGATAATGGCTGAAGCAAACCACCTGGCCTCTGCCTCTCGGCTTTCACCTGTTGGCACACCAAGCATCTGGATACAAACTGTACCACCTCCATTTTTATGCCAGACTACCACACACTCACTCGTATATCCTGATACATCTTGTTGGCACCTGGATCTATGGAATACTGTGAGCGATGCGCTTCCTGTAACACCTTCTTCCGCAGCTCCCTACTAGACACACACAATCTAGTTTTATGCCTCAAAGAACCATCCTCAGCAATGGTGAAGTCATCCTCCAATCATGCTCTCACCTGAGCTCTGATGCTCCTCAGAGACATATCCTCATATTGGACTACCTTGATCTTGTCCATCAAATCTGAATGTATCTGCAAACCCCATATCTGTATCGCAAAACTTGAAACTATCACCTTAATGCCCAAACTTTCTAGATCCTCCAACAAATATTGGTTCTGGATCAAAAATATAGCTACCGGATACCTGCTCAAGGCATCAACAACTACATTGGTCTTCCCTAGATGATACTGTAAGGATATATCAAAATCCTTCATCAGTTACAGCCATCGACGCTGCCACATGTTCAGCTCTTTCTGAGTGAAAACATACTTCAAGCTTTTGTGGTCCGTAAAGATCTCCACACGCTCTCCGTACAGATAATGTTTCCACAATTTTAGAGCAAAGATGACCGCCGCCAACTCCAAATCATGGGTATGATAGTTCTTCTCATGAGGACGTAATTGCCTGGATGCATATCCAATCACCTTTCCATTCTGCTGGAGAACACAACCCAACCATTTTCCTGATGCATCACTATAGATAGTGAAACCTCCATACCCTGATGGCAACGTCAAAATAGGAGCAGACGTCAACCTCATCTTCAATTCCTCAAAATCAACCTGGCACTCCTTTGTCCAAACAAACTCCACGTCCTTCCTGGTGAGTCTGGTCATCGTCTCAGCAATCCTTGAGAAACTTTTTCATAAACTTCTTGTAGTAGCCTGCCAGACCCAAGAAACTCCTGATATCTGCCACTGAACTCGGGGTCTTCCAAGACTCCACTGCTGCAATCTTCTTTGGATCTACTAAAATCCTATCACCTGTCAAAATATGCCCCCAAGAACTCAACCTTGTCTAGGAAGAACTCACACTTGGACTGCTTCCCGTACGACTTCTCCTTCCTCAATACATCCAACACAATTCGCAGATGCTTCTCGTGCTCCTCTGGCATCTTCGAGTATATGAGAATGTCATCGATGAACACCACCATGAACTTGTCAAGGTACTGGTGGAATACCTTGTTCATTAAATTCATAAACACCGTCGGGGCGTTAGTCAACCCAAACGGCATTACCATAAATTCATACTAGCCATATCGAGTCTGAAAAGCAGTCTTCGAAATATCATCCGGCTTTACTTTCACCTGGTGGTAGCCTGATCTCTAGTCTATCTTGGAGAATACCTTGGCGCCACTCAACTGATCGAACAAATCATCAATCCGTGGCAACAGATATTTGTTCTTAATAGTGAGATAATTTAATGCCCTGTAATCGATACATATGCGCACCGATCCATCCTTCTTCGGTACAAACAATATCGGGGCTCCCCACGGTGAAGAACTGGATTCGATAAACCCTTTATCCTGCAGTTCATCCACTTGCTTCTTTAGCTTGGCCAGCTCGTAGTTGTTCACTCTATAGATATGTTGTAAAATTGGCTCTACACCGGGCACCAAGTCTATAGAGAACTTCATATCTCGATCTGGCGGCAAACCTGGCAACTCCTCAGAAAATACATCCAAAAACTCTGCTATCAATGGATGCGACAACTCCTTGTCTTCCATCATAGCTCCACAGATAACGTCTTCTTCCTGTTTCGAAGCTCCTCTAGCAAACTCAAACTCTGGCTCTCCTGACGGGCTAATCAAAACTCTACCTCCTCAGCAATCTATACTAGCGTGGTGCCTACTCAATCAATCCATCCCGAGTACAATATCGTAGCTCGAAAGTGGCATTACAAGTAGACACGCACTCAGCTCCCGGCCTCCTAGAGTAATTCTTCGATCCTTGTACACATCACTGATCAGGATAATGCCTTCCCCGGTCATGATCTTGCAAGTCCTAAGCAAAGACTCAGCTACCAAATGATGCTTCAAATCAAAAGAAACAGATAAAAAACTATAAAAAGTACCACTATCAAACAAAGCTAAAGCTGAAAAAGAATCAAGGAGAACAGAACCTGCAATGACATCTCCGGTGGGCGTGGCCTCCTCGACCTTCATAGCAAACGCTCGTCCCTGAGGTGCACCTCCCTGATGCTGGTATTGGGCATAATGTTGTTGATGGGTCAGAAGCGACGGTCCCCTCGGTTGTACTGGAGGTGGCTTCGCATGTGCCCTCTGAGGTGGAGCTACTCCCTGAGCTGCACGACGAGGGTTGGTAGGACAATCTCTCATCTGGTGCCCCTCTGTGCTACAATACAGACAAACTCCCAATATTTTCTTGCAAACTTCCTATATATGGTCGGACTTCTTGCAGTAGTGGCAGAAAATGTATCGTGAGTGTCTCTGCTGCTGCTGTGGTGCCTGGTGAACCGGTACCCTAGCTGGAGTCAGATACTGCCGTGGTTACTAGAAAGGCCTAGACTGGAGATGAGGACACTTAGCATGCCCTACACTACTACTAGCCCCCAGAAAATTATCATGATCTATCTTGGGCTTCAAGTTTCACTCATGCTCAACCTTGCGTGCCTCTGTAAGTATCTCAGAATACGTCTGATATAAAGACAAAATAAGGATCTTTACTTTCCAGTTCAGATCCTCATGGAAGCAGATAGCCCGAACCTCTGGCTTCCTTACCAAATACTCCACAAATTGGCTTAAATTTTTGAACTCTGCGGCATACTCCTCTACCGACATGATCACCTGAGTAAGGCTCTCAAACTGCCTCCCCAAGTCTAAAATGTCAACTCCAGCAAAGAACTTTATCGTGAAGAGGTCCTTGAACATCTCCCAAGACTGCCCCGCATCAGCAAGAAGTGGCTCATTCCTGAACCAAGTACGGGCGATGTCGAACAGCTGAAGCCCCACTGCCTCAACCTTCAGATCCTCAGCAAAACGGGACACCCTCATAAGACACTCAATATCCTTGAGTCAATCATCAGCATAGATGATGCCCTCGATCCCCTTGAAGACCCGAGATTCTAGCTTCTTGAAGTCATGAATACTACACGGCCGAAGCGGGGCAACCTATGGAGCAACTTGATGTTGGACTAGAACATCTCTCTCTACTACAGCACGGGCAAGCTGATGAGCACTCTTAATATCCTATTGCAATACGTCGGTCTGCCTTTGGTGAACCTCTGACTGGGCCCTCTGAGCCTCCAGTATCTCGTAAAACAGTACGAACATCTGGGTCGCATCTGTTGACATAGGAGGTGGAGGTGGAAGTCCTTCACTTGCAGTTGGAACAGCCCTCTGTACTGGGGGTGGACCCCCGAACGCAGCTGATACACCAATCACCAGAGAAGTGACTGGTGCAGGTACACAAAAAGTCACAGATCCTTCAGAAGCTACTACTCCGCGTAGTGATCGAGTCCGTGGCGGCATCCTGAGGTAAAGCGAAAGAAAACAATCAATTTGGTACAAGATAGAATATTTTCAAATAATGACAGTTAAAGCTCAATCTATCAATATCAAGGAAGAATAATTGAATTGATCAATAGAGTTTTTCCTAGTTGTGATTGAGTATTCCCAGCCTATAGCCTAAATCCTATATCCTGAAACAGGCTCGTAATAGCACTCAATTCATAGCACCACTATGAATTGCATTATTTACGACCTCGAAGGACCTGCATGGGCCACCGCTAAAAATGTGTCATGACCCGTACCCGATATAAGGGCACGAGACATGGGTACGTCTAGCCTACGCTGCAGTATCAGCGGTAGAACGTTGTTTGGATAAACTATCTATCTAGTAATAATGATCATCAAGATATATAATACCACCAATAAAATATAAATACTCAATCACAAATCTATAAGATAGAATAATCGCACTAATATGATATAAGGACTACAGAGTCAAATATAACTCACAAGACAAAATAATATCCAATGAGTCATCAAATATAATAAAGTAATACTAATATCAAAAGCTGGAGACAAATCCAGTATAAAAACTGATCTACTGAGCTACAGGTAATGGCTCGTCTGTCTTAACCGGGATGAGTCCCTCCTGAGCTAATGTCTCTGGCTTTAAGCCAACTACGTCCTAAAGCCCGTAGTGAGTGGGATACCACTCCTTAGTGTCATCTGGAAAAAAAAATCTAGTCAAAAAAGGAGCAATGTACATCTCTAAAAGCAGTTCAAATAAATGATAAAAATAATATCAGTAAATAGAGAGCATATACAAGATGAATAGAGCATGGCAGAAATATACAGAAATAAGAATTACGAGAAATAAGTATAAGAGATACGAACATCATACATGAAAATAAAGAGATACAACTATCTAAGTGAGTGAGAACGAGTGACAATATATGATCGGCTTGGGTACTACTCAAGAACCATGGGCCTGGTTAATCATACGTGATGTGTATGTTTAACACTATATAAGGAAATCAAGAACTCCGGGCTATGATCACATATCTATACTAAATACTCTCCGCCCCCGGCTGGTATAATGGATCCAACCCTGGCACGTTATGATACGGGATTCCATAAGAAGGGAGCTAATTTTCTCATGAATCAGTGTCCATACTTGCACAGGAACTACAGGTCTTGCATAAGAAATACGCCAGGAACTACCAGGAATAACATCTCATGACAGGATCCAGGAATACCAATTTGTGTGATCAAGTGTCAGAAAATCAAGGATATCTATACTAAATACAAGAAACATAGAGGATATCATAAACGGAAAACTCTCAGAGAATATATTTGCCTGGAATCTGGTAAACAGTATCAACGATATCTAAAACGGTACCTCAAAGACCTAAATATGAAATATTACATCAATATAAGATTTTGGAATGATAACAAGTTAAACTAGTCAAATTCTAGGTCTTTAGGCCATCTCTAGGTCAAAATAGTCAAACTAGGTCAACTCTAGGTCAAAGTTGGTCAAACTAGCTACTTTTAGGTTGTATCTCTAGGATATTGGGTCCATACACTATGTATTTAGGCTATACTAGCTATATTAGGATAATAGTGTATCAACAATATACCGTATCGTAAGATACGTAAAATAATATATATGAAAATACTATATAAAATATACAAAAATGAATATATATATAGTATCCCTAGCTAAATTAACACTAAATGGATAAATTGGCTTTGAGCAAACTTGGTATCACACTACCTAAAATCCATCTTGACACCAATACCCAATACCTTGAGTAAACTCTAATACTTTAACATTACCTTGGTAACACAAGGTAATACTAGACATAGCTAATCTAGCTAGCAATCTCATATATATACCAATATACATATATCATATACTTATATAACTACAACCAAGTTCATAACCTATTGACTAATAAAGTATCTAAACCAAATACTCAACTAACCATCAATATAATATTCCTAATTTTAACTAACAACACAAACTAATATCTAAACAACTAACATCAAACTTAATATCTTAACATTAGAACTCACCACAACTAATATATACAAATCAACTAACTAGATATCAGCTAACATATACTAACAGACTTATACAACCTTCTAGTAGTTAACATATATCTATAGTTAACTAACTTAACTTCTTACCCAATAACTAACCAACCTATCAACCATCACATACTAACATTGTATACAAGCCCTCTAACATGTCTCCATAATAGCCCCAACCTAACAGACCTACTGCTGTTACATATGTATCCCTAAAATGTTGCTGCCACTCTCCTTTAATAGCCACTGTGTCAACTCTTGCCCGACAATGTTGCATCCCCCGCTGTGCAATCAAATGCATAGTGGTGCACTTTTCTGCCTATACCAACTGTGCAAGCATGCAAGTGCCTCCCCTCTCTGTTTTTTTACAGTCCATGCCTACCCTCCTCTCTTGGCTCATAAGCTAGCATCCATTTACAATACTCATGATTGGCTGCTACTACTGTGATACCTCACAAAATTTGCTGCACAAGTACTCCAATACCCGACTGTGCAAGTGCAACCCTCACTGTGTTGCTGCTCCTAGCTTCATGTTGCAAGCAGTGTATGTATCAACTGATACAACTGATAGCCACCATAACCCATTACTGACTTCCCCCATTTGTTCCTATCTAAGTTCAACAAAGACCTCCTCATCTACTGGGCAAGCAACAAGCACAAGGCCACCACAGCCCCCATCAGTCCAAGAACAGTCCACAATACCCCCTACTCCTATATACATCCAATATGCATCAATAACTAGTTTAAATATAGCCTATATATATATATATATATATATATATATATATATATATATATATATATATATATATATATATATATATATATATATATATATATATATATATATATCATACCCTAACTATACCCTATAAATTTGATACAAAACAACACTGAATAAAGTATCTAACAAATCATCAAACATGTGGGGTGCACCGCACCCGTATCACACTCAATCTATGATACGCTTGTGATACAATCCCGACACATCACCAAAAGTATCATGAAGGATATGAACAAGTCTTGAATTATAATTCTAAACAATATAAAGTACTAGCTACTCAACTACGTATCTGTGTCAAAATATGGCATGTGTACACTCTCATGTCAAAAGAAAAACTCCCAAATTAACCCGTATCACCAAATTACCATGATACGGCTTACACGTATCCAATTGTGGATACGACACTAGTCTCACACAACCAAATACATGTCAATTTTGTCTAATTTATCTATTGACAAATAAATGATGTGCCAATCTCAGAATTCCTCCAAAATTGGAACAAAATACATCATAACTTCCAAAATAAGGGTTCCTAGTAGTCAATTCTTCTTCCTATAGGTAACCCTAGTATATATGAGGGTTCCTAATGATTAAACTACCGATTTGGACTCTAATTAGAAGATGAATTCTGAATTGTATCTATTGGAAGATGGATTTCTAATGCAATTCTCCAATTGGATGCAAAGAGCCCTCAACTTATGCACTCCTCACCTCCTTGTAGATCCTTGTCTCCTTCTTGCAACAATAGCTCCAATGTTAAAGTAGAGAAGGATTGGGAAGTGAATTTGGTAGGGATTAGTGTAGGGAAAGAAAGAATTTGGAAGGGGAATTCTAGATCTAGAATTTTATAATAGAAAAAAGGAGAAAGAAATTCCTTCTCTCTATATAGGTCGGCCCCCTTCCTTGAGACTCAAGTAATGTAAAATGTGTCATGAAGAAAATGATTAAGGAAAAAAAATTCTACTCCTAATAGTTTGACTAATTAATCACCAACTTAATAAATTGGGCTTGTTTGTTGGGCTCAAGTCTAACTAGAAATAATGTTGGTCCAAGAGTCATGTCTAATCTACTTAGGTCCACTAACACAAGTCCAAACTATAATGTAACATCTAACAATAAATAAATAATACAAGAATTTAATATACAATATGCACAATAATTATTAATTATAAAAATGACCAAAATATTTTTCCTAGAAAATATGGTAGTGACAGGACCAGTGTGATACCATGAATCCAATGGCGCAAGTTTTGTCGTGTTCCGACGAGCGTGCACCAACTAATGGGAAAATTACAAAATATCAATATGGGGGTACTTTTTACGGATACAGGTTGATTCTGATGTGCACACACGTCCAAATTAACTTTTGTGAAAGCCCGTACGTCAGGATCTACTATACGCTCATTTTGGTATAACTGGTACGTGACATGGTGGTCTGGTTTGTCGGGACACACTCCGTATTGCAAGTTTCTAAGTTCTTGAAAATTTGTTTTTTGTGATTTTAAATCTATATTTAGCACAAAATTAATGATCCAAAGTATATAAATACTAGGTCATTGCGATCCTGGTTATATAGACTAGCTATCAGGAAAAAAATTATAATTAAGTGAGTTCGATTGGAAGAAAATTATTTTCCAAAACAGCATGTTGGTTTCAAAAACTGTCAATTTACATATATCTAAAAGAGTGATTTTTCAGAAAGTTTTGGATAAATTCACATCATAAATAGGGTGGTTCGAATAAAACTACTTGAAGACATTAGAAGCTATTCATGTTATGGTTGAATCTAAACAACTGGATCAAAATTTGGTCACGTAAGTAGGAAAAAATTTAGCGGGGAAGATGGATACCTGGGGTTCATTTCTGTCACGGTTTTGATGCGCGCGTGTACCGGTCAGCAGCGGCGGCGGTAGTGCTCACGTTCGACGGTCGAGCGACGACGGCGGTGGTGAGGGAGAAGGTCTGGGGTGACTTCTCGTTGGTTAGAGTTAGGATTTTCGTTTGTTTACGTACACACACACACACACATACACACATATATATATATATAGCCAAGAGTTACCTGGGTCGGGTGAAATATAGAGGCAGGTCGTAGTATAAGTTGGTTGTTGTTGGTTGTAGTATAAGTGGTATTGTTATGCTTTGCTTGATTGATATATATATATATATATATATATATATATATATATATGATTATTTTTTTCTTTTTTTCTTTTCTTTTCTTTCCTTTCCTTTTATTTTATAAAAATATCCTTATATTTTATAAAAATATCCTTATTAGTTATAATTACTATAATTTCTATAAAACAATTATTAGTTTATTTTTATTCTATTTATTTTGTTATTATTTATTGGTACGCTGTCGTTATTCGCATTATTATTCCTGTTATTATATAAAAAAATCCTAAAAAATTAGGGGAGGTTACACTAGGTCGAAGAGCCTCAATATTTGGGACAACAGTCAGAAGAAGATGCCGTAGATAATATTTATGTTGAAGCTATTATCGAGAAAAATATAAGGGAGGAAGAGGTTGATATACAAGACTTAGCTCACAACTAGATAATTGGCCTTATCCACGACCAGGAAGATGTCTCTGAAGAAGAAGAAGAAGGAAGAAGAAGAAGAAGATGATGATGATGAAGAAGAAGAGCTTGATGACGACAATGATAATGACGACGATGACGATGACGATGGCAATAATTAGATTACCTATGTTGTCTATATGTTGTATCTAGAGATGGAATTTGATTTTGTTACTAAAAATACTTCTATCTCTTATTGAAAATACTTATATCTCAGTTTTCATAGATGTTTTGTTGGTTAGTTCTATTTATTAGATGTCTATCTTGTTGCTTAGTTCTATTTGTTAGATGTCTGTTATGTTGCTTAGTTCTATTTATTAGATGTCTATATATGTGAATCGTGATCATAGATGGCTGGTGGTCGTGGTCGTGATCGTGGTGATCGTGGTCATAGACGTGATCGAGGTGGTCGTGATCTTATACTACCTGGGGATGGATTATCTCCTCGATCACGTGATCCTGATATCCCCTCATCGGTCGCAAGCACTTCCACTCTGCTATCAGCTACAAGCACAGACACTCGGTTATTTGTCGTATACGTCCCCGATGCTCCATCATCGGCTTCTATGCCCCGGTTATCATCTGATATAGATCCCGTCACCCCATCGTTAGTTCGTCCACCAAATACTCTAACAGTTGTATGATGGGCCCCAGAGTATCCGGACTTAGAGTATGATGCTAGTGGTTAGTATATCCCCCAACCGGGTGGTCCTCTGACACAACCAAAGAGACAGGAGGGGCAGTTCAGAAAGGAACTTTGGCCCGCAACCGAAGAGCTGTAAGTAAATTTATATGTTTCATCTGATGCAGTTAATTTTATATGTTTCATTTATTTATTCAACTAAATAATTTGTTGTTATTTTTTTTTAGGTTGTTTCCTACAGTGCTACTCCAACACTTGGGAAAATTGTTAGGGGAAACTATCGCAACCCCTACCATAGATTCTCCGATGTGACGCCCAACATGCAGTATATATGGCTTGACCAGATGAAGGTATATGCGATCTTTTTTGTTATTCTATTTATTAATTATTTTTTAATCTATTTATATTAATTTTTAATTGAATTTGTATGTCAGAAAATGTACTGGTGGCCCGAGCATCGCGAAGCGGAGATCAGGAAGACATATAATGGTGCATGTAGAAAGAAGATGTTGGATGCGAAGGATGATTTGCAAAAAAGGGTAAATGTTAAAAGGGCAAGAAATCCTGGACCCGTGATAATTTTTGGAAGAAGATGCAGAAGGAGCTCAATACTCCTGAGTTCAAAAAGAGGTACGAGCAAGAAAAGAAGGTGCAATCTTATGGGAGTTTGCATACTAGTGGATTGATCCCCATCTCTATGCACCATCGAAACCTGGTAAAATAACTACAAGTATTTAAATATTTTTATTATATAGTTAAATAACATTAATTATCAATCTAATATTTTTTTTAATGTTTCGTACACAGGCGGAGAAGCTGGCGAAGGAGGGGGGAACCCTCTAGTATCAATTTTGTCAATGTTTTTGAGTATACGCACAAGAGGAGGAAAGACGGGAGCTACATGGACGAGAAGGCCAGCAAGACTGCTGTAAGTATTTTAATTTATATTATAAGTTAGAATAATATGAGTTATTAGAATTTATATTACAAGCTAGAAGTCCATTAGAAAATTAAGCACGGCTTATTGGATAGGCTGCGTTCCAGTCTCTGCAGACTGAGATTGCCTCTCGGGCCACTCAGGATGGGGTGAAAGAGAGTGTCGCTGAGTCTTCGCCCGCCACAACGTCATCTTCTATGGCCGCTTGGACTAACGACATTTTTGTACAGGCCACTGGCGAAAAAGGGAAATGCTGACGCGTGTCACTTTTCGTTTCCAATATACGTGTATTGAAGCATAATTATTTTTCTTACTAGCGTAGTTATATGTTGTAGAGAGACTAGAACCATTCTTTTGTCACTTGGCTCTTGGTTTATTTATTTGGTTTGGTTTTATCATGAGTTGAACCCATGGTCCAAACCTTAAATCCTTCATATATAACCCAACTTTACTCTCTCTTCCCCCATTTTTTCCTCTTCCATTCTCTTTCTTAGGTTTTTCTCTCCCCCTCTATAGACAAGTACATCTACCAAAAAATACAAAAATCATTTATATTTTTGTTCCATTAAGTTCCGTATATGTTTTCCCATGCATTTAGAACTTGGTATTTTTGAATTTGGTGAATGGATTGATGTAGATCTAAGTTTAAAGTTTTAGGGTCTTCTTTGTGTTCTTGAGTGTTCTTGGGTTTTGATCTCTTAAAACTTAATATTTTTGAAAAACTCCTTGTTCTATGTTGATGAGCACTTGATTTTTAGTAGTTTAGAACTTTACTTTGCTGGATTTGAACATCATTTGAGATTTCTATGGAAGAAACAAAATCTTATTTTTAAGCTTTTAGCCATGGCCGAAAAGCTGCTGTTTGGTGGAGACGAAGGAGTGCTATGCGGCACGAAGTGTTATGCAGCCTGGACTTCTCGTCTCGAGTCAGCATGCGGCCAACCTTGTTGGATGCATGACTGAATTTTCCATGCGCCCTTGGCCAAGTGCATGAACTTGAACGAATAAAATTTTACTAAGTCCAAAAAGATTTCATGTGGCCAAGTGTGTATGCGGCCCAGAGGAGCATGCGGCCTAGTCGACCATGCGGCCAGGATTTATGCATCCCACTCCTTCTGAACGCATAACTTCTGACTGACTCGGCATGACTTTTTTATAATTTATCTTTTCTTCTGACACACTTTTATTGTTTGTCACATTAGTCACTTTTTTACTCGACTTGACTTGCATTTATTATTGTCACATCACACATTTCCCCGAAGATTAGACTTTGCTCTGTCTATGCGGTCTTGACTTTATGCTGCCTTGACCCTGTGCAGCCTCGACGTTATACGGTACCTTGTTATGCGTCTTTCCTCCTATGCGTCTATTATTTCTTACTCACTTTGATACATGTCTGGTTTAATGTTTCTGTTTGATTAAATGATTGTGATGATACATGTTAACTTAGAAATGACTTATATGACTCAGATGTGACCATGTACTAAATGACTAAGCACCTGGCATGAGCTTGTAGATATGGCCCTACATGTACTTACTTGTTATTTAGGCTACTTTTTCTGGATCACCTTATTATATGTTGGACAGAATAAGGGGCGTATTTCAACTCGAGGGAGGGTCTGCAATCCCGGTCCTTATGTGGTTTAAGAATTGTGGATCTGATCTCGAGGAGTTCTCGTACTACTCTTATTTTACCTATCGATATAATAAAGTGATAAATTATTGTGGCCATCATTTGTTTGTCCACAACCTTGATACTAGAACTTGTTTCTGCCAGGGCTATTTTATCCATGCTGATACACTTGATCGCAACAAGAGTGCTACTCGATATATAGTGAGCCGTTGAGCCACATACACTTGATATATAATATATGTAATTAGTTCCTTGCATAGATCTGGTAGTTGGACTGTGACTTTAGCATTAGCTAGATAGTATTGATTATTATATCACACTTGGGTGAATCCAGATTTAACCTTAAGAGACAATGTGTATTCGTATCAAGAGTACCCGTACTAAAAGTACGATATTTAGGAAAGAATGTTCATGTGACCGTATGAGATTCTAAAACACCTAGGCTTAACTAGGCAACTTAATTTGTAGAGCATTGGGAGAAAACGGTATCTCGAGATCATGCAGGTCGAACCACCCTAAGTTAGCTGGAAGTAAAGGCTGGCCACCACGGATACTGTATATCATCCGCACTAGTGGAGTGCAGTATTTGACTTAATTATAAGCCAAGCCAGAGTCTTTCATATAAAAAAACTTGGAACTGCTACTGATTATTAAATTAGCTCAAGGCCCTTGTAAGGGTCTGGTGCATCATATATTATTGCTTGTATATCATTTGTTCAGTCAGCCATGCTCGATTCTGGCATAATCTGATGATACTTATATATTGCATTACTGGGATAACTCAGAGATCACATATCAAGCCGTAACACATGTTTGGCCGTTATCATCTATTTTTGTTAGAAAAGTGGACTGTGGCAGCATGAAAGTTCAACTCATGTCCTTGTTTGGTTATTGAGTTGAGCTGTTGTGTTACAACGGGACACGGATCGAAGCTACTTGTTATCACTAAGTTATTTTACTTAAATTTTGTATCCTTGCTTGTGTATTATGCCTTCTATTGAGTAAAATTAGGGACATAGACTGTCATGGTATGATAGTTCAACTCATGTCCTTATTTGATTGTTGGGTTGCGCTATTGTGTTACGATAGCCTGTGGACTGAAACGACAACGCAGAGTTATTCTAGCTTGACCATAGTCAAGGGACGTATTCTATCTTGATGTGATGTGGCACTTTCTGTCCTTGTTTGGTGAAGGGGTATTGTGTCATGTCATGGATGGGATATATGCTACTGATTGTTGGTTTAAGCATCTCATGTTATAGAACTGGTTTTGTTTCTTCATTTCGTGCTTCCTTGTGGTACTTGTTATTTGGGGTCTGACCCCACTGGTTTTGCATGCCAGGTTTAGAGCCAACACCTGAGGATCAAGCGTATCTCTCTCACTGATGGCACGCACCAGAAGGATGGCTGTTGAGGGTCACGAGTGGGTTCCTTCATTCACTACTCGTCTTTTGTAAACTATAATCTTTTGGGACGTTTAGCCAACCGGCACCTGTTAGTCGAATAATCTGGACACTATTTCCCTATATGACATGTAATATATTCAGACTGCAGCTGACTCACTATCATGTATATATTTGATTGTGTATCTGACATATCACTCGTATTTGCTAGATCTCTAGAATATTCTGATGCAGCGTTGGGGATGCCTTACTGCTTATTCTGAAATATTTTATTTTATTGTTACTTGTTTGAATGATTGAGATATAGAAGTTCTTGACCCTAGGAGACTTGATTGTAGTATGCACCCCCTTGTCTCTAGACAACCTTAACACATTATGGGTTGCTTCGGTATTCCGCAAGGTGTGGTTGGCTGAGTCATTCCCTCGCTCTCTAGTATTCTGGATTTGGGACGTGACAACGCGTCTACGGCACCGGCTCCTTGGCATCGCAGATGTCGGTATACTCGAGATGTCCACCGCCGGCGTCTTTTGCTGCGACACAACCTGATAAGATAAAGCAAATTGTTACTCTTATGACCATATTATAGGCCATAGTGGTGGGTATGTAGGAGCCGATCTGCAGCATGCAGGCCTCCATGGACCATGGTTCTTCCGGTGTTCGTGCTCTTCCCGTTGTTGTCCCTGGCGCCACAACATATGGTCCTTCTGGTGCCTCTGCTCCTCTTGTTGCTGCTTTTGGCTCGATTTTATCTGCTGATGCAGTGATGTGACTCTTAAGTTTATTGCCACCGAATGCGTTAGGTTCACTACCATATGAATTAGTGAATAGAATTCCTTCGGATGTCCTCGAACGTTTGTGTGACCAAGGAACACCGCCAGATCGGTAATTTTCTTTATATTTGATATTTATTTGTGTTGTAGTAATCGCGGACGTGTGGATATTGTTTATTTGTGTTGTCGTGATCGTAGACTTGTGGATGTTTTTTATGTACTTTGATTATTTCATTTTGGACTTGTGGTCGTGGACTTGTAGATGTTGTTCATATATGCGATTAATTTTATTATGTTAATTATATGTCTTTTCTGAATTATGTCTCATATGTATTTTCAGCGCGCGTTTGTGCCATTGAAGGTCCGGTTGGATGAGAATTCTACAGCGGGTTGCGCTGGGTGGTTGATATATTGATAGTATTTAACAGATTTTATATAAATCAAACATGTTGGGATATATGTATTTAAAAGTTTTTTTTTGCAGTTATGTGCATATTAGCGACGGACATCCGTCGACTTAGCGACTACCTACGATGTACTTGTGACACGCTAGCGACAAATAGAACCGTCGCCAAGTAAATTTCTATTCTTGGGCGACGGATTACTGACACACGTCGACGGACATGCGACTTCCTCCCGATAGTAAGTAATGTCGTTATTCCATCGCCAACTTGAGTATCAGACTTTTTTTAAGTATTAGGAACATAAATAATGTCGCTATAACATCGTTAATCCGACGTCGTTTTTGACGCAAATTCATTGCTATCTAAACGTCATTATAAACTAAATTACTGTCGCATATACGTCGCTAAAGCGCCGCTTAATGAATACGTCGCTGAAATGTCGCATGACGTTAACTAAATCGACGTCGCAATTATGCTAGTTTGTAGTAAAAAATTTGACTGATTGACGACGGAATCTTTTAGCGACGTGACGTTTACCGACGGGTATTTTTTGTCTAAATACCGTCGCCGGGTAGTCGCTAATAGTGAAAAGCGATATTTTGGCTACGAAAAACGACGTCGCTATTCCTCTGTATTTTAGTAGTGTATATTGTTTTCTCTGTAACACGTTGTTGTACAGATATTCCGTAAGGAAGTACTTTTACAAAGATAATCATGATCAACTGGTGAAAATAGCTAAGGTATGCTATAGTTTTTTCGAGAAAATAAAACTAACACATGATTTATTTCTTGAGAGAATATAGAAGGCATGTTATGAGTTGTGTGAGAAATCACTTTTCTTTATATTGTTGTTTTATGAAATCCTTAACTAATTAGACATAATGTTGAAGATGAAGCAATTGGAAATATTTCTTAAGCATGCAGGAAGAAATCGTCTTGAACCATCACCTTCCATATTTTAATATGCCTCCTATTTCTAGATAGTTCTTCGTAAAGGTGATAGCCCATGTACTGGATGGACATGTTAACATGTCAGAGTTAAAGACATGCCAAAATATACGTGGACACCAAATCAGTGGTGTGCCCATATTGTTGTGTCCGTGTGTCCACTAATTCAAAGAGAGGATCTATTGTTCTGTCTGAAAGTGAGTGCTTTTAGTCCATATCTGGGCATACTATGAAACTCTGGAAAATAAATAAGCTAGGACTAAAACAAAACAAGAACTTCAGAGAACCAATTTGATTTTATAACAGAACATCTATTATTGAAGGCGTTTCATAGAAGATTAATGAAAAATATATATAGAGCAAGAGGGATCTATATATAATATTTATTGGCAAAGAAAAAGGCGTATGGTAGAGTAGCTAGGAAGTTAATGTGGTGAATTTTGGAGAAACAAATATGTAGTAGCTATTTGGAAATTATAAAAGATACTTATGGAGTTATGATTAACATGTGGACTATTGGAAGTTATACTACACCATTTTCATCATCATAGACTTATATTAAGGATCAACATCAATTCTTTAGCGGTTTGTGCTAGTTATGGATGACATTACTGCGTATATTCTGGATGAGGTTAATGATGTATGTTTTTTGCCATTGGTATTGTATTAGACATAGTTGATGAGACTAGAAAATGATTAGACTGTAAAATAACATTGTCTAGAAAAATATTGGAATCTAAGAATTTTGAAATTAATAGGTTGAAACCATGATTTATGAAATGTATCTTACTAAAAGGAAAGAGGAGTAAACATGAGACACCTGGGAGAAAACGATTTTGGTATTTAGGATGACCTATTCATCTTGATGGAGAGGTTAAGAAGGAAGTTTTTCATAGAGTACTTAAAACAAGATAGTTGAAATGAAAGATTCTTGAATGCTTTGTGATCGCGAGATCTTTGGAGTTGAACGAAAAATTCTTTAGAACATCAACACCACCGGCCATTCCATGCTTTTATGGGTTAGTGTATTGGAGAATTTTTTTTTAAAAAAAATGCCCAAAAGATAAACAGAGTTGAAATAACAATATTAAGATGGTTGAGTGACAATACATAAAAGATAAGATAACAACTGAGTGTATTTGTGTGAAGTTGGAGTGGAGAAGACGAGAAAAAAAAATCATCTCAGATGGTTTAGGCATATGCAACATTGATCATTAGATGCACCTCTTACGAGGAACCATAATATATTAGTTAAAGGAACTGATAGAATTAGGGACATGTCCAAACAAACTTGGATTGAGATTGTAACAGAGGATGTAGTTTTTGTTGTACAATAGATAGAACCCTCGATAGAGTTGAAAAGAAGAACATGGTTCAAATAGATGGTATAAAACTTTTGAAATAAAGATTTTGTTGTCGTGATAGTGGTCTTTTTGTCAAAAAAAATTTTGATAAAACAAATTTAATGGCATATGTTGTACCCTACTGAGCCACATTTACTGCATATCCCTACCTTTGTGCCCATTGAACAATATTGTAGTTCAAGCAATGCCTATGCCTACTAGAAGATCCTTACTGCCATTGCCTATGCCATTACTGCCAAAATTAACCATACCTACTAGAACACCTCTACAGTACTGACTTGCCCATATTTTGTTGCTACAACTTATTCACTCAACCTACAACAACAGCAGCAACAACGAAAACAAAGATCTATATACCATATTTTGCTTTCTTCTCCATAAATCCTTTCCTTGTATTCTGTTCTGTCGAGGGCCATTTCCCATCTAACATACTCAGGGAGCCCCATTGTGTAAGGTACTGTTTGGAAAAGAAAGAAAATGGAAGGAAAAAAAAAAGTTGAGAGAAAAATGAGAAGAAAAATTAAAAGTGATGGTAGTTGGAAAGGGGGAGGGAAATGGGAAAGAAGAATTTGAGGGAAAAATTTATGTGGGTATACTAAAAAAAAGGAAAAGAGATTAGAAGATTTTGGAAGAATTTATCCAACTATCCTAAAAAAGGTAAGTATTAATAATAATTTAAAAATATCAAAGATTAAATAGTAATTATATCTCTATCCACAAAAAAAAAAAAAAAAAAAAAAAAAAAAATTTAACTTGTCATTTTCTTACTTTTTGTTCATCCAAACTAGGGGAAGAAAAATTAACTTCACTTCCGTTTTACTCCCCTCCGCTTTCTTTTTCCTCAAATTTTTATTTTTCTCTCCACCAAAATTTTCAAACACGGTGTAAGGATTCATTTCGTGGAGACTCGACAAAGTTTTATACTTGTTGGTACCTTCTTTCCGGCAGTGAAATTATAAATTTGCACATCTCAGCAAAGTGTTACTATTTCGTTCAACCAAGTAATAGCATTCTGAATCACCCAGAGATGCCACCTTGCCACTAGACTCTAGGCGAAGCTTGAATTTTTGTTTACCCCGGACTGAGTTTAAAATATCCTGAATTTTTTTTTTAAACAAAATGAATGTCGTGTCAGTATCGTCATGTGTTATATCTTATCGTGTTCATACCATATCATGTCTGGCCAATGTAGAACCGTGTCCAACATACTAAATAATACGAACCTGAATATTTAGTTTACCATGTAGACCATTTTAGGCATAAATTCAAACACTAAGAGCCTCTGATAACCTCTTTCACCCACAAGAATAAATCTGCAATGTGGCAAAACTCGTTGAGGATGCGAGGGTTCAGACGGCGAACGAACTGCTAGCGACGAAACTTGACGCTGCTGCGATAGCTCATCCAAAACTGAATGTGGGTTAACATGTATAGAAAAATAAAAAGTAAGAAAAGTATGCCCTCGCAAAATAAGACAATATGTATACCTAAACTATCCAAAAAAAAAATTGTATTGTATATGCCTCCTATCTAAAAGACTCATATAAGATTTGACCTATGCTATCTAAAAGACTTTCTTGTATGTGTGTGTATGTGTATGAGCCTCATATAGATAGCACAAGAGTCTTTAAGATAGCACAACACATCTATCTATCTATCTATCTATCTATACAAGTCTTTTAGCTAGCATAGCTCAAATCTTGTATCTAAAGTGTTTTCGATAGGAGGCACGTACACTATGGAAAAAGATGCGTTGTTACTAATTGTATGTGCAGAAAATAAAAAAAAGTAGGTGGACTGGAGTGGGTGGACTGGAGTCCACCTCAGCCCACCAGTAGCTCCGTCCTTGGGTAACTTATGCAACACATCAAGTCACTCTCAGGTAATGATAGGTTGTACGTTGATTTCGTTTGAGTACTTTTTTTTCCTTTTAATCCCACTTATTGATAGTTAACATGTCATTTTAGGCTCCATTCCATCACTATTCTATATGAAACATGCCAAATCTTTTGCAATCTCATTTTAGGTGATCATTGGGGCAGAAGACTTGAATGCTTATCCCAACAAATACAGTTCGAGGCACTTATTGGAAGGTTTATATTGACCACATGAATTAGTTTCTGTTTGTGTGAATGTGAAAACCATAATGTGAGTTTATTCTCTTAATGTCAGGCATAGCAGGAAGCCTTGTACAAGGGTTTATTCATTAGGAGAGACCAACAGCCAAAGAAGCCATGGTAACTGATCAAAAGACGACCTTTCTATCATAGTTTGCAGTATCGACCGATACCCATACAATTTGGCATGTGCCGACTCGATACTAGCCAATACTCGGAGGTCTCTATCCAAATCAATTCAGCAAAAAAAAAAAATTGGACGAAAAAGACTAATCAATAAAGATTTAAATCATAGTAAAGTTGTAAAAACACGTAAATAAAAAAAATTTATCTGCCGCAGATAAACCAATCAACTATTCATTTATTCAATTTCAAAACTACTATGAAACAACATAAAAAAATACTTGTAATTATGTCTAAATATCTAAAATATTTTTTAGATTTATTAATAATTACTTGCTTTTCGATAACAAAAAATTCGATACTTCGATCCGAAACAGCCGACATTGTCGATATCATCGTTCCCGATACTCGTAGGATTGCTTTATGTTTCTTTATGCCTTTTACAGGTTGATCATAGCCATTGTTTTCTTTCCATTGTAAGTAGAGATTTTTTTAAGTCAAAGGGAGACGGGGGGTGTAGCCCAGTGCATTCTGCAACTCTCTCTCGCTTTCTCTCTCTCTCTCTTTCTCTTTAGGTTCAAATGGTCTTCTGTTATGAAGCAATAAATAAATAAATAAATCTTCGCATTTCCAGAATCTGAGGGATCAGAAGCAATTAATTAAAATTCAACCGTCAGTTTCTGGTTCAAATAGTCTTGTGTTATGAAGGTTTTCTTGGTACTTTGAGTACGTCCCTACAGGAACAATGTTTGTATATGGACATATTTATTTCTACAATTTCTATTCTCTATATGAAATCAAGCGTTAATCTTTAGGGGAACGTTTGGTTCAAATTTTAGAGCCTTAAAAATAGAATTTAGATTGCTTAGTCTTGTTTGGTATGTCTAGAATAAGAATTAGGGAAGAATAGGAGGAACTTCATATTCCCATTGTTATGGGACCTCCCCTTCGGAATAGTTTTATTTTTCTAGAAATGTTAGTTGAATATTTTGTTTGAACAATAACATTCTTATTTTACTTTCAAAATTTTATCTTCTATCCAAAACATGTAAGTTTAGATAATAGAAGAATGAAAGAGTATTTATGAAAAACTAAATAAATTAAAATTTATTTTCATATTTTCAACTAAACATAACCAAACAGGTATAGAAATGTTGAATTTATCTTCCATGGAAAATGGATGAAAAATGAATTCATAGGAATACAAAACCTTCATCCAAATGTCGAAGAATATAATTTACAATTATCTTCTTGAAGCCTATTGCAAATGGACCTGATCGATTTATAGGTACTATCTTCTACAAGTTGATCTTATATATCTTTCCAGGTTGCTTGGTTGTCACCGAAAGTTGCTCAGTTGTCACCTGAGGATGACAATGGTTTTGGCTTTCCTTTTCAGATTCTTGCTTCCTAGTATTTTTTTTTTAAATGCATAGTATATCTTTGGAAGAGATAGAAGCAATTATATTTGGTGAAAAATTATCAAAATGTAAATATTATCAAATTTTAGGTATAAATTTACACAAATTTTTTTTATCGAATATCGAATTTATGAAAGAAAAATTCTGCCATATTTTTGACATAAATTTTAGAATTTTATAGTAATTATTAGTTAGCCTGAGATATCAAACTTGTGGTTCAATTATCATTGCTTAGTTTTTCAGTTCAACTGTCATTTTCTTATATGTGGTTATTGCTGCGACGTTTCTCTCTGTTGTTTTAGAAAGTCAAATTATTGGAGGAAGAGTGTGATGAGATTCGTTACTTGAGAACCTGTAGAAGCCGATGTTGAATTTCACTGGGATATTTCCAGCACCTGCTAAATTTTTGACAATCATATTATATGTTGAAGGCTTTTATTTATTTATTTATTTATTTATGATGAATCAGATTATCTGCAGGGCTGTTTATTTCGACGAAATACAACAAAATAAAAAATTCAGAAATTAATACTACTTTATGTACACATTGTGGTGAAGTGGATCGTTTAAATATTTTTGAAAAAAAATAGAGGTTAGAAGTAAAAAAATTCTAAAATTTGGTGTTTAGGTGGTTGTTGAAGGGAGTGATAAAGTCTAATATTTTGCTGAAATAAAATGAAAAAAAAAAAAATTGTTATAGTAGAAAGGAACTGATCTTTCTACCGAACACGCGAAATGAGAATGAGAATTTTTTATTTTCTTGCATCATTTCGGAGGAAAAAAAAAACTTCGATATCAAATATCTGATTTTATAGTAAACAAAATTTACTGTTCATGTCAAATTATAATAAATTTTGTCTATAAATCGTTTGACCAAATAAGTAAAACGGTTCGAAATATTAATTTTGACCATTTCTGTGTTTCAAATATATCGAATTGTTCTTTCAAATAATAATAATATTGTGACGTATGTAGCGCAAAGTGGGAAAGGAGGAGGAATCTAATGTGTAGCCCATGGTTGGCTCCAGGTCTATTTTAAAAGCCGTAACTCTTTGACATTCATCTCCAGATATGACTTCCTTTTAAGTTGATATATATTTTAATGTCCGGTCCCGGTGGTGGAAAGTCCATGCTGATTTTCTTTTGAGAATAAATCTACATTTTTCTAAATTCAGAATAAATCTAACGGTCGTAGAGTTTCGATTTGCTTGCACGACAAGATTAATCTTCGTTGATATTTCGTGTTTTGCAATGGTTGAGATCTTTGATATTCTGAAGATTTTTCTTGCCTTCCTAAGCAGATGCGGAGTCAGACATTTTATTTTATGGAAACGATTTGTTCTTCTTCTTTTTTTATACAGTGGAAACAATTCTTAAAAAAAAAAAAAAAAAAACTTTTTTCACACATCAGATATAAGATATTAAAATTCACCATATCTGCTGTATGTGGTTCCGTCCCTGCTCTCAAATTATGTACAATAATGCTAAGTTTACAACTTCTTTCCTCTTTTTTACGTATGGATTCCATCCGATTCCACCATTTCCCCTCCCTCCTCCAATGAAAGTCGGCCCATGTGACGCCACGTGACAGGTTGTAAACATTTGGTTGTTGCTCTAGCATTTTCCAATTATGTGAGCCAAACCTAGACCCGTTAACGTTCTTATCGGAGGATCCGACATCTGCCCAACACTTGAATATCAGTTAGGTCCAACCCCACCTGTCCTAAAATGTGACAGTTTGGTAACTCAATGGAACACACTTGGCATCATCCCCAATCGGTTGCCCCCACCAAGAGTACTGCACTCAAATGTCAATTGACGCAAAGAAGATGAAATGTGGACACAGTCATTGCTTTGGCAAGGGATCTATGGCATACATAACATGGTCGTCGTCGTCGTCATCAGATAGTGACGGAAAGTAGGTCCATAATGTTGGGATTTTTGTACATTTTAAGTATACATCCATGGACGGAGTCGAGATTTAGATTCTGATGGGATGCATATAAAAATTCTTAATTGAACTCGAGCAAGAAATTATGTTTTCCTATTTGCCAATCCTGGATCACATTCTAATGAATTCAGATCAATTTTTTTTTACTTTCAGTTTGTCAAACAAAATTTTTTGAAAAAGAAAATTAGTTAAAAAATTATCATTATTGGAGGTTGGCATTGACGTTTTAGGAGTAGCAGAATCTAATTTATTTGTTCTCTTCTTTTGACAAAACTTATCAATTATAACCCTATAAAATTAAGATCCAGACAAAATTAAAAATAATACCTTAACATGATTGTCATTAGGGGTGAGCAACGGTTCGGTTCGGTTCAAACCGAATCGAATATCCAAAAACCGACTGAACCGAAAATCGCTTTTTGCAAAACCGAAAACCGAACCGAATTTGTAAAGACCGAAAAAAATCGAACCGAATTAAATCGGTTCGGTTCTCGGTCGGTTCGATTTTTTAGGTCCAAGTGGTGAGTGTATTCCAAATTCATAAAAACCGAAAAAAAACCAAACCTAACTGAGAAAAACAAAAATTGTGTACCAAAAATAACAATAAACTAATTTTATACCAAGTGGTGAGTGTATACCAAATTCATAAAAACCGATTTTTTTTCTTTTATAATGTAGTGATTCGGTTTTAGGTTCGGTTCGGGTTTCGGAATCCAAAACCGAAAACCGAACCGATAACCGAAATTAATCAAATGATAAAACCGAAATCCGAACCGGTTGATTAAAAACCGAACCGAATTTCAATTTCGATCCGGTTCGATTTTCGGTTAAAAACCGAGAATTGCTCACCCCTAATTGTCAGGGATCACAAAGAATGATTAACAATTTATAGCAAACAACATTATTTCATGCATTACTTGTGAAGAGAAACTGATTATCAGAAGAGTATTGTATATCAGGAATAGAAGATATGGTCGTTGGCTCGTCCCCGAGAAGCAGAAAAAATTTGAGGAATGGATAAGCTAAATATACCATGAGGAACAAGCTTGAAAAAGAAGAGAGAAAAGAGAGATTAAAAGAAACAATAGATATTTTTTCTTTAGGAAATATGGTACATTTTTTTAACACAGAAATTTGAGGAAAAGTAAACTAAATGTAGGTTTAGAGTAAAAATATATATATAATGTCATATTTTTGAAATATATGTTGTGAGACAGATGCAATCAAATTAAATATCAAAATGATATAATCATGTCTTTAGTTTTTAAATACTTGATGGATCCGATGTATATGAAAACGAATCTTAAATAAAATTTAAAATAGTATTTATTGGATAGCTATTAATATGGGTGCAAGCTGTTTTACGTTTGAAAATTCCTATATAAAAAAAAAAAGTAAAACAATAAATATGTATAAAGTAAAATTATTTATGTAAGGAGAAATTAATAATTTTGCAAATTTGGCCTTGAGTCATTTGACTCGACCATACGCAATAATAGGATGGACTGTTTTGGGAAATATAAGTTTTGTCATTTTGTTCCATAAATAGTCTCTCAAATGTACCAACATGAATCAATGTTACTGTTCGTGCATAAGAATACAAGAACCTATTCTGTGTGTCAAGTCTGACAAAGATAATCACCCTGTGCTGAATAAAATAAAATAAAATAAAATCTTACTAGAAAGTAAACCAAAATGTTGGAGTTTTGGGGGTTATTTCTCTATTAAGAAATTGTAGATAACTAATTTGGGACCTCTCACTCTTTTATTCAAGTTGAGGACAATCAATTAGCATTTTCCTATCAAAATTGGCTTGTTACGGGCCATAAATATTAAGAAAGGTCCTTAGGACTGTACTTACAGCCAACCATCTTTTAAATAAATTGTTAGTAAAAATTTTGATTCAGTATTTTAGAATCTGAAAATATAATATAAATAATATAAATAAATAATCTGACCAAGACCGAGGCTTAAATTTGGTTCAATGTTCTTAAGATAATATTCGTCGCGCACAACTGCTTACAGTTTAATGATGTTAGTCTCCCATGATACAATGGTACTTATCCTCCGGTAGCAGCACTTTATACCGCACTTTAAGATAATATTCATACTTTATGCTTGATGTATGAATGAGTGAATGCGTGATCCAAACACCAGCGTGACTCTCATTTTATAAATGACGAAGAGACAAAAAAGAGGATTTGACACAATGTTTGGAAGGGACACATTCGTTCAATGAGACACAACCATTAAGAATTATTCATTCACAACATTTGAAAAATTATTCATTTAGAATATTTTTCCAACAAGAAGAACCAACAAAGCTTTTGTAATCGATTATCAATTTGAAAAACTTTCTATATTGATGTCAAATTCATAACCAAATACTATTGCTATTTGCATACGAGATAATAAAAATGTAGGTGACTAAGTAGATAATCAATTGGCATATATGATACATTTATATTTTGGCTATGCATTTCAATTTCATACAAAGAAGAAGCGCCTTCCAAAATTCCATGATCATCTAAAGAGTCTACTAAGAGCAAAATTAGAGTTGTTGTGACTTATTCTCTTCTAAGTTATTCTCGAAGTTGAAGAGAATAGCTTTAAGCTACAATAAATATGCTACTCCTTTACTAGTAGGTAGTAGTCACTTGCAATCATATTGTGTCATGTAGAGGTTGTCATCTTCGTACGATACATGATACGTATCATATGATACATATCATATTTTAGGTTTTTGATACGTATCAGACATACGTGTCGAACTTGACATGTATCTTACGATACAATTAGTGTATGTACATATCGTGTCATATCATATATTTATCGCGTATCGTCCCATACATACATTCACCCTTAAATTCTACAATTAAAATTACAAAAAGGAAAAAAAGAAGTTTAAAAGGTAATCGAAAGATCATTCACAATCTTTCTATTGGTCTTGAGGCGCTTAACTCTACTATTTGGCAATATGGATGCTAGAATTTTGAGGTTAAGTTTTTTTTGGGTAAAGTATTGCAAATGATAATAACTACAAGTGTTCTTAAACTTTAATGATTAATGTTTTGAATTATCATTTGCATATACTGTCACAATCCACTCCCGAATAATCAGATACGAGTACGTGAGTACGTCCAGCTTACATTGCAGCATCGACAGTAGTATGATGTCTAAACCTCAATCATGAACCACATATTTATTCATAAATGCATCATCAGTTCACAACTGCTCTAATCTAACTCATTCTGTAAGAAAATGAAGATAAGGAAATATGAAATACTACTAATATCATAAATCCTTAAGTTTGAACATCCCCTAATCCGTAAGTTTTTAATATATGCCATAAAGAAAGAACTTTGGGGACAAAATCGATAAAATATTGAAAAAAATTACTAAACTAATCTACTCTTTGAAAGTGTCATCATGGACAAGGGTTGGCTCTGTTGGTAATTTTGCATGTTGATTCATGAGATGAAGAACATAAATTAATTGTGGAAGCGTACCTGGATCCATTGCTTGGATTGATGGATCCTGTAGCGAACGTTTATTTATGGGGTTCTATCTTTCAACTTGATACGACCCTTAATGAAAAACATGAAATATTTCTCCCTCTCTCTGTTGATGGGGATGCAGAAGAGAAAAGAAAAAATTATCTCTATTGTGACTGTATAAGTTGGGGACCATAAGCCTAATATATATATATATATATATATATATATATATATATATATATATATATATATATATATATATATATATATATATATATATATATATATATATATACTAGGTTTTATATAATTCTAATTTGCCCCATCATCAAATTAGAATTATTTTTATGGTATTTGTAAACCCCCTCAATAAATTCTATAGATAGTCAGGTATGGATTGGAAAATTTTGGTTTAGCAACAGATGTTTGAGGTTTAGAGTAGAGTTGCATATGTCTGTTAGTTATTAATTAAACCCTTGGCGCGCCCTACCATTGCTAAATTATTCGGAGCCCAATATCAGCCCATAAATTCCATCGGACTATTGTACTTCTGACTTGACTCGCCAATTTAGGCACTGGACTTTTCCGTCACACAAACATCAAATCCGTTGTGCCTTAAATTAATTGCACAATTTTTCGTATCCTAAATCCCATATTTAAATTCCGTGTCGGACACCTGTGTCGTTACCCTCAATTTTGAGATACCAACTTAACCCGTTGAGCCGGACCAACTAAAGGGTCCAAGACTGACTCCAAGCCCACACCATTTTTGACCTTTGTGTTATTTTTAAATTTAGACCCCAAGTGCTCCCATTTAATTTAAAAGCGCGGGACACTTTAATTCTATTTAAATCGGGGATACCAATTTTGACTAATCCTATTTTAATCCCCAATTAATCCCAATGCCCATTTAATTAAGTCCATGCCAAACACACAACACCCCCTCACCATACAAAATACCAAACACCATTTCCCCCATAATTTTTGCATTATTTCATGTGTTTGTGCAATTATCCAAATTTAAGGCACTTAGTTGCAATTATTGAATTGGGTGTCCTCACCTCATTGGCCAAGGCCAAATGGAGAGGCTACCCCTTCTTTGACTGTAGTCAACCCTTTCCCCCTTCCTTTGCATGAAGAAACCTAATCCTTCTGTAGAATCTCCACCCTCCATTTGAATTGGGAGCATCACAACCCTCCATCCTCCACACCAACCCCTATAAAGTATCCTTTCCCACTCTCCCCAATGCAGGCCCTAATCCCTAGGCATTGGAAATCACCCTCTCCTCTCTCTCTCCTCCTTCCTCCACCTAGAGAATCGAGCCTCCCTCCTCCATATATTCATTTTTTTCCTTCTTCTTCTTCTTCCTTTCTTATTCCTTTCTTCTTCCTGGAAGGAATCTCCAGCGGAGTAGGTGCACTCCGGCGACTGACCTCTACTCCGGCGGCTGATCTCGACTCTGGCACTGTGCAACCCGCACTCCGGCGAGCCATGTCCCGACGTCGAGCCGCACTGCCTCTCCCCCCGACCTACTACAGTCAGTCGAGCAGCCTCTCCGGCGGCTGATCTCCCCACCGGCCTACTGTAGTCAGTCGACCAACCCGCGGTGGCTGATCTCTCCATCCGACCAACCCGCGGCGGCTGATCTATCCATCCGACCAACCCGCGGTGCTCCGGCGCCCACTGCTCTGCCGCTCGAACCCGCTGCTCATTGACCGCCCCTCCGGCACTGTGCAGCCCGCTACTCCGGCGAGCTTCCGGTCTCCCCGACCACCACCATTGCACCATAGCCGATCTCCTCACCACCATTGCATCACCATCACCGCCTCCACCTGAGCATCTCCGGCAGCATCTTCCTCCGGCGACCATCGACCACTCCATACCCCGTTACACTCCACCACCACCTCCAGCTTCAATACCACCTCGCCGTCGAGGTATACGACTCCCTCCCCCTCTCTTTGTTATTGTTTTATTATGTGTTTAGTTAGGGTTTTTAACATATAATGTGTTTAAGGTTAGGGTTCTTGATATATATGGATTTGTGTACATTAGCTAGGTTTGTGTTTAAATAATGGTTGTGTTGATGTAATGTAGTATAGATGAGCATGTGATGATGATATGAGATTAAGATTAATGGTGAGTTTAGGGTTTGATCATAACTAGAAGTTATGAATATTACATGGTTGAAAAATAAATGCTAAATCAATTATTTACGGTTTAAATAGGATTTGATTGAGGATATGAAATATATACATGCGAGGATAGAAATTGGGATATAAAATGAGGTTGGATGTTAATGCCATATGAGACGGTTATCCTAATTATTAAATACGAATTGGTTATTGTTGTTTAGCTGTTTTAAAACTATTAAATGATAATTAATGATAATTAAAAGGTTGATGGACATTGGGAGCAGGTGATTGATTTTGAAATAGGTATAATATCGGATCATGAGTCAGAGATTGAGGACTTTGAAATATTAGTTAATTATTTAAGATTGAGACTGAGCTTAGGTATAGATGTGTGTCGCATCCCTGTTTGACGTGGAATAGATTATTGATTTTGGTTTGTATTTTATCTCTAGGTACTGCGGGACCTGAGGGCTTGGACGTGGTACCGGATCTCCGTCTTCAGCAGCCGCACGCAGGCAAGTGTACCTTGCCACCTTGTATTTCAGATTACAGATATTTGTTGTTTCGTTATGTACATTGTGCACGTATTTATGTTGACATTCGATACTTCACGTCCTGATCATAACCGGGTGCAAACGTTCGTCGTAACATCTTAGAAGGATTGTTAGATGTTCGTAACACCATGATGTACGTATCTGAGTATATCGATACCCCAAGACACACTCATACACTGTGATCGTGCCAGACGCCTGTATTCTGATACTGACATCATGACCAGAGACTAGGACGACCTTAGGGTCGCGTCTGTTGAGTTAATTCTGTGTGTCGAGACTGTTAGATAGAGGTTTAGGTTCAGCGCACAATCGTTGACAACTTGGGAAGGGGAAGATAGTTACTAGACGTTTGGGCTCCTCTGCACGCGCTTATATATATTTATGTAGTGATCTTGTATCTAGTGTAGTGGTATCACCCGTGTGACTCTTTGCCCAGAGCTGCGGTACGTCCCGTGTGTTTTCGTATCCGGAGCTACGGTTTTATTTTGGATAGTCCACGCGTCGAACATTGTCTTCAAACTGTGTCACACTTAGTTGGTTATGCTAGATTACCCCTTCGTTGCACTTGTACTTTCTGTTATACTTGGCTTGCTATATTTTTGTACCTTGTTACGTCCCTCTGAGGACCTGGTCCCCTGCCAGTTTTGTAGCATAGACGATTACGGAGCATTGGAGTTGCTGATGGAGTTGCACGTCTTACGGGCATTGTACGAGGTACTCATATCATTTCCACCGACATCATGGTTACATTATTCTTATTGATTATTCATCTGCTGTTGTAGCCTAGTTTTTGTAGACTCATCTCTTCCCGAGTCTACTCGAGTTTGTGTGTTATTAGGCGGCCGACTTTAGTACATATAGCTCTTTCTTGTATACTGCTGTACATTATGGATTGAGACATAGAGGTTTACATTTATGGGATATCTAGATAGTGTCCTTTATATTTTACAGCTTATACGTATTCGAGTCAGACCAGAGTCTGGTCGATTACGTAGCTGGCGTGTCACGTATTCCTAGTCGTACGTATTTTGGGACTGGGGCGTGACAGTATCTACACATTATTTTCATGACAATTATACCCTTAAACCTATTTTTCAATTAGACCACTTTAATTTGGCTTAATTATATAGATAGCACAACATACTTAATTTTACATGTATGGCCCATAATTATTGAATAATTCCAACAATCTTTCATTGGGCCACATATGTAACCTTACAATTGTGTTAAATTAATGAGCTCAAAAGTTGCTATCTTAACCTTAGGGTATATCCGGACAATCCCGTCCATTAACATATCAATGTAGGATCAAAGCGGCCTTCATCATATTAACGTAACTAAACCATCAATGGTCACATGTAAAATCCCAAAATTTTAATAAACCGTATTAGTTATTTTAATTATTTATTTATTTTATTTATAGTAATTATGAGCTAATTAGAGGAAATAGAATTTTTTTTAATTTTTATTTGAGGTGGTTGTGCATTTAGGAAATTTATGGAGCAATTATAAATTTTTTCTAATTTATTTCATGTAGAAGACCCTGTGGACAACTAACAGATTAATTGTATGCACTATTATAATTTCTAAAATTTTTATGTATATATATATATATATATATATATATATATATATATATATATATATATATAGTTTAATTAGAATTTAGAAAAGGAATAAGGAAATAGAAGAAAGAAAAAAAAGGAATAAGAAAAAGAAAAAGAAAAAGAAAAAAAAGAAATCCTTATTGAATCCTAACCCAAACCCATTACCAACCCGACCCGTTACCCACCCCAAGCCGTTAAGATAGAGAAAACAGCAACAGCCGCAGTATGCAAAAACTGCCCCCCCCCCCTGGCGCGGTTTTCTCCCCCCCCCCCCCCCACCGCCTCGCTTCTCTTTATAAGAACACTAAACCCTAAACCTAAATCCCTTCCCTCGAGCGCCGACTACCCAGCCCCAGACCGCCGCCAGTAGCCGCGCTGCCCAGCCGGAGCCGCCCCGCGCCGCCAGCCGACGTCCGCGCAATTCCAGCTCGCCGCAACTACAGAAATGGGCAGCAGAGTACCTGTGTTCACAACGTGTTTTCCGTCTCCTCGCTCGACTGAACTCGACCCCGTCTTCACCGGTACGTTCATCACATATCCCTCTATAAATTATGTATATTAGTTGACCTCGAACAGAGCATAAACCTAGGCGAAAACAGCGTCCAAGTTGATGAAAAACGATAACTTTTGGGTGGCGCAGAAAACTGCGGTGACTACCTATATTCACGGACTCGTATCTCCCACCACAGAGATCCGAACTCGGATTTTCTTTTTGGTATACGAAGACCACCTAACCTAGTTTAATTTCTGTCATTTACAATATTTTATTTCACTACTAGAAAAAGCGGAATTAGCGACGTATTTTAGCGACTCCAGGTATAAACGTCGCTAAATCAGCGACTCCAATAAAAATGTCGCTAAACGTCGCTAAATAGCGACATTTAGCGACGTTCAGTGACTTTTATTAAGATTTTAAAAGATAAGTCGGTATAAGTTCAATTAAGGTCGCTAAACGTCGCTAATTTATCTGTTTTAGCGACGTTTAGCGTCGTAATTAGCGACGTAAATGTCTAAAATATTTAGCAACGTGTTTAGCGACAACTTTGGCGTCGCTAAATTAAAATTTAGCGACGTTTTATTGGACGTCGCTAAACGTCGCTAATTTTTGGTTAATTAGGGCTCAGATTCTTTTCCCCCATCTGTCGAAAATTTTGAAATTAATCGATTTCCCCCGCCCCCCCCCCTCTCCGGCGACCGGCTCTCCACGGCTGCGGCTACTCCGGCACCCCCCTCCTCCTCCTCGAGCTCTAGGTAATCTCTCTCTCTCTCTCTCTCATGTGACACTAACACAACTGATGACTGGACAGACACGACACACGCACAGACACGACACACGCACACAGACACGACGCACAGATACGACACACGCACACAGACACGACACACGCAGACAAACACACACGACACACACACAGACGCAGATACACACACACACACTCACACAGACACTGACATGGGACTGATTTACACAGGGAGTCGGGTTCTTTACTGTGTCTTCACTGTATGTGCACTGTGTTGGCACTGATACCTCAGTGTATCAGTCAGTGGAGAGCTTGTTATTTTACATGAAGGTAGGGCTATGTTGAGCTTAGTGTATCAGTGAGTTTAGTTTAGTGTATCAGTGAGTGAGTGAGTGAGTGAGTAAGTTCAGTGACTTTATATTTTTGTGTGAGGGAGGGAAAGCTCGGGCCGTAAAACTGTGCATCAGTATGCCAGTGTATCAGGGGGTAATCGGTTTCACTATGGTGTGCACAGTGTGCCTCGACCACACTGTGTATCAGTGTACTAGTGGTCGAGGGAGATCGGGTTGAGGAGCTTGCGATGAGCAGCAACATGGAGTCAGCCTCGAGAAGGAGCAGTCATTGTACCCAGAAATGCACAGGGGTGTTCGTGCAGTCAGTGACAAAAGAGATGTACAACTTTATGAAGGGGATGCACAGCAAGGTAGCTAACTGCAATAGCAGCAGCAGTTTAAGATGGGTTAGCATGAGTTATTGGGTAGAAGTTAAGGGTATCAGTTTAGTATTAAATTAGTACATAGTTAGTGTAGTTAAATAGTTACTTACTGATATACTTGATTTTGTTAATAGTTAGCTAAGTAACTATATGTCCTAGTAAGCATTGTATACAGTAAAGAACCCAAGCTTTTACCAATAGTATAAAATATTAAAAAACTAAGAGACTTGGCCTCTTTTCAGTTGTTTTGAATATTGCTTATTTTAGACTTTGATAAATGAAAGTATGTATTATATCAGTTATGATTTTTATAGTACGGTTAAGTTATGAAGTTAGGTGATAAACCACTGTATGTAATGATTTATATGATACATACTGTCATTTTTGCAGAAGTATCTAGAAATGAATATGAATTACTATCTGCGTCATCGTTCGTGGATGTACAACCGTCATCCTGATGACATGTGCGGTGTGCGGGATAAATTTATTGAGGGTGTACAACAGTTCCTGCAGTTCGCCAAGGCTTTCCCTCAGTACATAGACGGTACCAAAATTAAGTGTCCGTGTGTGAGATGTCGCAACAGGAAATATCATCCAGAAGTGGAAGTTACATATCATTTATACTCGAAGGGCTTCACGCCGAATTACTATCAGTGGACCGCGCACGGAGAACTTGTATCTCTAGCATCGGAGTCGGAGCCCTATGTGGAGCCGTATATGGATGTCCAAGACCACGATGCTTACGACGACGGGTTGGTGAACATGGTTTATGATGCGGCGGGGCCTAGTTTCAATCCGGACAATTATGATGCGGCGGGACCTAGTTTCAATCCGGACAATTATGATGCAGCTGAGGAGGCACCGAATGCCGATGCTGTAAAGTTTATGGAGTTGCTAGAGAATGCAAGGACTCCACTATATCCTGGTTGTGAGGATCATTCACCGTTGGAGGTGGTTACAAGATTATGGAGCATCAAGTCTGATTTTAACATGTCGCAAGAATGCTATAATCGACTGCTCGATTTGATTATAGAGATCTTGCCCGAGGGTGCAAAGTTGCCTAAAGACTTCTATCGATCTAAGCGGATGGTGAGATCGCTTTGGATGGGATACGAGAAAATCGATGCATGTCGCAACGGGTGCATGTTGTACTACAAAGACGACAAGGATGAAGATGCGTGCAGATTCTGTGGTGCTGATCGATACAAGGCCACTGTTAGAGGAAAGTCTGTCGGTGCAAGGAAGCCTACCGATTCGATGCACTACTTGCCTTTGACGCCGCGGTTGCAGCGGTTGTTTATGGTTAAGGAGACTGCAGAAAACATGAGTTGGCACAGGCAAAAACAGATCGAAGGAGTATTGGATCATCCATCCGATGGAGAAGCATGGAAGCACTTTGATCGAGAGTATCCACATTTTGCCGAGGAAGCGCGTAATGTCATATTGGGGCTCTGCTCTGACGGTTTTATCCCATTCGGACTTTCAGGCTCCCAGTATTCGTGTTGGCCTGTGATCGTCACTCCTTATAATCTACCGCCTTGGATGTGCTTGAAGACTCCATATATGTTCCTAACCGTTATTATCCCGGGTCCGAACAATCCGAAGAGGAACATCGATGTGTATTTACAGCCTTTGATAGATGAGTTGAATCAGCTGTGGGAAGTAGGTGCCAATACGTACGATGTTTCTAGAAAGCAGAATTTTCAGATGAGGGCAGCACTTATGTGGACCATCAACGACTTTTCGGCCTATGGAATATTATCGGAATGGAGCACCCATGGTCGTCTCTCATGTCCGTATTGCATGGACCGTTCTCAGGCTTTCCGTTTAAAACACGGAGGCAAATCGTGCTTCTTCGATTGTCATCGACAATTTTTGCCGAAGGATCATCCGTACCGGAGGAACCGAAATGCTTTTCGTACGGGAGTTGTGGAGAAGGCCAATCCACCGCCAAGGTGGCCCGGATGCATAATATGGGAAAAGGTAAAAGATTTACCAAGTGCTATCGAAGAGCCTGCTAAGGGGTACAAGTGTGACGGATTTGGTCGCACCCATAACTAGACGAAGATGAGTATATTCTGGGATCTGCCATATTGGAGCACCAATCTGATCAGACATAACCTTGATGTCATGCATATCGAGAAGAATGTGTTTGATAACATAATTAATACTGTAAAGGAGGTAAAGGGGAAGACGAAAGATAATTCGAAGGCCAGGTTGGACTTAGAAGAAATATGTAGACGTCCTGCATTGCATTTGATAGAGGAGGAGAATGGAAAGTTAAAGCAACCTAAGTCAGTTTTCTCATTGGATAAAGAGGATAAAGGTAGACTTTGTAGGTGGATTCAGGGTCTAAAGTTTCCAGACGGGTACGTGTCGAACTTGAGAAGATGCGTCGACCTCAAGGAGAACAAACTGGTGGGTATGAAGAGCCACGATTGTCACGTATTCATGGAGAGGTTAATTCCGATTGTATTTTGGGAATTCTTACCGCAGGTCGTTTGGGACCCATTGACAGAGCTGAGCATATTCTTCAGAGATCTTTGTTGTACTAAGTTGCTCGTCGATCGTCTAGAAAAGCAAGAGAGGGATATTGCGGTAACACTATGTAAGCTCGAGAAGGTGTTTCCTCCTGGATTCTTTGACTCTATGGAGTATTTGCCAATTCATTTTTCCTATGAGGCACGTGTTGGTGGTCCTGTCGGTTATCGGTGGATGTACCCCTTCAAGCGCCATCTGAATCACCTAAAGAGAAAGGTGAAAAATAAGGCACGGGTTGAAGGCTCTATTTGTGAAGCTTATGTTCTCGAGGAGATTACAAACTTTTGCTCGACGTATTTCAAACCGCATGTTGCTACTAATAGGACGAAAGCTCCCAGAAACGACGACGCATATCAGGAATCTAATGATGCAATACTCAAAGTATTTAATGCGTCCGGAAAGCCTTCGGGAAAAATAAAGAAGAGATATTTGAATGACGATGAGCTAAGGGCTGCTCAATTGTATATATTACTCAATTGCGACGAGGATGAAGTGGAGAAGCTAGAGGGGTAAGTAATTAATACGTCCACATTTATATCATCTCAATGTAATAGTATAAGATACTATTATGCTACTAATCAGCAGTTGCTCCATTATTTTTTAGCACATATAATGATGAGTTGAGGTCGGTTAGACCCTACATAACAGACGAAGAAGTATAACAAGATATGAGATACCATTTTCCTTCTTGGTTGAGTGCATATGTAAGATGCTTGGTAATTACTTTTTATTTCTGCACTTACAAAACAAATAACTTACTATCGCTACTTTGGTATTTAGGTCGATCATCTAATATCACCCGAGACTGAATCTATTAGAACTCTAGCCAAGGGACCAATTACTGCCGTAAAAATATGGCCAAGTTTCTGTGTGAATGGGTTCAGGTTCAAGTCAACAAATGCTTCTATCAGAGACAGCTTTCTGGATCTTGATTCCACGAAAAACAGTTGTTTGTGTATCAAATCTTCAAACTATAAAGACGTTAATCCGGGCAATAATTTTTTTGGTATCTTACGAGAGATTGTGGAGTTGACATATAATTATGGCACAGAACATGCTAATATCGTGCTATTTAGGTGTGAATGGTTTGATCTGATTCAAGATCAAGGTTGGAAAATTGACAAGCATGGCCTTGTGGATATAAACTACAAGCGTAGATATCAAGGCTACGAACCATTTGTCCTATCAAGTCAGGCTCATCTCGTGTACTTCACAACTTATCCTAGACGGGGGACAGCGAGGTCGGATTGGTGGGCAGTATGCAAGACTAAAGCTAGAAATACCTTTGACATTGACGAAATAGCTTATCAGGAGGACGATCTACCTCTTCTAACAAATATTGTAGATGTGGACTCAACGGAAGTTACTCATCACACGAGTAATAATGTAGAAGATGTAGAATTATCCGAAGAGGACGACGAAGTAGATGAAAGTGAAGACGAGGAAGAGGAAGAGCATGACGACGAAGGCGAACAAGATGAATTTTCTGAAGATGATTGAAAATAAAAATATTGCATGTAGAATGTAACTATATTTTGACGAAGTAGATGTACCCATTAACGAATATATGTATTATTTTTGACTGTAGAATGCTTTGAGATATGCATCACATTTCGACTGTAGAATGTAGTATATATTTATGTTTCTCTATATTCATCATATGTTGTTATCAGATATGACAGGACGACGCGGAGGATTCAGCAGGTCCCGAGGTAGACAGAGTGCCACTCCGGTACTGCCTACTGTTGGTTCCGGATCATCGCCGCCCAGTACTCCAGTATATCGATCAGTCACATCTCTGACTGTTGGGACGAGTAGTTCCTGGCGTGATACTACACCCTCGTCCAGCATTCCTCCTGCTGACGGAACCATGGGGACAGATGAGCATGTCGAGGAGGTCGTGCCCACGTTGTCCCAGCATCAGCAAGATCCTCCATGCGCACCTCCGGAGGAGACGAGGACAGAGATTTGGGCCGATGGTACAAAGTAAGTCAATTAGATGGTTTAGTATATATTTGTGTTTCTCTTTATTCATCGTATATTGACTTTTTCAGTAATCTAAATTATTATCTCTGTATAGATATCGTCCATCGTCGGTTCAGAGACGCCTGGGCTAATTTCTGAGGAACAACTACGGTGGCCCTTGGATCAACTACTCTGAGGCTCCGGAGGAGAGGAAGGCGTTCTGGTTTGCGCACTTCCAGGTAAAAGTATATTAAATAAATCCTCTAATTTATGCATATTATATAACTTATTCGTGATGCTAACTTAATGAATTATTTATTGTAGCAAACGTATTTTTATCCTCCGCACCGGGCCGAGTTGATCGAGCGGCTCTTTCCTACCGCTGCCGCCAAGCTTATCCGAGATGCTCTGGATGACCAGAAGGCTCATGATCGTGCTGGAAAACCGATCCAAGGTTGGATCACGCCTGAGCAGTGGACTGCGATGAGGGCTAGATTCGACGATCCGAGCTACAAGGAAAGGTCTAAGAAGGCCAAGGCGGCTAGGTAGAATGCTGCCAAGTGGTGTGGTGGCTCGATTCCGATGACAGAACATTTCCATCGTTTGGTATGTTTTTTCTTTTAAAATATATTATTTTAATATAAGTACCATAAAATGGTACTTGGAAAAAATATTTAAGTTTAGTAATAAATAATATATTTTTAACAGGTACAGAGGGGTGAGGATGCAAACATGGTGACCGTCTTCTTGGCCACCCATCGCAAGGACGGAAATCTCATTGATGAGAGGGCCTCACAGACCTATGTAAGTATTACTTTACTTTGTTTTAATTTTAATATAACTTAGGCAATTATCGAGTTTCCAAACCTTTTCTAGGCCGAGTATCTTAGGCTGCGTGAGCGGGCGACTGCTAGTGCACCTACACCTGGAGAGGCTGGTACTTCGTCGCAGCCCGCTCCATCTCCGTCGGCGGACGACCTGTGGGTGACCACAGCTGGTGGTCTCCAGAGGGGTACGTACTACGGTACGGGCTCCTATGGCGCCCTGGTTGCGACGCAGTCATCTAGGGCCTCCCCGACAGCTGCGCATTCCACACACCCCTCGCAGTCGCAGCCCTCGCAGTCGTCGGCCAGAGTCCAGGAGGCCGTCCAGGAGGCAGTTGACCGTCAGATTGCGTCTCTCCGTGATGACTTGCTGCAAAGTATGGAGGAGCAGTCCCGGTCCCAGCCGCAGGCGGACGATCCGATGCTCATCGCACGATTGGATATACTCGACCGCAGCATGACGGAGCTACGGGAATTGACAAATGATATTAGAGCCTCCAATGACCGTAACATCATGGAGCTGCAGGCGTCACAGCTATCGATGGGCGAGAAGCTGACGAGGATGCAGGATTCAATGGGTGATAGCAGTATGAGGCTGTTATCTACCCTGTATTCTTACAACCAGCGTCTCGCAGACTTGGAGCGGGCACGGCCTTCACCGACGTCACTGCCTTCTCCATCGACATCGGTGTCGATTCCACGGGACGAGTATGAGGAGTTCTTATCCTTCAAGCGCGCCGGTGGTCAGCCTCCTGCAGATCCGCAGTAGTATAGTTATTTTTATTATTATTTATGATGCGATTGTATATTATGAATTATTGATACTTCAACAATAGGCATGATGTATGATGCTTCTTGTGGTCTTTAATTTTTTAGTTAATTTAATTGGATTATATAGTTATCTTGCATATCCATATTTAATTGGATTGATACTTCAACAATGCTTCTTGTGGTCTTTAATTTAATTGGATTATATAGTTATCTTGCATTCAACAAAATCTAACCAAAGATTGATCTGGACAAGACACTGGATCGGACCAAAAGATTGATCTGGACAAGACACTGGATCAATTCCTTCTGGACACTATTTTTTTTTAAATTAGCGACATTTTTAGCGACGTTTAGCGACGTTAAGAGACGTCGCTAAATACGTCGCTAATTAGCGATGCAGTAACAAGTCGCTAAATACGTCGCTAATGATGTCGCTAACAACGTCGCTATACGTCGCCAATTGCTGACATGGTAGAATAGCCAGGTCATTAAAGACGTCGGTGTAACGTCGCTATAGAAGTCGCTAATCAGCGACGTTTATCGACTTTAATAAACGTCGTTATTTAGTGACTCGGAGTCGCTAAACGTCGCTAAATTTTGCGACACATTAAAGTCGCTAAAAACGTCGGTATAACGACGTTTTTTTTTTTGCGACTTGGGTTTTTCCGATAACTTTATAACGTCGCTAATGACGTCGCTAAACCAAATTAGCGATGTAATTTGGTTTTTTAGCGACGTTTTTAGACGTCGCTAATTTGACTTTTTCTGGTAGTGTTTGTTGCTGTATGTAAAAATAAATTAGGTAGAAAAACCTAAAAACCTACTTTTTTCAATTTTTAAAAATTGTGATACGGAGCGCGCATTGCTAAACGGGACCGTTCCGTCGTGTACCAAGTGTACCAAAAGGTGCGCGCAGTTTATCCGGATATGTGGAATTTCGCAAAAACTTATTTGGACGCGTGTGAGCGTCGGTATCAGCTCGTATCCGTAGAAAACTTTCCATGTCGCAACTTTTGTAAAAGCCCTGCGCATTTAGTGTACGCTCGTCAGAATGCTTACGCCACTAGACTCGTGGTATCGCGCTGGTCCTGTGACCCAATTTTCACGCAATTATGAGATAGTTGACCAGGTCGCCTATTGGCGGGCCCTACGGTTGACTTTTTGGGTGAAATTATATTCGGCTCACCGGAATCCACATTTGGACATACCGTTGAGTTCGTACTGACATTTAGAGTTTGTTTGACCTATAATTTATCCCATTTAGAGACCTTTACCTTTGGCACGGTTTTCGGTGTAAAGTGGGCCATTTGTGGACCCTACTTTGATCCAAAATTATCGTTTTGGCCCTGTGTCCAAATTGGACGAAAGGGTAGTAATTTTTAGCTATTTTGCTTATTCTGGGAACGTTGATGATATTTATTTTAGCATCCGAAGACGTTCATTCTGAGGCCATAGTTTCTGACTCTTGGTGTTTGACATCTGGACGTTACATTTTGTAGCTCTCTTGCCAGACAAGTATACCTTACCTTGTACTATTTAAATTTAGTTATTTTTAGGTGCATATTTATTTATTTTAATATTATATAACTGTGCGCGTCCTAGAAGACTCGGGTGCAGTCAACGAAGGCGTTGACGTTAGGACTTGTGTCTGACCTAGAGTTTGATAGACCCACCTAAAGTTGTGGAGTTATCGGTATGACTCCCCAGGCCTTGACACATATCATTTCATATCACAGAGTGAGTTCATCTAGGGATGCGTGCCTCATACACGACTGGTCATTGGTGTGAGCAACACGTGTGACGGTATTTAGCTTAGTTGTTTATTTCTTTAGAGACTCGCATTATAGTATGAGATGTCCACGTCGTGTTCGCGATTTGGACATTTGCATTGGGCGGGGAGGATGACTAGTAGGCGTATGGGACACCTACCTCCTTTATGCAGATACCACGTTCTTCGGAGCGATACGGACGTATATATATTGCAGATACCTCATTCTTCGGAATGATGGACATTACAGATACCACGTTCCCTAGAGTGTTGGACGTTACTTGGTGATTTTGCAAATACCACACTCTAGAGAATGTTGGACGTTATGCCTACGCCTACCCATACGTACCAAAGTTGTCCTCAAATTGCATGTCACTTAGCTGGTTAGTTCACCCTTGAGTTTTCACAGTATTTACTTTATGGCATGTATTTTTGTATCTTGTTACGTCCCTCTGAGGACCTGGTCCCTTTCCAGGTGTAGATGTTCATGAGTATTCGCAGGAGCACAGATCCAGACTTGCTATGTATATTTCGAGGAGGTCTTCTCTTCGAGCCTCGTGATTGTTAGATGTTATACCTATATTGTATTTATCTTGTTTATTTTATATTCTAGTTCGGCAGTGGATTTGTTTCCATCCGACGATCATCTCTAGATACTTTATATTGAGATCTAGTTTCATAGATATTGGTTATTTATTTCTATTGGATTATGTGGATGAGATTTAGATTATACCCTGTGACTTGTGATAGTTTTACCACTTATGAATTATTGTTCATTATACAGTGTACGCATGAATTATGGTTTCCATATATTGGAGTTGCCATATAAATGCGGCTGGCATGCTTACGTGTCCTAGTCCTACGTATTTTGGGACTGGGGCATGACAGCACATATAACAATATAGTTAAATAACATAGATCAATCATGGATGCGTAGCATGAAAATTACACGCAATGTGATCAACACATGTATATTTTCAACTAGTCTTTCTTTACTTTAATGAGATTAATATTTTAATCATAATAAAAATACAATGAATTGAATTTCTATATACCTGATCAAAAAATATCCAAATTACTTAAATATATAAACGTGTCTAAATCCAAATATATAGCACCAAATACATAAAACACAAACTCCCACTATATTGTCAAATCCTCAACTAAGATAACATCCATATGAGTAGTGTGCTGATGAAAGACCTTGGGTGGTAATACTTTTGTGAGCGGATCTGCTAACATGGAGTTTGTCCTAATGTGCTATTTGGACACTTGACCATTCTGAATTCTTTCCTTCACAACTAGGAACTTCATGTCAATATACTTTAACTTATACGAGCTCCTGTTATTATTGGAATACATTGCTAATGATTTATTGTCATACTATAATTTGAGTGTTCTTTCAACAACCTCATGTATATTGTAATGCCCCGCTCCGCATCGAGGTTCAAACGGATGTGGTACAAGTTGTGCTGGGAATTAAGATATGTGGAGTGACGATGCAGTCTTACTTAACTTGGCCGGAGGGGATATCTATAAGGCATGGTTTGATGGTATGGTCATGCCAAGTTATAAGATTGTGCATCGCGTCATATCATATTTCCATGGGATCGTCGACATAGGCGGGAGCGAGGCATGCATATATATATTTGTAGATGTGAGTGGATCTGTCCCTTCGCATCTATTCCTCCATGTCCTAATAAAATAAATGCTAGTGTTACCTCATTGTGTTTTCATTTCTAAGTGTTGCTCTAGTCCACATAAAGATAGTGATACCTTACATTCATTGCTGCTATAATCACAGAAACTCATGAATGATTAATGCTAGTACTATCGACACAAGACTGTTATAATGTATGTCTTACATGACAAAAGTAGTATCACTGTGAAAACTCATTTACTTGCTTATAACACTGAGAATAGAACATTGAATATTTGTACAAGTATATGTACAACAGTGCATAGTAACTATGAAGAAAACGCTTCATATGCGAGTATAATTGTGGTTTGGTACCACCGGACCACGAGAAGGTCTGTAAGTTGAGACCTACGGGTCACAAACTGATATGAGAATGAGTAAAACAAGAAGGATCGATAATGCGAGGCTTTACTTACATTTCTTTACCGTGCAATTTATGCTTAAGATTTTATTTGCATAGACGTTGCATGGTCATGGACAACTTGTGCACAAGGTTTGGTAAGTTTTCTCGAATGAGATGTACCGAGGCACCGGGATCGTTCGGCCTAGTAGGAAACATAGTGCTTTAGTAGCACTGGGTATAAACGAGACATTCATCGGGGATCACAACCTCAAGAATGGCCCTTCGTTCACCCATCGAAGTCCTATATGGCATGTCCTACATAGTGCAAAATTATATTACTAATGACTCTCATATAGTTAGGCTACATTTTGACGAGTGTCACGCCCCAGTACCAAAATACGGAGAACGGGAGTATGACTTGTCCAGCTACGCGTTACAGAATACAAGAGCATCCCGTAATATGCTTAAAGTTGTCTAGAGACATGGGGGCATACTACAATCAAGTCTCCTATGGTCTCAGAGCATCTATGTCTCAATCAATTAACCAACAAGTAGTACGAATGATCATATAAGATAAAGCAGTAAAGCGTTCCTGACGCTTTATCAAAATAATCATGAAACTAGTTATAAATGATGATATACTAGTACATGGCTAAAAGTATATAACTGTGAGTCAGCCGCGGTCTGAATAATATATAATCATGTAAAGGAACTAATATCCAGATAACCGGCTAACAAGTGCCGTCGGCTAAACGCAAAAAGGTAACCAAATGACACTTAGAGTGGTGAAGAAGAAACCCACTCAAATTGTCACGACCCGCACCCGGGATTTGGGCATGAGTCGTGGGTACGTCCAGCCTACGCCGCAGCATCGGCGGTAGAACGCTGTCTAGGTCACAAATATAGTATATCCTGTCAATAGTCTCAACTCCGTACGGAGGACAATGATAAATAAATCACAAGTCTATAATATACTCAATCACAGCTATAAGAATAATGGCACGATGAGAATTGAAAGAGTTCTAATAAAAACCATCCACAATGAGTCCAACTCAAATCCTGGGTCTAAATGACCTCACAAAGTCACAAATATAAAAATAAATACATCTCAGTCTCAGTCTCAGTCTAAAATAATAATGCAGACAATAATCTAAGCATGGGCAGGCAAGTTCTCCTCTAGGATAGGTACCTCCTCTGGGATTTCTGGAATGAAATCCTCCTCTATTCCTGGACCGTAATGAGTAGGGCAAAAGTCCTCTAGGTTCTCTGAAAATGTTGTTATCCAGTCAGGATTGGAGCGAAGCACAAGCACTAACAGCAGTTTCATTAAATTGACAAAATCTATAAACAGTGTAAGAGATACAAGATGGAAATAAAAGCTGAACATGTGAAGTATTGGAGAAATGAAAATAGACATTAGAGCATCTAGCAATGAGCAATAAATAGTGAATGCTAGAACAGTAAATCTGAATAAAGATAAAACATCTAACTAAGTGTTTGAAATATTAGTTTATTATGTGATCGGCTTGGGACTAGATCAGGCTGGTTATATATGATTAGCTATGATTCTTTTAGGTCAGGCTAACCGCATGGTTAGCTATGGTGCATATAATGGTCAGGCTAATCATATATAACAGCTATGGAGCATATAAGTGGTCAGGCCGCACCCGACGTGAGAAGTGGGGTGAGCTATGGTGCATATAAATGTTTGGATATGATCACATAATCTACTAATAGTTCCCCATCCCCCAGCTAGCACGATGGATTCCAACCACGACTCCTCGTGATGGGGATCTAGGGTGCTAACCCGTGTATCCATAGTGTCGGAATCAAGTATGAAATACACTACAATTTATAGAAGTAATCAACCATGAAAACTGTCAGAGAATGTACTCGCCTGGGGTCCTGAGCAAAATGTGAGGATCGATGCCCAAGGTGGGATCACAATGACCTATTTATGGAAGTTCAATGTTAAAAAATGAATTAAAAGAATAACATGCTTAACAAATTAAAAACGAGGTTTCTAGGTCATGTCTAAGGTTTACTGGTCAATACTAGGTCCAGCTAAAGTCAAATGGTCTAAATTACCCTTAAAGTTGGCTTTTGTGGTCAAACTAGTCAATACTAGACAAAGCTGGGTTGTACCTAGGTTTCTAAGTCCATACCAGCAAGTTCAAGCTTATCTCACCCATATATAACCTATTACCTAAAATATCTTGACCTATAGTGAATATCTCACCCTGAACCACAATATCTTAGTATTGGTCAATACCTAGATTAGATCTCCTTAAATATTAAGGATACTAAGTATCATACAATATATATAGTTAGGTATACTTATAATCAATACCTTAACTACGAGTATCACATTACCTTAAAACCACTCTGAACTCAGACCTACTCTTCTAATACACACTGCCAACACACACTGATACAATACATAGTTCACTCAGTCACTTCACACACTCACAACTCTGTTCTGCATACAAACACACACTAAAGCTCTTACTGCTCACCCAGCACACTGCTCCCTCTCTAACTCTCTCAAATACACACAGATTTACACCCTTAGTCCTCACAGCCACATGTAACCCTCCACACAGTGCTCTCAGGTAAACACCCATACACTGAAAAATTCCTGATACACTGACATTCAGCATACCCTAGCTAGCTACTTATACCAATCCCTCACTCACACATATACTCTAGGTACTGAAACTCTCTGTCACTGATACATAGCTTGACACACTGCTGTATATATACACCAAGACACTGACACTCAATCACTCACTGCTGCACATCATATTACTGGCACATAAAACTCAGTGCACACAACACTTACCTACACCTCTCTTCCTCAATCTGATACACAGACACAAATAACTGAACTGACACAGTACACACACACACATGTGCACACAGCACAGCACAGCAAATCTGCACACACTGACACTGTGCAGAAGCTAAATCTTGATATAGCACACCTAATTCACACAGGTTATCAACTCACTGTATCATCTATCCACACACTGATTTCTGGGATACTACACAGGTACTCATCACACAATATTGATGTACACAATCACTTGAGTTCACCCTACAGAAATACACACACAGATATTCCTATCTACTGATACACATAAGTATACTATACACACACACAGTTTACTGATGCACAAACATCTAACATATAGAGAATTATCACTACATAATATACACAGGCACTTAGACAATACCTAGACACTGACATATAGGTAGAAGTTCACTGCATACACAGATAAAATACTGATTCATAAACACACATTTGCACAGCCATAAACCCCTATTCCCTGATACCAAAACTCCACACTGATGCCTACCATAATTCACTGATACCAGTGTCCCCCACCCCTCCTTACTGCTGATACATCACAGTTTAGATATACTAGATACCCTCACATATATATATATATATATATATCCCTACATTGCTACTCTAAAATTGGTACCAACTTCTACTGCTAATAGCCAACAATACTCGAGCCCCAAATCCTAATTACAGTCGACTACAACTGTGAACCAATATGAAAACCTTACCTGCAACTTAAAGCCACATCTGAAACCTCCCTAAGCCCATGCAACTGGTGCTTCATGAGGTTCACGAGATTACATTGCAGGGACCATCAACTGAGCAAAATTTCTGATACACACTGAATTTCAATTTCATACAGCTACATCCACACCTTGGTTCATTCACTCCCCCATACTCTAATACATAAACACATAGAATCCTCTATTGAACCTGGGACACACATTTGCATACCCAGGTGGAATCCTCTCATAACTTCACAGCCAAAAACAGATATTCCGATCACCCACTGCACATGTGTGCAACTTGACACACACGAACCCTAAACACACAGCACAGTTCCCCTCAACCCGAGTACACAATGAAACCCAAAACACACAGAAATTTTAGAACCCGACTGAACAGTGAATCATTCACAGAAATCCCCTCTTCTAAACACCCACACACTTCTACAACATAGATAGAGATAGAACACACATCCAATCTATAAACATATGTATAAATATATATATATATACATCATTCATCAAAATAGATTATATTAGAGGAGATTAGATAGGTGTTCAACCCCTTTTGGCATTTCTACAAACACCTAGCATGCAGAACATGAATTTACATACAACCCATGAATCCCTCTAACCAAAAACCCTAAAACTCGGTTCAACCAACACACAGATGAGATGAAATCAGTCTACATACCAAAATCTAGGGTTAGGGTTCTTAATAATTGGGGAAACAATTGTTGGTCACCAAAACCTAATCCAAAAAACCCTAAATTCGAATTACACACAGATTTGGGGTTCCTAATGGCCATTACCATCTAAAAACAGAAATTAAAGGAATAAAACTAGAGTTTTACCTGCAGGGAAGGTTCTTCTATGAAAGTTCTTCCTTCCCGAGTTTCCTTGACCCAAGTTTCCTGATTTCCTTGCTTTGGAGGAGGAGAGAATGGAACCTAGGGTTAGGGTTTCGAATTTTTGGAGTGGGGAGATGTTTCTCTAGATGGAGGCTAGGGTTTCTCCCTCTATATGAAGAACAAGAGGGTTCCTTTTATATATATAGGCCCAGTTAGGGTTTCTAGTGTATGGCCTAGGTTTAACCCCTAGGTTAGGTCATGTAGAACCTAATTAGCTAAGGTTTAGCCAGTCTAGAGTTTGAGGGTTCACCCTAAAATGTGAATTCTAGGGTTTCACTAGAACTGGTTTCCAAATTAGGGTTTAGTCCACAGGGTTTGACCTAATGGGTTCTAGGGCTGACCTAAAATCAAATATCACTAACAATAATATAATTAGTTTATAAAACTCAGCAATTTAATTAAATTCATAATTATTTAAAATAGCTAAATTACAGAAATACCCTTATATGGAAAAGTGGTAGTGACACAAATTCCTCGATGGCCTTCCTCCTGGTGCGTGCCATCGGTCAGATACAGGACGGGATCATCAGGCTCTGATACTGAAGCTGGCCAGACAAAACCAGTAGGGTCCGGCCCCGATAGCAAGTACCACAAAGGAGCTCAAGTAAAGAAAAACCATTAAAGTACATAAAATAGGATATGCGCCATAACCGTAAGCATATGACCTTTCATCAAAGCAGTAGAACACCTCTACAACCAAACAAGGACAAGGGGTGCCGCACTACGCCGAGATAGGGTACGATTCACTAATCATGGACACGCCACAATATATGCATCATAGCTTCAATCCATAGCCTATCATACCACGATAATTCAACCCCACAACCAAATAAGGACAAGGATTGGACCACCATATCATGATAGTCTACGTCATTAGTCTATTGCCAGATGGAACGAAACACAAACAGGAACAAGAGCACACTGACAATATTACAGGCTAAAATATAGGTATATATATATACACACATAAAATATAGCTTCGATCCATAGTTTATTGTGACACAATAGTGCAACCCTACAACCAAACAAGGACAAGAGTTGAACTACCGCGTCACAATAGTCCATGTCCCTAGTCTACCAACACATGCACAAAGTCCAATTGAATCGACCAATCAGTCATACGGCTTGATATGTGGTGTCTAGGTTATTCCAGTAGAATATTGTGTATAATAGGAACCCTCATATCGTGCTGATGGTGAGGAGGGCTGGCCGAGCCAATAAACGCATAACACATAGTATGTAAGCACCGGTCTCCCGTAAGGCCACCGTGTGAGTAATTAGTTCCAGATGCTACACTTTACTATTGTAGATGATATATATAGTATCCATTGGGGGCCAACATGACGCCCTATGACATATGTCCTACCAGTAACTACCACGCATGATCTCGAAATTTCATTCCCTCCCACTGCTTCTACCAATTTAAGTTACCTAATTAACCCTACGGTTGTATAAAATTTTGTATTGTGGTCACACGATCATCCTCCTTATATATCGTACCATAGTACGTGTACGCTAGATATGAATCCACATTATTGTCCGAGAGCCAAATTTGGATTCCTTCAAGCGTAATGCAACAATCAATCAAACATCCACGCTATGATTACTGACTAACTACCATGTCCGTGCTGGAGAAATAATATAATATCACATGCCACATAGGATATGAGGCACCTCGATGCACAACCAACATGTAACACATAGCAAGTAGCAAGATATGTCGCATCTTAGTGCACATGTAGCACATAGCACGTAGGAACGTATAGCAAGTAGTAAATGTATCAGTACGGATACAAGTAGTCGAGTCAAGATATCAGGCCTATTAATCAGTCATATGTAATTTTCTTATCATATTGGTCGGGACAAGTACACATAGTCAGTAAAGTCGAATCCTCTATTCCCTTGGTAATAGGAAGGACAAGTCGGGTACATAAAGTATCAGTCAAACCATTAAAATTCTCGAGCACATAATACCACATTGACCAAGTCACATGCACTTAGTCTAAGTCTAGCGCATATGTTTGTCACATAGAATCCTTGAATTATAGTTAAGTGATGCCGGACGAAAGTAAGGATGCATGAACTACTCTGAAGCAGATCCACAATCCTTAAACCAAATAAGTACTGGGATTGCAGACCGTCTCCCGAGTTAACTAGCATAATGGTTAGGCAAGCCTCATAATACTAAGTGTTATATATCAGTAGAATGGCATAAACAAGTTACCTAGATAGATTGTATTAGAATATAGATGGGATAGCAAGATTGAGAGATATGCTTATAAGTAATTTAGTTCTGAAAATTAAAGGATGAAGATTCATTTATAGTTGTATCCTTATGAATTGTTTTGAATTTCACATAAAATGATATTTTGATGTGAACGATTTGAAATATCATGGTAAAACTCTTCTATGTGATTTGGATCATCATATAGCGATGGAAGTTCTCAATTAACCATTGATATTTTCTCCACACTATCAAGATTAAAAATAGAAGCTAGTTGATTAGTCTCTTTTAAATCATCGTCCATATGAACCTCATATTGATGAAGACGTTGTGGATAATCAACTTGCCTCAAAAACTCATTATGATATGATGCTTCATGCTGCGGGACATGACGAACATCTTCATGTCAAAGTTTCTATGTGCTCCAAACACTCTTTGAGTAGTTTCATTTGACTTCTTAATCCGTCCATTTCTACGTCCCCTTTAGTCACACTCCCATGCCGCTAGTTTGTCAGTTTTAGCTGCTTGTCAGCGAAAATTGACCATGGCACCGACCAAAGTTCTGATACCAAATGATACCGGAACTTAAAAGATAAAAGAAGGAAGAACAAGATAAGCAGGGCTACCTAAATGAATACACTAAAAGAAAGACCCAAGGGAAGAATTTCATCTCCATTATATATAGAAATATTTACTTTCATTTCATCATTCATTTCATGTAACTACAAATTAATTGGTTACATTTATAAGGAAGCAAATGCATCCATGCATGCTAATGTGACTTACATAATTTTTACCTTCCTAAAGTAATGCATACAAGTTATTCAACATTGATACCAAAACTTAGTAGAAAAGAAGAAAGAACAAGATAAGTAGGTCTAATTAAAGGATTGATCCACCTAAAAGGAAGAATAAAAAGAGAAAATAATTTCATCTTCATAATAGAAACTATTTGCTTTATTTCATATCATTATATTTCATGGAAAATGCATGGTTACATTTATAAGAAATTGCAAATGCAAGCATGCATGGGGGTTACATAATTTTTTTCACCTTCTTCTAGTAATGATTTATCCGATAGATTTCCGTGTCACTAGGTTCACATCTCAGCATTCTTACCTCATTCTTGATTAATGGCCACAGGAAAAAAGTGTTTATTTTGGAGACTCAATTTCACAGCTAATGACAGTACACAACTACTCATAGGACTCTGAGCAAATTAAGAAAAGATGCAGGGATCTAGACCAACCCTAACTACTAATCAATGATGAGCTTGCATTGATCAACATGTGATGTTGGCAAATGAAGAGGAAAATCATTCTTCATGTCTGCCTTATGTTTCAAAAGACCGTGACCACCTTGATTAAAGTAAATGTATAAGATCACTCTAAATGTATCAATAACTTGAAATTATATATTATGTTGACAAATGCTTCATCGTAGGGGTGAGGATTATTCGGTTTTGAACCGAAAATCGAACCTAGCCGAACCGAAACAGATTCAGTTCGGTTTGGAAAAAAAAAAAAATCGGTTCGGTTCCGATTTTGAAAATACTAAAATTTCGTATTCGGTTTTGGATTTCAGTTTCGGTCCAAAATCGAAAACCGAATATGACTTATGCAATTATGTAAACACCCTCAAATTTATGCATATTTTGTGATTCAAAAGTTATAAATTTTGAAAACAACAAATTAGTGTATGCATATATATATATGTGCGTATTTTGAAGACCAACTTTGATAATTTAACAATTAGTCAAATTTTAGACACAAGTTTGAAATACAACAAATGTGTGTATACAAATTATAATTTTAATACATTTTAACCATGATCCCAACATTGGATCAGATCCATTAAACAGTAGAAATATTTTAACCGAACGAACCGAATAAACCGAATTGTTATTCGGTTAGGTTTCGATTATAGCTAATTTCGATTCGGTTTCCGTTTTGAAATTTGACAATTTCGATTTTGACTATTTCAGTTCGGTTGAAACTAAATAAACCTAACGCCCAGCCCTACTTTATCTCCATATACATTACACACACAAATTATAGAATATTGCACCTCTTCCTCAGCAAGTGGGTAACTATCTAGATCACCTACAAGTGGAACCATTCATAACCAAGTCATTATGCTGGTGATTATGGCAATTATTATGTTAATTATTCTATTATGTACGTACTTAAGTATGGAAGCATGCAATGCCATAATCTGTAGGTTCGCTAGCCAATGCAAAGACATGATCATGAGGACGGTGGAGAAGATGTGGATGACAATCATATTGATACTTGCAATAATGACAGTAAAATATATATAACAACGATAATTATATGATTAGTTGTGCTCTTGTGATAGCGAAGCCTCTCTCGATGGAAGGAAGAATCCAAGCTATATTAATTTCATGTCTAATTATGTTTTCCTATCAAACGACCATGAATCCTTATGATGTTTGATATGTCGTAGTAAATCACATAATCACCATGCGTTGAATAGATCGAAGTTATAATTAACTCAAATGCTCATGAAGTTTCAATCCATCCACAATACATAAACAAGGGGGGGGGGGGGGGCATCTTATATAGCTTCTCAAGTAGCAATCATTACACTTTGACATCTTTCGTGGAACAAATAATTGAAAGGAGTGTATATACAAAATAATATATCGAAATGGAGAAGCTAAAGAGAAGACACGCATTAGCGTGTTCACTAAGATCTCGTTGTAGTCATATCGACAATAATTGGCAGTGAGTAGTTATCATGGTCCCCTAAGAGAAATATAAAGTTAGAGAGTGATCCTGCGTGCAAGCTTGATGGATGATCACTGTATAGGTACCAGTGTGTCAAAACCGGACCAGACCGACGGTTGAACCGGATCGGACCGGATCTGACAAAAAAATTGGTCCGGTCTGATCTGAACCGGATATTTTTTTTAAAGAACCGACGATTTTTTCCTGAATCGGGATTTAAGCGGTGAACTGGCCGAACCGGTTCACAATTGAACCAGCCATTTTATTTTTTATAATAATAGTAAAAAACTCGAAAATGTTTATCTTGTAAGATTTGGACTATTTGGTACTTGGTTTGGTTTTGAGAGACCCTATAGTTGAAAAACCAAACCAAATCATACATACTAAGAACCAAATCAAATCAAACCAAACCAAGAAGTAAATGTGAATATCTTATACGATTTGGTTCTCGTAATGGACCTATTTGAACTCCGATTTAACTCCGGTCCGACCTATACCAACATTGATATGTACTAAAGTATAAAGGATTTTGTTAACATGTATGAGTACATGTTAACACATTGATAAATATATAATTTATATTTTAATTCACACCAACATATTTAAAGCGCTTGCTCGCTCGCTCGCTCGCTCTCTCTCTCGCTCTCTCTCTCTATATATATATATATATATATATATATATATATATATATATATATATATGTGTGTGTGTGTGTGTGTGTGTGTGTGTGTGTGTGTTTGTGTAGCATTATTGTTCGGGACAGTACCGGACTTTAAAATTTGAGACATGAGACGAACTCTAAAAGTGGTGTCGTTGAAGCTTAATGTTCATATAAATCCTTTTTTAATGGACGATGATACAATAGTATTATTGACACAAAATTCAAGAAATAAAACAATAAACAAAATATAATATCCAAAATAATATACCTCATAATGAAATACTAATAAAACTTAAGATGTTCCAAACCAGAAAATAAAACCAATGTATATTCGGGATAGTTCATAAAGATAATAATAAAAAGGAAAACAAAAAAAAAATTATAACTTGCGTTGTTCAATTACCTCTAAGAGGACACGCGCGCACACACACACACAGAGAGAGGAGACAAAGAGAGAGGAGATTAACAACGGCACAAGGGTAGAAAAGATTGACAACGACACAAGGGTAGAGTAATGAAAGGTGAGAACATTTTGACAACGACTGCACCATTTTTTTTCTTTGTTCTGACTAACCAAATTATCTCTTAGTATTCTAGTATATGATGTTTAGATATTCTATAACAAAAAAAAATTTGAAAACTAAGAATCTTTGTTCCAATTTGGACTTACATACATTAATATATATATATATATATATATATATATATATATATATATATATATATATATTCTAAAATTTTGGGTCTGAGACTTGGGCCTGCTATCACTATCAAGTCCGGACCTGGTTCGGAAATCCGAGTTTAGAGTATTGTATACAATTAAACCCATGCGAAACGAGTGTATAGTCTTATGCCTCTCCATGCATTAATTTGCTTAAATCTACGCACCTACAGTGTCCCCAAATAACAAGCATGGCAATCTGCTACGTACCGAATCACAATATTAATCATAACCGATCGACAAATGGCGAACACACAGAGTTTTGCCTCGAAAGAGTTGGAGCCAGAGGATATATACTGTTCCCCTAGCTTCTAGATACAGTTAGGGTTTCCGTACTCCACCAACCGGCACGAGACACAAGTCGTGACCCGGCTTTGACCTGCCGGAGCCAGACACGCGGAATCCATATGGCCACATGCTCGACCAAGAAGAACCATTTTAAGGAGAATGAGATTGAGCATGCTTCTTGAGACCAACAACATATATATTTGGCCTTGACACATGGTCAAAGCTTAGCTGGTATGGACTATAAATTAAGCTTGTTGTAATTATAAATTACAATCATAAACTAAGGGGATTAGGGTTTTGTGGAAATGCGTGTGGGGTGAGGCTCGAGGGATTAGGGAGGGCTTTTGTTTTGGAATCGGTGAGGAGCCCCTAGCTAGCTTCTCTGCAATTCCACCATTTGATCCGGCTGTCTTGATTTCTTTACAAAGACCAGGTGTCAGTGAGTTGGAAGTTCACCAAACAAGAAAGGGAAAGGGAAAGGCCATGTACATGGCATTGAATAACTCAATTTGACTGAGAGCTGGGTGTTTTACCATGCATGGCTGGTCAAAGTAGGTAGTCTTTTAGGTGTCCTATTTTCCTTTTATTTAAATCTTAGAGATCATGTGAGAGGTTAAGGAGAGGCAATTGAGAGCATCTCCAACCCTAACCCTGGTGTGGGTTTGGAAGAAAGTTGATAGGAATGACAAATTTTTATTTAAAAAGTTATATAATATTAAAATAAATTATAAACGTGATATGTTATGACATGACAAAAATATTATAAAGTTGGTTGTCTAGTTTTAGACAATACATTTGAAAATGATTTTAACTCCATATCATCAATTATGAATAAAAATATTTATCAAAAAGACAGTAGAGTAGAAGTTTCCTTAGAAGTTGGAAAAGAAATTGTCTTCTTGCATCGGAGAAGACTTTTCTAGCTCATTATCTTTTGTGAATATAATCTTATCACCTATTAAAGACATTGACGTGTGTCTTATTCCAACTAAGAATCACAACACATAATAAGACAATAGGGTCAGTAGGGTAGCCAGGATTTGGATACAGTAGGGTAGTCAGAATTTGGGTACAACGGGATCAAATCAACTGATAAATTTTTAATCCAAAAACATTATAAAAATGAAAAAAATTGCATAAATTTGTCACAAAATTCTATTTTATATACCTAACATTGGTCGTCTATTCTAGTTTTTCTATTGTAGGTGCTCATTTTTTTCATCCAGTTCAAAATAATATTGGCATTAAAGTACATATTTTTAACCCAATATAATTGGAACCTTAAACTTTATCGTCATTCTAGTCAGGTCATACGAGGCCATTTAGATCTATTTTGACCATTTGATCGAGAATATTCAGCGTATTTTAAAATCCATACTTAAATCCTACAATTTTAATTATGAACCTTGTCATCAAACAAGATTAAAATTATTTTATTTCCATCCATTAATTTACTTTTATTTCATATTTTTAATATTTTCTTAAACGAAGAATGTTATACTAGCAAACAATTTTATTCTATCTAAGAGCAAATTAAATATTGTCATCTAAGAGAAAATAAGAACAAAATCAATTAGAACATAAATCATTTAAAAAATTAGAAAAAAATTAAATATATTTAGAGGTGTTACATGATGAATGATGGAGAGAGAGAGAGAGAGAGAGAGAGAGAGAGAGAGATGCACGGTTGAAAGAGACTCAGAAAGAGAAACGATATGAAAACATAGTCCCTCTTTTAGCTATATATATATATATATATATATATATATATATATATATATATATATATATATATATATATATATATATTAATTATAAAAAAATTAAGGGGGGTATATGATCCTACTTGTCCTACTCTAACATCGCCCATGAATAGGGTTGGAGATGCTCTAACGATGCATTTTATGACACTCCTGGTAATCTTTCATATTGTTTTGGGAGGTGAGAAAAAAGGTGGAAAATAAAAACTTGAGAGAAAAATAAACAGTGATGCTATTTCGGAAGGAGAAAAAAAAATGGAAAAAAATTTGAGAAAAAAAATTATATAGGTCATACTAAAAACATTTCTCCTAAAATGAGAGAAAAATGAAAAAAAGATGAGAGAAATTTTGGAGAATTTATCTAACAAGGTAAACATAAATTATAATTTGAGAAACAAATGACTAAATAGTAATTATATATTTATCTCACAAATAAATAAAATATATTTGTTTTTATTTTTATTTTTCATACTTTTTGAGATTCCAAACGAGAAATTATTCTCTGTGTCGGACTCAACATGCACGCTACAATGCTATATGTCATGGAAGGCGTACGGTGAAGCCGAAACACAATAATTTCTCCATCCAAATAAGAAAAAAAAATTAACTTCATTTTATTCTCCACCATTTTTCTTTTCCTCAATTTTTTATTTCCCTCCAAAAATAAATGTTCCCAAACACATCCTTAGATTTCAGTGTAAGATGCAAAGTCAAGGGAGATTCAAATCTAAATTTTTCTAATATTATATTATATTATGTTAGAATACTCACTAACATATCTCTGGCCATAGTGGAGGAATACATTTGTATATTATTCTACTACACAAATCAATAAACTAACATGGAAATTGAAAAACTCCAACAATTAGTTTTTAGGATTATTTAGTTTTAAGATCTTGTATAATAATAGAAATTTAAGTTTAGGTCTCCATGGTGTCCATAATAGGGTTTGGGTCTCATCTTCACGTTGGACTTGGCTGACCATGGCCAAATGGAGACCTAAACTCAAATTTTAAATATTATACAAAACCATAAACCTAAATAAAAATACATGAGGATTGTATGACTTGGATTATTTAGTTTTGCATAGTAGAAGTTGTGTGACTTGTGTTATTTAATTTGTTATGTCCAATGATAATGAGACTTGTGATACTTATTATTTGCTTCTATCTTGATCTCAGTAGTCACCCAAATCTCGAAGATTCTTGAGTTGCAAACACTCAACAATCGACCGAGACAAGAGAAATATGATGATACACGATGTCAATGAAGTCGTCTACATCGAAACTGCAGTCGGGAGGGTTGTATGGATGTTGAGATCAAGATAGAAGCAAACAACGATATCACAAGTCTTATTCTCGATTGCTCATATAAAAAATAATAATAAGTAACACAGGTCACACAACTCCCACAATGCAAAATTAAATAACCCAAGTCACACAACTCTCGTAAATTTTTGCTTAGTTTTAGGGTCTCGTATAATATTCATAATTTTAGTTTAGGTCTCCATTTTGAACGATCAGCCAAGTCCACCCCTAGGACGAGACCCAAATCCTATTCTAGACATTATGGAGACATAATCTCAAATTTATAATATTATACAAGATCCTAAAACTAAATAACCTTAGTTTTTACTTGTTATATTGTGTGATATTTGAAAAATCAACATCAAAACTTTATGATGTAAACAAAAGAAATCATAAGAGACAATATTGTTTGATATAATAATAGACATATCTTAGAAAGACGCAAATTTAATTTTGTAGTCGCAAAATGAATTTTTGCGGCGACAAATAAAAGATCTCTCCTGGTTGCATGGCAAAAAATTTGGCGACGATAAATACCCAACGCTAATTTTTAGCAACACTCTTTGGCGACGACTGCTTGCCTACGTGGCTAACCTTATTAATGACGGCAAGTGGCTAACACAAATATTTAGTAACGCCCTTTAACGACGGCTTGTTGCTTGGGTGGCTAAACATATTAATGACAGGGTTCAAGCCATTTCCAAACTTTTGCAACACCATTTAGCGATAACTGTTCGTTGATGTGGCTAAAATAATTAACGATGCGTAGAGCCGACGCCTAATCTTAGGCGACAACTTTTGGCTTTGGCTAGTTTCTTATGTAGCTAACCATATTAATATCAGACAGTTATCGACGCAAAATATTAGGCGACACCTTTTAGCAACAGCTTGTTGATTATTTGGCTTCTACTATTAACGATGGCAGGCGGTCGACATTAAATCATATACAAGAAGCTTTAACGTTGACCCATTAGATAATATAATTTGATATTTATTATTTAGTATATAAATTATGAAAAATAGTATTCCAAGTAGCTCAACATTTAGAAATATTTAAGAATAAAACTATAACCTTTTTTATTTACATGTAATTAAAAGTTACATAACGACCTAATAAATTAAATATTTCTCAACTTTTATTACAGATCACACAATATCATTTACGACTCAAACATATAATTACATTATTAATCTCTAAAAATAGAATAAAAATAATAAAAATTTCAAATTCAGATTGGAATATGCTTCTAAGACTCATGTCGAATGAATTCTAGTGTATAATAACATCTTTATAAGTCTGTTACTTTGTTGTATGCTTGAACTTTAACACCTTTGTTTTACATAACAAAAAGAATACAATTTCATTTAAGAAAAACTTATATTACTGCTTCTAAGTACAAAGAATGTCTTCTGACAACAAGAATTTTTCTAAGTACAAGCAAAAGAAAACAACAAATCTGGTGAAGAGTAACAATGGAGATCCGATCGATGCGTGATCACTTTACTCATTTGACTATCCAGCATGTTGGAGAAGAGAAACTGGCAAAAGTAGGCTCTAGCATAAGAATCGAGGCTTTCAATGTGTCTTGGAAGTTCAAATCCTAAGCTATTTATAGTCATTCATGCTGTAACATGGACATTTGTGTAAGTAACAAGGCAAATACACTTATTTTACAGTTTACGCGCAGAATACTACTATACGTAAGAAATATGCCATGACTGAGAATGGCATAAATGTTGGATCTGAACGTTCGCAAGAATCACTGTCTATACGATACATGTCATCAGTTACTAGAATATATTTAATGCTGAGGTTGTCGTCAATGTCATCATGGCAATCACTACAAATTCTGAAATGCACATCTTTTAAGACACACACCGACCTCAGAATGCGTAACGCTACAGTATGACATCTATATCATTAAGAAAGAGAGAGAAAACATCCCTTGGGCATAATTTTGGTTCTGCCACCCTTTGTTGCATAGAGAAAACCTTACGTGATGCTGAAAAGCCTTAGGAAGGACCACTGTTTTGTGAGAAAATACTTATGCATGGTTACAGTAACTACTATGTAGGTTCTTCTATTATAAAATGTGATAAAGTCATGATTAATACAAATGTCATCATGGTTGTAATCTCGAAATGCGTGCATAACTGCACATCCAAACGTTTGGAACACGTCAGCATGTCTTGAATGCAGTGATCATGGTAGTGTAATCAATGATGACCCTTCGAATTCCATATGAATCCGCACATTTCATGGAACACGAATGATATTTGTCATTTGTCAGAGCTCGGTATTCAATGCACGTAACATCCTCATTAATGAGACTCCGAAGAGGCAATTCTACATGACTTCTCTTAGGCAAAGATTTTTTCTACGAGGCATACTTATGTGCCTAGATGATACACTTTCAGCAGATCAACGTTTACGTAGTAGGAGATTATATGCCTAAAAGAGTTTTAAATACTGTATTGTATTCTCTTTATGAATGTCACTCTTTTTACGCAAGGAGTGGCTTTCAGGCTTACATTTTTCTATGCTTCTACAAGACCCCTTCAAAGTTTTCGAATTTTTGTGTAAATTCAAAACACTTTGAATCAAGAACATAATAAAATAAAGTTTTATGCGTGCAGAGTACTTCAACGTAAAACTTGGCTATTGTTGAGTTGTCTATGCCTAGCTGCCAACTGCTCAAAAGACGAAGGTTCACAGAATCTTTGCATACTGCACCAAATCTGCACAAAATTATGCCGTCATTGTAATTTATGTGCCGCCTTGTTATCAATCAGTATTAAAAGTTTATTTGATTTGCTCAGAAATTAACGCATCAGAGACGTCAACGGTGCATGAAGAGTCGGTCTCATCACTATAAATAAATTAAGGAGGAGAGAGAACTTTTGCTCTCGAGAATTCTCAACTCCACAAACATTTATGCCTAAGTCTTCATCTTCTTCCTCGAGCTTTCAACAATCCGCAATAGAGCCCAAGAACACGACAATTCAAAAGAAGGCCACAAACGAGCAAGCTTGACGTCTCTTCGCCTATGTCGCTGTGCATGAATGACCCGTCGTAAGAGATGAAGCTCACCATGCCATGGGTAGGGTTTTTCAATATGTTTTCCTTTTTTCTTCTTCTTTTTGTCATACTTTTGTACGTTTTTCTTTCATTTTTTATTGTACATAGTGTAAAATAAAAAAGAGGGAAAGAGATCAGAACACAACGACATGATGCATGTACACAAAACCCTCCCTTTCATTCTTCGAACAGAATGGGGTAGTTGATCACAAACATCGTCATATTCTTGAGACTGCTTGTGCTCTCTTATTATTCTCTCATATTCCTCAAAAGTTTTGGGCAGAGGCCATTCTTACCTTTTTGGGTAAGGAGTCTTTGGATCCTAATGTTGCGGTAGCACACTTAGATCGAACTCATACTTCAAAAATTCATGTTTCAAGATAATTATAGCTGGAAATTATTTTTTACTTTTAAGATTGCATCATGGGGAGGGAGAGGATATTTAGGTCACATTAGACAAAAATTTGCAATATAATAAACAACAAAATTTTATCAATAGATTACCTCATTTACAAGGCCTTATAAAAGGTGGATGTGAGGCTTAGCTCACTATTTGTATATGTATGTGTAATACTAATTCGATCCAGTATCGATTAAGTTACATAAATAATATGTTTTATCCACAAAGAATATGGGGGCGGACCCTAAGCCCCGTACCAACTCCATAAACAATCTGATCTTGAAAATTTTTGATTATTGCTGAAAAATTAGCCAACAGTGTGATCCATAGTATTTTTCAACCATATTTCATTTAGAAGTCCTTTGTTGCAGTTTGGCTAGTTTTGAAATGGTTGTCTGCGAAATGAATATGTTTATATTTCATATGAATGGAGTGTTAGATTTGTGTCTTGATAGTTAGATAATGTATGGTTGTTTGTGAATCACTATGGTGTGTTATGACTCATAATGGAAATTAGAGTTTTAATCGTTTAACTATTGTCTTCGTCAAGAAGAATAGAGAAAAGAAATGCTCGCATTCCTTGTCTCTTCGCAAAGAAGACTTGAGAGTGTTGTAAAGATAAATGAATTCATGTAATTGTATTACAATCACGCATGCATATAATTCGAAAAACCACTATCTATAGATTTTGTTTGGTTTTGGGTACTGTGGCAGCGGAGGTCTTGCAGGTCGATGTTTGACCCCTTCTTTTCATTGACAATCTGACACAATAGTATTATCAGCACAAAATTCAAAAAATAAAACAATAAACAAAATATAATATTCAAAATAATATTTGTCATTATGAAATACTAATAAAATTGAAAATGATCTAAACCAAAAAATAAAACTGATATCCAAAAAAAAAAGTTAACATTGTTTAGGGTAGTTCATAATAAAAATAAAAAAAATGAAAGAACCCTTAGGTCACGCTCCCTCAAAAGGAATCATATAGTCACGCTCCCTCAAAAGGAATCATATAGTCACTTAAATATTGCTCACCCTTAGACATGTAATGACGGAAGGGTAGAGGAGATTGAGAGTGTCAGTCTGTTAGAGCGATGAAAATAATTTTGATAACGACTGCACCAAAAAATTTCTTTAGCATGACTAACTGACTTGTCAATTTGTTTTATGACGTTTAGATATATAGCTATGACAAAAAAAAAAATTATGCGGACTAAAATGATTATAATGAGTCTAGTAGGATTTGTTCAGAATTGGACTTACATACATTAGATAGTATATAAAAAAAATGGTGCCCTCTAAAATTTTAGGCCTGAGGCAACCGCCTCATGAGCCTCATATCAAGTCCGGGCCTGCTTGTCATTTATTCGGCAATAAAAAAAAGTTGATGGCACGGGTGCTTTGACGCCTCAACTGTTGTCGCATTTTAATATCGTCAGAGCATGTGACATATTTATTGAAGAGTGTGCCAACGGTTTGTCAAAGCTGGCCACATGGCAGAATTTTGTCCAAGCAAAATTTGACAATGTTGAAAATTTCTACAACGGTGAGCTTTTTGACAGTGAAACCTCCGTTTTGGATGGACGTTTCGCACCTCATGTTGGGCACTCCGTGTCATATTTCTTGTGATATATCTTTGAGAGGTTAAAATTTTGGATTTTTTTTAGCGCTAAGAAGACCATATTCAAAGTTTTCGAAGATCCAAAATAGCTAGGTTATGATTACAAAATATTTTGAAAAAAAAAATTAGTTGGGTTATGGAAACCCAAATATAAATTTGGCAACTTTAAGATCCAAATTCTAAAAATCATGTTGGAATCTCAGCTTAATATTGTGCAAAATGACCTCTCTTTTTTTAAGAACAGGATCTGAAAGAACATAACATCATGTTTTTAAAAAAAACACTAAAGTAAGAAGAGGATAATTATAAAATCGTTCTGGTTAGCCTCAGATTGATACTGACCAGAAATATGTCTGGAAATGACCTGTCTCCAGTAACTAAAATAGCCTATTATTGTCAGTCAATTAGAAGAGATTAAAGAAGTATATATAAAAATATATACTTTGAAGAATAAAATCGTGACTTAAAAGTCAAAATCAAGTCAAACATGAAACATAGAAGAATAATTACTACTCAAGGCTCTAGAGATACCGATAGCAAGTGGGGAAAAAAATAATTTGGAGCAGACGAGATTGGCGACCCTTGCTTAGATGTGAAACACCATGTCTTTGTCCTTGGTGAGGAGGGATTATTCTTTTTACACGTTCGGCTCGGCAGGACTGTCTATTTTGTCGAATATTCAATAATAAATTACAAGAAGAACTCATAAAGAAAGATTTGGATAAAATGAAAATGCTAGAACACAAGAACCATTATCCCTACTAGTCACGTTCACTTGCATAGTACCTACTAAAATGAAAACAAAAATTATAATATTATTAAGAAATTAAAAAATTTACTGTAGCAAAATTAATTTATATTAAATTAATACAAACAAAACAAGTTTATCCAAATTAAAAATAAAGAAACAGTCCGCCAACGCAATTGGCGGATAACAGACTCAACTAACACGTGTAAGATAAAAGACAAGCAGCGGACTCCACTGCTCAATTTTTGCCAACTCTGTTGGCCGAAAATGGACAGTGGGGTCCGCGACAACTGGGTGGGTCGGTTGGGTGTGATAGTTTGGTTTGGTTTGTTTTATGAGTTCCTTTTTTATTTAGTTATGTTTTGGTTTTTTTTATTTAGTTTTTTCTATTTAATTTTGATTTTTTTGATTTAGTTTAGTTTTGGATTTTGGTTTCAAAAAATTTATTTTAACGAAATAAATTTTAAATAAATTAATTGTAACAAAATAATTTGGAAAAAAAAAAACGGTTTGGTTTTTTTAGAAACGTTACATTTATATTAAAATTTTTTTAGTTAATAAGAAAAAAACACTACTATTTATTTTTTTACTTAGTTATTTTCCTTTGATTAGTTTTTTTCTTTTTTTCATATTAAAGTCTATTTTCATATTAAAGTTTAAAGTTTATTTTGATATGAAAAAAAAAATTAAGTAAAGAAAAAAAAAGAAAAAAAAACTAGTATTTTTTTGTGTCCTCTAAGGCTTAGTTTATTTTAATAGTTTCATTTTTTTTATATGAAAAAAAAAGAAGACTAAGTAAAAAAGAAAGACAAATAATATGTAGGGGAATGGTTTGGTTTTTATTTGGGTTTGAAATTTGGTCTGTGTCTATGGATTGATGTCGGTTCAGGAGTTGGTTTATGTCCAACGGCTATTGTTTCACTTATATCTGTGGAAGGAGGCAATGAGGGAGGGGTTTTCGGTTTGGTTTAATGAGGAAGGAGCTAATGTTACTTAATAAAGTAACTAAAGTATAAAGGAGAAGAGACAAGAAAAACTACACAACAAAAATAATGAGAGACAAGAAGAGACTTGACAAGAAAAAAGAAAAGACATGAGAGAGTAAAGATAAGGAGTCAGAGACATATAGCGTAAAGTAGAGAAGTATTGAAGAGGATGGAGGAAGTAAAGGAGAGGAGTAATGAAATAAAGAGGAGAAGTTGGTGGGAGGAGTGAGCTATAAGAAGAGGAGGAAGAAGAACAACAGAGTGCACTAACAAGTAAGACACATCAGTCCTTGTGAGCACATAGCAGCAATTCGAGCAGCCTTCATTTTCTCTCCTTTCCAAGTGGACACAGCAGTCCTTGTGAGCACACACAATCCTTATTATTGAAGGTCTCTATTCTATTCTCCTTCATTTATACTCTTATTTGTATATGCAATAATTTTATGTTAGTTTTTGTTTCTTAAATGTTAGGATACTAGTGTTTATTTAGTGAATTTAAGTTATGTAACATGCAAAACGACGGGCAGCCAAAATATGTGTTTTGGCAACCATAATTGTACAAATTGGCAGCCAAAACGACGGACATATTCCCGGAGGGCCTATTATGAATTTAATAATCCAGTAACGTACAAAACATATATTTAGTTTGATATTTTATGGAAATGTACAATAAAATTTAATTGTGTAAATCAATATGAATGATATTTTGTACATGTCTACTAATAACATCGTCGTCTATGTTTTTCATATATAGCAATACGATTATACTAATGATGAACGGTGTCGAGAGCATGTCTTGTGGCGTCACGATAGCAAACTTGGGTATTGGAGGTTGAGCGACCACAAGTGGCACCGTTGGAATTATTTGGCTTTTATTATGTTGACAAGATACATTTTCTACAACACGATAGAGACTTAATCTTCAGTTTAGTTGAGCGTTAGAGGACCGGACGAAATACCTTCCAGCTACCATTCGGAAGAGATGAGTATTATTCTAGTAGATGTGGCAAATATTTTAGGTTTACCTATTACGGGTGAACCTATAATATTTGATAAATCAATTTTCACCGAAGAGATGAGTATTATAGGTTCACCCGTAATATTTTAGGTTTACCTATTACGGGTGAACCTATAATACCTTCCAGCTACCATTCAGAGAGATGAGTTTTATTCTAGCAGATGTGGCAAATATTTTAATTTAATTTAACGCATATTATTTCTTCATCATCTGTTCAGGTCATTGTTTGCACCAGAGCCTACTTGCTAGGTTTATTAAGCGGAATATTGTTTCCAGACTCATCAGATTTAGTTGATTTATATTTTCTACCTTTTTTAATAGACCTGGCCGCACCTACGCGCCATGCTTGGGGAGTGTCAGTGTTGGTGTAAACCCCCTGAATTTTTTTCAAAATTTTAAAACCTGGATTTTTTACAATTTTCTGGAATTTTCTGTAATTTAAGAACAAGGTTTTAATTATTCAATAATTTTTAATTGATATTAAATAATATTAAAATATTATAAAAATAATATTTTTGGATGTAAAATGAAAAACTGGACTTAGGGCAATTTTTCTGGAATTTATTGGGCCCCGGACCTATTTTTTAAAACACCTAAAACAAATTATTTTATTATTTAATTAATATTGATTTATTTATTTATTTTATATTTTTAAAATAAAAACCCAGCCCGGCCCGGCCCATCGGGCCGGCCCAGCCCGCGCTGCTAGCGGGTCGGGTCGGGTCGGCGAGACCCGCCCGCTAGCCCGTGCCCGCAACCCGCTACCCCTCTCCCTGACTCAGCCCCCGTGCCCGAGTCAGGCGCCGCCCCGCCCGGCCGTGCGCCGCCCGATCCGCTCGGCCACGTGCCACCGCGAGCCCCGCCTTCCCCGCCGCCCCGCTAGGCCGACCCCCTCTCTCCCCCGGCCTTTAAACCCCCCCCCCCCCCGAGCTCCTTCTCCGGCCATCCCCCGCAAACCCTAGCTCCGCCTCCGACCGCCTCCCCTCGCCGCAGCCACCCGCTCGACTCCGCCTCCGGCCGCCGCCCTCCTCCGCCAGGCCCGCAGCCCTCTCCTCCTCCCTCCTTCCCCCAGCGGCCCGCGGCCACAGCAGCTCCCGCGCCCGGCGCCGCAGCGCCTCCGGCGACCCCCCGCCGCCTCCCAGCGCGCCGCCGCCCGCCCCAGCGCTCCGCCCAGCCGCCTCCGCGACCCGCACGGCCGCCCAGCTCCGGCCGCCGTCTAGAAACCCTAATTCCCAAATCCCCCCCCCCCGTGTCCGACACAGGACACGTGTCCTGTGTCGTGTCGGACACAATTTGACCCGGTTTCCGAGGACCCTGTTCAGGTACGCGTAACTTTTTGCTCGTAGCTCCATTTTCGATTCCGCAAATTACGTTGTGAAGCCTGTATGACCCTCTCGGTGTCCGAATAAATCGTTCGGGGCATCGCGTCCTGTGGTGATCGCACACCGCGATCCAAAAACAGGAAAAAACCAGACCCTGTTTCACCCCGGAACTGAGTACGTCCCGTCAAACGGGACGACTTGGTCGCGCGCGGTCTTCACAGATACGTGCGCCTCGTCGATACGGACGTGTGAAATTTTGCGGAAGCTGATTCGGGTGTGCGTGCACACCGGAATCGACGCATATCCGCGGACATCGCCTCGTATTCGCCCTTTCTGCAATTCATCCTAACTTTGTGTACACACGTCGGATCGAGACAAAACTTGTGCCATCGGACTCGTAGCGATACGCTGGTCCTGTGGGTCAAGTTTGGTTCGATTCTGAGAATGTTGACGAAATCGCGTGTCGTGGGCCCCACAGGCCCCGCTCGACGGGCAATTTCGTGATCGACTCATCGGAATTCAATTCTGAAAGTTCCGTTGGATTCGTATCAGCGTTTCTGACCTGTTGACACTAAGTTTGGTGAATTTGGAGACCTTTGACCCTGACGCATTTTTCGGTGCAAAGCGGGCCCAGCGGTGGACCCCGTTTTGGCCCGAAACTGTCGTTTCTGCCCTTGTCTCCAAATTGGACCCAAGGACAGGCATTTCTAGCTGATTGATATTTTCTGGATCTGATGGTGATGTTTGTTTCAGCAATCGGAGTACCGCCTGCATTTTCCGCCGAAGTCAGAACTGCAAACCGAGCCTGAACCACAGGCAAGTGTACCTTGCCAAAACTTGCAGCTTGCTAGTTATTTTCTGGACTTGTTTATACATCAGTGGGCAAGTAAAGCTTGCCAATTCTCAGATAATCCCGGTTATATTATTTTACATGATTTTTGGTAGATTCTTATGCAACATGTTTAACTGCTTAACCCAGGACACCTGACACTCTTCATGTGACGGAATTGCCTGAGATATACCTGGTGATCCTGTATAGGTTACATTTTCATGTCATTTCCAGTTTACATGCTTAGATTCTAGCCTGACTCATTGCATTAGTTCAAACTTGCGTGACTTGTACCTGATATTTTCTAGAACTGTGACGTGAGATTACATGGGGTGGGGAGAGTATTGTCATATCAAGGCTGAATATAATATAATATAAATACTTATATCTGGCGGTGCCTTAGACTCTGATACAGAGCTTTGGTTTCTTACTGGCTCCTCGAGAAAATACTGCTATGGTTTCTTCGACACTGATCCTGTAGTAGTCTCAGCCTGAGTATGACTAAAACTCTCACTTGCATATCACTTAGCTGGTTTACATATTTACCCTGCTGTTTCATTATTGCTGCACTGCATATGTTTTGGTTTGTATTTTCTGTACCTTGTTATGTCCCCTGAGGACCTGGAATGGACTATGTCCCCAGGTATAGCCGAGGAGAACTACCCCGAGGTGTACGGTACAGGAGCACTCCTTGGAGCAGAACCCGGAACCAGGGACGAGATAGTGGCCGAAGACTTCGCCTGAGCACCGGCTTCAGCTACACAGTATTTCCTTTTCAGTATTTTATTTCCAGTCTATGTTTCCTTAAATGTAACAGAATAATTCTCGGATTTGTTTTCCGAGACACTTATTTGATATTGCTTATTTATTTCCATTGCATTATTTCTGGCAATTAATCTGTGGTTATTCTGTGGATGAGATTAGTAATACCTGAGACTTGTACTTAGTACTGCTAGAACTACAGCTTAAGCATGCCCTGATGGATCCATTAAATTGGGTTGTCCATCAGTGCGTGCTGCTGGCCATTGCCACGCTTTCCTAGTCCCTCGGCATTCTGGGACTGGGGCGTGACATAGTTTTTGTGGTGGCCCATGCAGGTCTACGACTAAATTGTTCGGTTTTAACTTAGGGACCGAACAGGCCTGCAATAAGATAAGATAAGTTTTTAGGATCTCATCCACTTACTTGAATTATTTTTGATATCTGTATCGTACTCGAACTAATTTGAACTTGCATCTTGCCTTGATTCCTGTGCGCCTCTTATTGGTTATTTTGATACAGGGAAATGGACCAACAAGAATGCAACGAGACTCCCGTCGGAACACCCCAAGCTACAGGTGTGACGAAGTGACACCAGTCGGAGGAGTTCTGCCAACTCAACAGAGCCAGCAGGCAGGTCAACCTACCTCCCGATTCCGGCGCGACGACATCCCACCGCCGCCACAGTTCGTCCCACCAATGCCCGTATTCCCACCAGGACAGCCGATCGACGGGCAGCAAATATTCTAAATGATCTACGCGATGATGCAAGCCCAGCAACAAGTCTAACACGAGGCTCAGCGTCGCGAAGCTAATTTCTTGAGGGACAACATTGTAACTGCACTGGGGCAGGCCAACCTACCAGCTCGACAGCCAACTACAGGCTCAATCACGGACTTCCGTCAACTGAAGCCCCGCACTTTTTCTGGAAAAGAGGATCCCACAGAAGTTCATGAGTGTCTCACCAACATTCGGCATCAACTTGAAGCAGCTGAACTTCCACGGGAACGCTGGATGACAGCCGTCAGGATGCAATTGACGGACAATGCCCATCACTGGTGGCTATCCGAGGAGACACGGCTCGGACCAGACCGAGTCACTTGGGAGGAGTTCTCCAGACTCTTCCAAGAGATGTACATTCCTGCCATCGCTCGGTCAGAACTGCGGGACAAATTCAATCGCCTCACTCAGGACTCCATGACAGTGGAAGAATATAACGCAGAATTCATTCGTCTGAGCCGCTTCGCCCCCACACTGATTCCGACTGAGGAAGAGAAGACCGAGAAATTCTTCGACGGACTGAACATTGAGCTGCAGAAACTAATTGGGTCCGTCGCACCAACATCATACTCGGACGTTCTTGCTGTGGCTCGACGCATAGAGCGCGTCACCAAGAGAGAGACCAGACTGAAGCAGCCCTCCACATCCGCACCAACCAAAGCAGCACAAGAGGAGTCTGCAAAGCGTCAACAAATAAGCTCGCCACCAACAGCAGCACCAAAAGCCTTCTACCTTCCTACCTGTTACCACTGCGGCAAGATAGGCCATGTCGAGAAGGAATGTAGACGTAAACTCGGTCTCTGCTTAGGCTGCGGATCCAGACAGCATGCAGTTAGAGACTGCCCTGAGCGTAGAGAAGGAGCACCAAGGGCGAACCAGCAAACTCCACCAGCACCTCGAGCAGCACCCTACCAGCAAGCTCGGCAACAGCAGAGGAATCTACCTCAAGGACGAGAGCAAGCTTACGCGATGACTGTGCAGGAAATCGATGCGAGTAAGTGATTTATATCTTTCCGTTTTTAGTCTTGTTGTAGTTCGTGCCTATTGGTTCGTGACCTCAGCCCCAACCTAGTAAATTGCAACTTGTTAATAACAACCTGGTTTTCATATAAGTTATAGTTTTAACTGGATTTTTCCTGGAAAGTGTAAACTTTTAATTTTTAGGGAATCGGTATTTCCCGGAAGCCTCTTGTGATGTGTTTTCAAATGATGCTTGTGACCGCGTCATCTCTGTTGATCGGTTATTCTTTGATTGCGAGGACGCAATCCTCTTAAAGGGGGTAGATTGTAAACCCCCTGAATTTTTTTCAAAATTTTTAAACCTGGATTTTTCACAATTTTCTGAAATTTTCTGGGAATTTTCTGTAATTTAAGAACAAGGTTTTAATTATTCAATAATTTTTAATTGATATTAAATGATATTAAAATATTATGAAAATAATATTTTTGGATGTAAAATGAAAAACTGGACTTAGGGCAATTTTTCTGGAATTTATTGGGCCCCGGACCTATTTTTTAAAACACCTAAAACAAATTATTTTATTATTTAATTAATATTGATTTATTTATTTATTTTATATTTTTAAAATAAAAACCCAGCCCGGCCCGGCCCATCGGGCCGGCCCAGCCCGCGCTGCTAGCGGGTCGGGTCGGGTCGGCGAGACCCGCCCGCTAGCCCGTGCCCGCAACCCGCTACCCCTCTCCCTGACTCAGCCCCCGTGCCCGAGTCAGGCGCCGCCCCGCTCGGCCGCGCGCCGCCCGATCCGCTCGGCCACGTGCCACCGCGAGCCCCGCCTTCCCCGCCGCCCCGCTCGGCCGACCCCCTCTCTCCCCCGGCCTTTAAACCCCCCCCCCCCCCGAGCTCCTTCTCCGGCCATCCCCCGCAAACCCTAGCTCCGCCTCCGACCGCCTCCCCTCGCCGCAGCCACCCGCTCGACTCCGCCTCCGGCCGCCGCCCTCCTCCGCCAGGCCCGCAGCCCTCTCCTCCTCCCTCCTTCCCCCAGCGGCCCGCGGCCACAGCAGCTCCCGCGCTCGGCGCCGCAGCGCCTCCGGCGACCCCCCGCCGCCTCCCAGCGCGCCGCCGCCCGCCCCAGCGCTCCGCCCAGCCGCCTCCGCGACCCGCACGGCCGCCCAGCTCCGGCCGCCGTCCAGAAACCCTAATTCCCAAATCCCCCCCCCGTGTCCGACACAGGACACGTGTCCTGTGTCGTGTCGGACATAATTTGACCCGGTTTTCGAGGACCCTGTTCAGGTACGCGTAACTTTTTGCTCGTAGCTCCGTTTTTGATTCTGCAAATTGCGTTGCGAAGCCTGTATGACCCTCTCGGTGTCCGGATAAACCGTTCGGGGCATCGCGTCCTGTGGTGATCGCACACCGCGATCCAAAAACAGGAAAAAACTAGATCCTGTTTTACCCTAGAACTGAGTACGTCCCGTCAAACGGGACGACTTGGTCGTGCGCGGTCTTCACAGATACGTGCGCCTAATCGATACGGACGTATGGGATTTTGGGAAAGCTGATTCGGGTGTGCGTGCACACCGGAATCGACGCATATCCGCGGACATCGTCCCGTATCCGCCCTTTCTGCAATTTATCATAACTTTGTGTACACACGTCGGATCGAGACGAAACTTATGCCATCGTACTCGTAGCGATACGCTGGTCCTGTGGGTCAAGTTTGGTTCGATTCTGAGAACGTTGACGAAATCGCGTGTCGTGGCCCCACAGGCCCCGCTCGACGGACAATTTCGTGATCGGCTCATCGGAATTCAATTCTGAAAGTTCCGTTGGATTCGTATCAGCGTTTCTGACCTGTTGACACTAAGTTTGGTGAATTTGGAGACCTTTGACCCTGACGCATTTTTCGGTGCAAAGCGGGCCCACCGGTGGACCCCGTTTTGGCCCGAAACTGCCGTTTCTGTCCTTGTCTCCAAATTGGACCCAAGGACAGGCGTTTCTAGCTGATTGATATTTTCTGGATCTGATGGTGATGTTTGTTTCAGCAACCGGAGTACCGCCTACATTTTTCGCCGAAGTCAGAACTGCAAACCGAGCCGGAACCACAGGCAAGTGTACCTTGCCAAAACTTGCAGCTTGCTAGTTATTTTCTGGACTTGTTTATACATCAGTGGGCAAGTAAAGCTTGCCAATTCTCAGATAATCCTGGTTATAGTATTTTACTTGATTTCTGGTAGATTCTTATGCAACATGTTTAACTGCTTAACCCAGGACACCTGACACTCTTCATGTGACGGAATTGCCTGAGATATACCTGGTGATCCCGTATAGGTTACATTTTCATGTCATTTCCAGTTTACATGCTTAGATTCTAGCCTGACTCATTGCATTAGTTCAAACTTGCGTGACTTGTACCTGATATTTTCTGGAACTGTGACGTGAGATTACATGGGGTGGGGAGAGTATTGTCATATCAAGGCTGAATATAATATAATATAAATACTTATATCTGGCGGTGCCTTAGACTCTGATACAGAGCTTTGGTTCCTTACTGGCTCCTCAAGAAAATACTGCTATGGTTTCTTCGACACTGATCCTGTAGTAGTCTCAGCTTGAGTATGACTAAAACTCTCACTTGCATATCACTTAGCTGGTTTACAAATTTACCCTGCTGTTTTATTATTGCTGTACTGCATATGTTTTGGCTTGTATTTTCTGTACCTTGTTATGTCCCCTGAGGACCTGGAATGGACTATGTCCCCAGGTATAGCCGAGGAGAACTATCCCGAGGTGTACGGTACAGGAGCACTCCTTGGAGCAGAACCCGGAACCAGGGACGAGATAGTGGCCGAAGACTTCGCCTGAGCACCGGCTTCAGCTACACAGTATTTCCTTTTCAGTATTTTATTTCCAGTCTATATTTCCTTAAATGTAACAGAATAATTCTCGGATTTGTTTCCCGAGACACTTATTTGATATTGCTTAGTTATTTCCATTGTATTATTTCTGGCAATTAATCTGTGGTTATTCTGTGGATGAGATTAGTAATACCTGAGACTTGTACTTAGTACTGCTAGAACTACAGCTTAAGCATGCCCTGATGGATCCATTAAATTGGGTTGTCCATCAGTGCGTGCTGCTGGCCATTGCCACGCTTCCCTAGTCCCTCGGCATTCTGGGACTGGGGCGTGACAGTTGGCATATTTATATAGTTCTATAACAGATTTTGTACAATTTGAAGAAGTGAATGAAACGAAGATAAATTTAAATGGTTGTGCGACATTAAGACAAATATGTATAAAAGTTTTACTTAATTTTATTTACATTGAAAATATGTGCACTTATATCATATGCTCGTATTTTTTAGGTTTGGTCATACAAGCACTTTCATATTGTAAGGTTAGTCCCCCACATTAATACCGATGTTGGTGTCTTCCTGTCAGCTTTACGGTGGACTACTGATGCAGCAGATCCAGTACACTGTGAACAGGCGGTTATCTCTTTATGCCGGGACAAATTTGATACACTGAAGTATAACGAGGTAAAATATCTGTATTATTATTTTATAAAGCCATTATGACCATTATCTTATAAACTTTTTGTCATAAAATAGGTGATATACTGTCCGTACTGGCTTGAGCAGAACCTTATTGAAATACAAACAACAGCCTATGACCTTAGTGTCCATAGTTGTTTCCTAATATTCGACGGTGAAATCATGTATCATCTAGCTGATCATGTTATACGACAATTATGGGTAAAACAAAAGATTCCCGATGAGCCACCATGTTTAAACCATAGTAGAGAGAGTGCAGCTAAAAGAGCAATCAAAATAATTCCACAGTGAAATTCTAGATTGGAGATACATCCCGCGGTACAGTTGTCTCAACTAATGGACTCTATAGATCAGGATAAGTTATTTAAAAAGTTGAACAAAATAAAATTTTCAAAATTATATGAAATCATATGCTCATATTTGTTTAAATGGTGTAGCATTAGGTGACATTGCCAATAGATCTTAGTGGGGAGCTCCTCTTATCAGTAACCGATCCTACCGATATAGGGAGTTTCAATTTCAACATCGGGCTGTTGATGATGCTAGTTATCGTGAATGGTATCAAAGTGTAAATGAGAAGGTACGTATTTTATTGATAAAAATATTTGTCCCCATAGTTTTTTTATATGAATTAATTGGATTCTACTTAATATTTCAGCTTCCAAATTTGAATCTAGCATGCGAAAATCATCCATTGAGAGACCCGTTGAGCTCAGCAGTAAGATCATTTTTGGATGTTGCGCAAGCAATTCCGACTCCCTCGAACCCTTCATTACATATTCCGTCGGGTTATCCTCAAGTCTTAGTTAGCCGACGGCAAGCACGTCTGCGTAGAAAGTATACCAATGTTTGGCATATGGATAGCTCGCCACAACAAGATGACGAGGTTCTCAGCAGGCTGAGCAGGGCAGTTTCCAGCGGGCTGACCAAGGCACTTATCAGTGGGCTGCCAGGGCACTTATCAGTGGGCGGGCGAGGGAACGTCACAGGCACGTACCCCATAGAGGCGGGCGAGGGAACGTCACAGCCTGGTGGTGACTATTGGGATTATTACATGCAGATGGCCACTTCTATTTTTGATGCACCACAGTTTGATACAGCTACTCAGTTATTTGTGACTCCAACAGCGTCGGTGCAGACACATGAGACTGATAAATTTGACCCATGAGAACCATTGCCAGGGGAGAGACCCGAGGATATAATAACAAGAAGAAATAGACTTGGTCTTAAGCCAAGGCCTCGTAGGTATTATGACAGGATGGCTAGAGGCAAAGAATAAAAATCTTGTACTTCTAAGTTTTATTATAAATTCATGTATTAGAATGAAATTACATCAATGAACTTATAACTTTTTTCAGAAAATCTATGGCAATGCATTTATTCTTTTGGTTGGTTGGTACATCTTCTTTTATTGTATCCTAAACCATTACAGTTGCTACATCAGAGATCTCTTAAAGATTGATCCTTTGTCATGATGCGGTTCTTCTTTGGTCTTCCTGCTTTCCGTCGTACACCTGGTACTCCAATGTCGCCTATAACCAATGTACTTTGGATGTTGTAAGGGACTGAAATTGGCTCCAGGTACGGCTCATATATGCTTCTTAATGCTTCTTTGGAAAAAAATATCTGGATAAAAACACTCGATGCTAATATTTTTAGAATTACAAGCATAACATACATCTACACATGGCAGATAAGTATGATACCATTTAAAACATGTACAATATTTTTCATCTAAGTTAACAACATATGTTCTGTTTGTTTCACGATATATTATTTCAAACAAATAACCAACTGTAATAAAAATTTGCAGCTGGTGTCTTTTTTTTGTGATACTAGTCATAGTATTTAACATCTTCAGATAATAATCAGTTGCAAAATGTTCAGCTTTTTGCCAATTTTTGTCCTGAAGTGTTATAATTTTGGCTTGAATACCATCAAGTATTGTTGTTATTGGTTTATCGCGTAAGTTTTTAACCCGGTTATTGAAGCATCCATCAAGGTTCGACGTGTTAATATCTAATCTAGGACAAGGAGAATAAGTTGTTATCCAGTGTGATAAAACACGAGTTTTATCATTTACTCCAACAAGCCAATTGTAAACATCGATGTTTTTATCCTTAATTGTTTCAAAGCAAATATTCGCATCTTTTTCATTATAACATCTTGCAAGGTAGTTTAATTAACGTTAAAAATAAGTCAATTTACATACTTGTTTTAAATTTTGTTTAAAATATTGAATACAATAAAAATGAGGTGATTCTGTAAAAGTAGCACGCATGGCATTTATTAATCCTTTTTGTTTATCTGATATAAAATAAATTGTATCCCACGTATTAAAACTACCTTGAAAAGATATTTTCAAACCATTTAAAACCCAAGTCCAAGAATCCGTGTTTTCGCTCTCAACAACAGCATAAGCAATTGGATATAATTGATAGTTAGGATCATGAACACATGCAATAAATAAAATATCTTGAAATCTAGAGAAAATAAATGTAGCATCAGTACTAATCATAGGTAAACATCCCCTTAAAAAACTATCGATGCATGCCTTGAAACAAATACAAATTCTTTGAAACTTATTATTTTCTGTAGTCTTCATATAACATCTGCTACCTGGATTTGTCTCAATGATTGTAAAAGCATGCTCTTCAAGACTACTATATGCGTTAATATAACTACCATTTATTTTTGATAGAGCAATTTCTCTAGCTTTCCAAGCTTTACAATATTTAATATGTATTCGGTGTTCCCTATAGATATCCTTTACAACATGCGATGGACTATACGACTGATTATCACAAATTTTGTCACTACCACATTCCGAAAACAGGGGTATTTTCGACTTTTTTCAATATTTAATATTATGGTATTTACAATTAATTAATTGCATGATATTATATTTGATTTTAAATAAATATGTGATGTATAATTTAAATATATAGTATTATATACAGTGTTCATTTATTTTGAGTTAGCAGACTTGACCTAGAAGCCCAGTAGATGAAGACCTGTCGGAATTATAGAATTTTGTATTTAATTATTTTTATCTAGAATTTAATTCTTGGAGTTTGTAATTAATTACCGTATTTTTATTAATTATTGCGCATTGCCTTTGCTCTAATATTTGGAGCGCTACCCTAGCTTTTGTCTTCCAACAAATTTCACAATCTTGCCCTAGACATGCCCGCCTTCCATTCTGCTATTTTTGCAACTCATAATTATGCTCTCTGTGCATTATTTCTAGCCGCACAAAAATCGTCGCGGACGTTATTTAATAAATCCCTATTTTGTATCGTTGTGCGTTCCAATCAAAATTGGGGACAATCTTGACCTATTTTTCGTGCGGCCCAAATTAGGGTAATATTCTATTCTGAGTCTTCTTCATTAATGGTATTGATGACCTGATCTGATTTTGGCCCCATGTACTTCTAATTAATTTTAGAACACAACTTGTATTTTATTCTAATTAAATTGAGGATACTATTTAAACCAATTCTGAAATTCCAATTTGATTCCAGTGCCCTGCAAATTGAGCCCATACCGATCATACAGCGCCCCCTGACCCTACAAAACACCAGACGCTGAATCGCCCGCCAAATTTTTGTCATTTTATGAGTCTGTGCAAATACCCAAATTTAAGGGGGCTAATTTGCAAATTTGTATTTTTGGTGTCAACACCCATTTGATTAAACCAATGAGGGAGCCCTATTAATTTTTATTAAATCATCACCCTCATTCCCACATGAGAAAATCTATTCATGATCAATCTGGACCACCCATTTAATTGGGTCCATCCTCACCATTAGATTCAACACCCTTTTACTATTTAAAGTCCCATCAACACATTTTCCTAGAAAACCCTAATCCCCAAGCAAGCCCCCACCTCTCTCTCCTCCATCCTCAACTCCAACGTAGGAAACCTCTTTCTTTTCTTTTTCTCCTTCTTCCTTTCTTCTTCTCTTTCCTTTCTTCTTCTTCTTCTTCTTCTTCTTCTTTTCTTCTTCTCCTCATTTATTTTGAATTTTGAAATAAAGGAAAAGGGGGGGGGGGGGGGGAAGCATTCATCATCACCACCCTCACAACCGTTCCCGGCCATCCCCTGTGCACCGGTCGGCGACTGAGCCCGACCCCGGCCGCGCCTGCACCCAGGCGACCCCGCCTCCGGCGAGCGGCCCAGCCAGGCCACCGACCCGCCGGAGGAGCCCCTCCTCCATCTCCCTCGCGCCACCGACCGGCCAGGCACCCGAGCCCCAACTCCGGCGTGGTCCGGCCATCTTCGTTGAGCCCGGCCCGCTGCTGTTCTTCCCCTCCTCCTCGTAGCACCCTCCGGCGGCCCACTGTCACCCCACTCCGGCAACTCCACCCTCGGGCAACCCGACTTCCATCTCCTCCGCCGGATAGTTCCCCGACTTCCCGGCTGTGCTCCTCCCTTCACCGGTCAGCCAACCCTCCCGCGGCCTGCTCCTCCGGCCGTCAGTGACATCACCACCACCTCCATCATCTTCTACCACCATCACCACTCCTCCCCATCCTTCCTACAGCCGGCCCACTGCTCGGCCGACTCCCTCTGGTCGAGCTCCTCCTCCCTGTACTCCGGCTGTACTCCGGCCGACCCACCACTGTAAGTCTCCTTCTCATCTTCCTTCTTCTTTCTTCCTGTATATATATATATGTATATATATATACTTATATACGTATGAGTATATATAATATACGTATATGTATATGAATAGTATTATTTAATTAGTGCTTTAAATACATAAAATGTGTATAGTATATAAAGAAAACTGGTAATGTATAATTTAATAATGTGAATGTATATTATTTATTTAAATTATGTTTAATACATGTATATGTATAGTATTTATTTAGTTAATACTATATACACATATGTATAGTATTTATTTAATTCATGTTTAATATGTATAAGTATAGTATATATATATATTTAAGTATAATGTAATGTATGTATTAATGTATAAATATTGTGTATTAGTATATATAGTATATTTTAAATTAGTATATGTATATGTATAGCATTTAATTGATTAAGGTTTAATATGCATATATATATATAAATACGTATACGTGTATTTGTGTGTGTATATGTGTGTATATATATATATATATATATATATATATATCTATAAATATATAGTGTATTTTCTCTAATTTTATATAGTGTACGTGCTATTTGGTATATGTACAAACACATATATGTATGTATTTTGGTATAATTATATATTGGTAAAATATATTAATTTAATATATTTTGGTATATTCACCTGTATATATTATTGTATTATTTTGGTATGTATGTGTATATATATAAAATAAGTTAATATGTATTTTGGTACATGTATATTAGTTTATATATATGAGTGATGTATAATTTTCACATAAATAAAATATATTTCCACTTATGTACATACAGTTATACCTATTTTGTATATACTTTGGAATAACCATATATATGTATTATATTTGATTATTAATAATACGTTTAATTGGTGAATGTACTAGATGACCCTAGTTGACTAGTGCCATGCCTGGCATAGCCCTGAGGCCAGTATATTTTCTGTGTGTTAGGGTAGCATCTGATACAAGTGTTATAATTGTGATGTTTATAGGACTGTTGTTTCACCCAGGGGATACTCTGGAACAGGACATCAATAATTACCAGCTAAGGACCAAGGCAAGTACATTCTCTGATAATTTTCAATTCCTTGATAATTTCTATAAATTAAATAATCATGAAATGTTACATCTGAATCCTTGACACTGTGTTACACGGACTAGTATAGCTTGGATCTGCAGTCATGAGATGTTACATTGATTATCGTATTGACATTGTACACGACATGTATATTAGACATCGTACATGATAGATTGGACTTGCTCGTGTATCGTGACGTGTCATGGTTGGATCCTCAGTACTAGTTGGGGGCGGAGAAGTAGTTAGTAAGAAATGTGATCATAACCCCTTATTGTAGTATAGAACAATGTAAGTGTTAATCATGCTCTTCACCCATGATTAGCCAGGCCCTGTAGCTATCGTACATGTTCCCAAGCCGATCACATTTTGAAACTACTATTTCAAACACTTAGAATAGATTACAGTTCCCTATTTAAATCATATACTACATCACCCGTATATGATATTGTTCCTTGTTCTTTTTATTTTCATACATGCACTGACTATATCATATTGCCTATTGCCTGTCTCTTTACATTGCCTGTCTCTCTTTATTGCCATTGCATTTATTTTATGGTCTTCTCAGTAGCTAGCATCACATGTTTATTACTTTATAGTCCTTATCAATTTAATGGAACTGTTATTTGAGATTGTGCTTTGCTCCTTCCTGACTGGAAACATTTTTCCAGACTATGCCTTAGAGGACCGCTGTCCGACACTTTATGTACCATATGGTGAGTAGCTGCAGACTTGGTAGATTAGCTGTGATTCCGGGAGGTCTAGCCGAAAATTACTATTTTTGTTAGTTCTTTAAGTAGACTTGTTGGTACCGGATTTGTCTCCGGCATTTTGATGACTTGGATAACTGTTGAGTTAAGTTATTACTTTTTGACTTGTGCTGTATTTAATTTTGTTTCGCTATCTTATCGTGTTGTAATCCTGTGATTGAGTATGTGTTCATTTTAATTGTGTCATCCGTGCCTCCTTATGGAGATGGATGCTTGCGTGAGATTGGCTAGATAGTATCAAGACCTTGACAGCGTTCTACCGCCGATGCTGCGGCGTAGGCTGGACGTACTCGCGTACTCGTGCCCCAATTTCGGGTGCGGGTCGTGACAAATTTTATCAATAATCTTATTCTTAACCCATACAGTTGTCGCTAATGGATGATTTCCCATTGTAAGTTCACCTAAACAAGAATGTACATTTCCTAGAGTACTAATGACGAATGTTTCACCGTTGCCAATGACTTTAGTGTATACTCTCGTATTATAACTAGAAACGTTACATTTATATACAATTCTACTGGCATTGTTTTTAGTAGCCCTGCAACAAATTTTTTTTGCAATTGCTATATCACTAAGAAAACTTCTAAATGCATACGATTCATAAATTCTCTTCCAATGAATAGATTGTTTAAACTATCAACATTATCATCAAGTTCATCATCTATATTTTCTATTAAATTATCACTATTTTTATCGTCGGTATTACCATCATCTACTCTATGTTCTTCTTCAGTAAATGAAATAACTTGGTGAGAAGAAATATGAGCACTACTAATTCTTGGTGGTGGTGGTAATGGTGGTGGTGGTGGTGGTGGTGGTGGAGTCACAAAAATTTTAATATACGGTGATTGTATATTAACTTCAAGAATAATTTTTTATGCTTTCTCACTAACTAAATTTATACAATTAGATAGATAAATATGTACCAATAAAAATTCATAGTCAATATTTTTTTTTTCAATTATTAGATTACATAAATTATCAAACGAAATATTTTGATCAATTAAAAGAACTTCAACTAAACCTCCTTCATAAGCTAACCCATTTAGTACACCACCAAGCGAGTATAGTATTGTTATTCTTCGATCCATGGAAACAAAAAAATAGACTTCAAAGATTGTATATTGAACTGAGCTTCTCCTGTGTGGAAAGAAAGAAACTTCGTATGGAAAGGAAGAAATTTTTTGTTTGCAATGTTTGATATGCTGATATGAAACAAATACTACGTTTATATAGGTAACTTCGAAACGAACGTTAGACGAACGTTGGATATGAACGTTGGAAAAATAAAAGAGGCGTTGAAAGAGCGGTTGTGAAATAGCCGTTGGACATAAACCAACTCCTAAACTAACACCAATCCATAGACCCAGACCCAATTTCAAACCCAAATAAAAATCAAATCATTCCCCAACCTATTATTTGTCTTTCTTCTTTACTTAGTCTTCTTCCTTTTTTTTCATATAAAAAAAACTAAACCATTAAAATAAACTAAGCCTTAGATGACACAAACAAATACTAGTTTTTTTTTTCTTTATTTATTTTTTTCTTATAAAAATAAACTATAATATGAAAACATACTTTAATATGAAAAAAAACTAAGTAAAGAAACAAAAAACTATGTAAAGAAACAAAACTAAGTAAAAAAATAAATATTAGTTATTTTTTTTATTATAATAAACTTTAATATGAAAAAAAAACTAAGTAAAAAAAAAACCAAAAACCAAAATCCAAAACTAAACTAAATAAAAAATCTAATATATATCCTTAAAATATTTCTTTAGCTAAATAAAAACACTGATATAGATATCTAAAAAAACCAAACCGTTCCTTTTTTTTTTGAAATTTTTTCAAATTATTTCTTTACAATTTATTTCGTTAAAGTAAATTTTTGGAAACAAAAATTCAAAACTAAACTAAAAAAAAAAACTAAATAAAAAAAATCAAAACATAACTAAATAAGAAAGAATTGATAAAAAAAAATTAAACCAAACCACTACTCCAACCCAACCGGCCTGCGGGCCCCCACTGCACATTATCCGCCAACTAGTTTGGCAAAAATTGTCGCCAACATAGTTGGCGAAAAATAAGCTGTGGGTCCCACTGCTTGCTCCACGTCTGCTTCTGCTTTGTTTGCACGTTTGCTGCTGCTTCCACGCGTTATAGTGTCTGTTTTTCGCCAACTGCGTTGGCAGACTATTTCTTTATTTTTAATTTGGGTATACTTGTTTTGTTTGCATTTATTTAATATAAATTAATTTTGCTACAGTAAATTTTCTGTTAAGAAATTAGATAAAATAAAATAAAATTATAGGACTTTTTGATATTACCCCCTACTAGATGCAGTATATTGATATTACCTCATGCTGTTTCAAAAGTTGATATTACCCTGTCACTTTTGACTTTATAGTGACACATTTAAAACTCTTTAATGATACTTTCAGGAGGGTAATATCAATTTATGAAACATCAGAGGAATAATATCAATATTCTGCATCTAATAGGGGGTAATATCAAAAAGCCCTAAATTATATTAAATATTTTTAATATAATTTGAATATATTTTAATTTGTATTAATATGTTATGTTTAGATTTATGAATGTGTGTTTAGTTAGGAAATACCATATATTTAGTATAAATATAATTTAAATATTAATATATTAATATAATTTATTATTTATTATATGTTTAGATAGTTACAAGGATTTTAAGTTTTTTTTATATTTAACTAGGTGAGAAGATAACATATGTGAAAGTCAAAAAACTTATTATTTTTATATTAATTAATTAATTAAAAAATATACATACGACTTAGACGGTTTATTTTTTTAGCCGTTTCTAAACCGTATTATAATAGTAGAGATAGAGATGTGCCAACCAGCCCCATAACTAATATTTAAGAAATTATGGTTGTTGGGAACCAAATCCGAAAACCGTTTTCGCAAGCCAAGAAGTTGTGAGAGAACCGAAGAAAAGAAGCACACAAAACCAAATACCAAAATCACACAGACAAACCAAACGCAGACACAAGTGTTTTTACGTAAAAAAATCAGTTAAAAAAAACTACGGCACAATCAGAGTCCAACTCTGAAAAGCCTCCACTATTTGAATAAAAGAGATACACTGACTCCTTACAAACTTCTCACCGATCCAAACAAGATCACCACAACTACTTGAAGTAAGAATTGATTACAGACTCACGAAGAACGAAGATGACGAAAATATATTCCTCGAAACGATCTCCTCTTTGAAGTAGCCATCACCATCAACCACTTTCTTTCTCCCTTCGAAAGTTGTAAAAATTTTACTTACAATGTTTATTAGGGTTAGAAAATACCTATTATATATCCCTTATAACCGCAATTAATCTGGACAAATGATATAATCCAACGGTGCCTAAAAAATCACAAATCCTGCACATTTCGTCGACAACCGAACTCGGTCCGAATTATGTGTTTTTGAGGTGCATCGAGCTAAGGTTCTATCCCTAGGAGACCGAAGGCCGGCCGAACTCAGTGTGGAGACCGAGTTCGGACTAAACTCTATCCTCCTTGGACAGAACTGCTACTCCTCTGATTCATGAGTTTCTTCGCTGCTCCGAATGACACTCGTCTTACTCCCTAGCTTCTCCGACACACGGATGGCGCTCGTCGCACTCCGATTTTTTTTCATATAGACTGAAAACCTACTGTGGTGGCCCATGCAGGTCAACGACTAAATTGTTCGATTTCAACTTAGGGACCGAACATGCCTGTAATAAGAATAGGATAAGGATTTCATCCACTTGCTTGAAACGTTCTTGATATCTGTATTGGATTCGAATTAATTCTTGACTTGCATCCTGCTTTGATTCCTGTACGCTCTTATAGTTTATTTTTGATGCAGAGTAATGGATTCACGAGCAACCGACGAAACTCCAGCAAGAACACCAATAGGTGCTGAAGCCACCTACGGAGAAGATGAAGTGACGCCATTGAGTGGAGATCCCTCTACTCACCGAAGCAGCCAAGCAGATCATCAAGCTTCTAGATTTCGGCGTGATGACATTCCACCTCCTCCGTAGTTCGTTCCACCGATGCCTGTATTCCCACAAGGGCAGCTTATTGACGGGCAACAAATATTCCAAATGATCTACGCAATAATGCAAGCCCAGCAACAAATCCAAAATGAGGCCCAGCGTCGCGAGGCTGAGTACTTGAGGAACAGTATAGTAAATGCACTAGAGCAGGTCAACCTACCAGCTCGACGACCAATGACGGGCTCTATCACCGATTTCCGCCAGCTGAAGCCCCGTACCTTTTCTGGCAAGGAGGGACCAATAGAAGTTCATGAATGGCTCACCAACATTCGACATCAATTAGAAGCAGCTGAGCTTCCCCGGAAACGTTGAATGACTGCCGTCAGAATGCAATTGACGGACAATGCTCATCACTGGTGGCTATCCGAGGAGACCCGGCTCGGACCAGACCGGGTCATTTGGGAAGAGTTCTCCAGACTCTTCTAGGAGATGTACATTTCGGCTATCGCTCGATCAGAACTTCGGGACAAGTTCAATCGCCTCACTCAGGATGCTATGACGGTGGAAGAGTACAACGCCGAGTTCATTCGTCTAAGTCGTTTCGCCCCAACATTGATCCTGACAGAAGAAGAGAAGGCCGAGAAGTTTTTCGACGGACTCAACTTCGAGTTACAGAAACTAATTGGATCCGTTGCACCAACTTCGTACTCGGACGTCCTTGCTGCAGCCCGACGCATGGAGCGCGTCACCAGGAGAGAGAGAGCAGTCTGAAGCGGCCTTCCCCATCAGCAACAGCCAGAGCACCACAAGAAGAAGCTGCAAAGAGACCTCACCAACAGCAGAAGCAGCTACATCACAAGTGATAGTCCTTTCTACTTGTCACTACTGTGGCAAAGCAGGCCATCTCGCCAAGAAATGCCGAAGCAGATTAGGGCTGTGTTTAGCATGCGGATCCCGTCAGCATTTGGTAAGGGATTGCACTCAACGTGGAGAAGGAGCACCAAGGGCAAACCAACAAGCTCTACCAGCACCAAGAGGACATCAACCAAGGCCACCCTTGGCACTTCAAGCAGCACCCTACCAGCAAGCCCAGTAACAGCAGAGGGCACCACCTCAAGGACGCGGCCAAGCTTTGGCGATGATTATGGGAGACACGCAGAACCATGGAATAGCTAATGCGAGTAAGTTTTTATAGTTCCGTTTCTAGCATTTTTGTAGTTCGTGCCTGCTGGTTCGTGACCCTAGACTTGACCTGACAGTTTTAAATTGTTAATAATTGATAACCTAGTTATTTTTGAACTTGCTAAATAACATAGAATATTTTATAACTGTTAACCTGATATATTTAAAGGATTACCTGGTTTTCTAAAACTGTAATTTTCTAGATTTTCTACATTTGAGAAATTGCATAACTTCCATTGCTCAGGGAGATAATTTTCCCTATGTGTTTAAACCCACAACTTTGACTTTTCTTAATCTTGATGTGCTTTGAATAAATTTTGTAACCGTGTCATCTTTGTTGACCGGTTATTCTTTGATTGCGAGGACGCAATCCTCTTAAGGGGGGTAGATTATAAACTCCCTGATTTTCAAGAATTTTTAAATTTGGATTTTTCACAATTTTCTGGAATTTTCTGAGATTTTTTCTAATTAAATTCAGGTGTTTTAATTATTAAATAATCTTGAAATGATAATAAATAATATAAAATATTATGAAAATAATATTTTATGGTGTAAAATAAAAAACTAGACATAGGATAATTTTCTGGGATTTTATTGGACCCCGAAAGTATTTTAAAAGCCCTAAAAACTAATTAATTAATTAAACCAAAATAAACCGGGTTTATTTGAAATAAACCAAACCAATTTCTGAACCGGACCGGGTTCATTGAACCAAACCCAATCCTTAGCGGGTCGGATCCGGGTCTAACCCAGACCCGACCCACTAGCCCAAACCCGACCCGCTTTTCTGATTTCGGATCGGGCCAGATCCGCTAGGACCCGACCCGTCCGCCCGTCCGCCCGAACCCGCTATCTCCTCCTCTCCCAAACGCACAGCCGACCCGAGGACCCCTCACCTCCCCGCCGCCGGAACGTCCGTCGCCGCCGCCCGCTCGCGTCCCCGACCCTCCGCCTTCTCTCCCCGCAACGGCCACCGCCCGTCTCCCTCTTCTTTGGCCTATAAAATCCCCTCCTCCCTCATCTTCTTCCCTGATTCACCCCTGAACCCTAGACGCCGCCCGACTCAGGCCTCCCCGTCCTTCCTCCTCCAGCGCCGCGGCGGAGCCCTCCCGCAGCTGCCCCGAGCACCGGACCAGACTCAGTCGGCCGCCCTCCAGCCCAGCCCCGCAGTCGCCCAAGTCCAGTACCTCTCCCCTCTTCCTCCCCTGCCTCCCTCTTCTCCGCCGAGAGCCCAGCCGGCCGTCCCCGAGCCCAGCCGCCCCCGTCCAGCACAGCCCCCGGCGGAGCTCCGGCCTACTCCGGTGGTCGAAGCCCAGAACCCTAAAACCCTAGTTTGGACACAGCCCGGACGCGTCCAGGACACGGTAGACTCGGACCGGACACGCGTGAATCGGACTTTTTGAGCCCTGTTCAGGTACCCATATCTCTCTCCTCGTAGCTCTGTTTTTGATTCCGTCAGTTGCATCGCGTAGCCTGCATGACCCCCTCGGTGCCCGTGCAACCCGCTCGGTGCATCGCGTCCTGTGGTGATCGTGAACCGCGATCCAAAAATAGAAAAACCAACTCCCTATTTTACCCCGGAACTGAGTACGTTCCGCCAAACGGGACGACTTGGTCGCGTGCGGTCTTCACAGATACGAGTGGGTCATCGATACGGACGTGCAAAATTTCACAGAAGTTGATTCGGATGTGCGTGTACACCGGAATCAATGCGTATCCGCGGACACCGCCCCGTATTCGATCTTTCTGAATTTTGCTGTAACTTAGTGTACACATGTCGGATCGAGACAAAACTTACGCCATCGGACTCGTAGCAATACGTTGGTCCTATAAGCCAAGTTTGGTTCGATTCTGAGAACGTTGACAAAATTGCGAGTCGTGGGCCCCACAAGCTCCACTCGACGGGCGATTTTGAGAACGGTTCATCGGAATCCAATTCTGGAAGTTCCGTTGGGTTCGTATCATCGTTTCTGACTTGTTGACACTAAGTTAGTCGAATTTGGAAACCTTTGACCCTGACGCATTTTCGGTGCAAAGCGGCCTACATGTGGACCCCGTCGTGATCCGAAATATTATTTTTGTCCTTGTCTCCAAATTGAACTCAAGGACAGGCGTTTCTAGCTGATTAATATTTTCTGGATCTAATGGTGATGTCTATTTCAGCAACCGGAGTACTGTCTGAAATCCCAGCTGAAGCCAGAGCTAAAATTGGAGCCGGAAACCCAGGCAAGTGTACCTTGCCATAAATTGCAGTATAATAATTCATTTTGTTCTCTTGATTTATTTTCTGTGACTGTTGTACATGCTCAACCCTAGGGCCGTGTGACTTACTTAGCTTCCGATTAATAGTCGGGTGCCAACACTGTACGCGGGGTTGTGTAACGTCACCTAGAGATGGATATCCCGATATTTACATTATCGTACTTGCCCTATCAAGTACATTATACCCAGGACACCTGACACGAATCATGAGACAGAATCTTCCTGAAATATTCAAGGTGATTCTGTATAGGATACAGGTTTATGACATCTTTACATGCTTAGACTTTATCCTGACTTATTGCATTAGTTTTGATCTTGCGTAACATGAACATTGTGAACTGTGACGTGAGATTACATTGGGTGGGGAGAGTATTACCATATCAAGGCTGATTATATCATAATTATTGTCATCTGGAGGTGTCTTAACATAATTAACTTAACTCGATCAAAAGTATTTTACTAATTTTAACATAATTAAATTTGTTTGATTATAGGAGGGATGGACGTTTTAGACGACACGACAATGGTTAATCTTCATTTAACCCTCTCTCAGTTTTCAGTATTCATCATCATCGTTTCTCCCTAACTAGCATTAAATCTTCTTCTCTCACAACCGTCTTCAAATAAGTCTCTCTCACACTCTAGGTAACCCATTTTCATCTCCTTAAGTAAACCCTATTTTCTACCCCTTTTTCTTCTCCCTATCTTTTTCCTGTTCCTTTATCCTTTCTTTCTTTCTTTCTTCAAAGAATCAATGATTCATGTTTGGAAAAGCCTAACAACAACATTCTAGAATTCTTCTCAATTTTAAAATATATAAATTTAGTAGAACATAATATGATCGAAATTAGGTGTGTTTGATTACAAGATGAAAAATATATAAAAAATAAATTAATTTTATAAAATTATTTTATTAGGATTTTTTTTAATTTTTTATAGAAAATTTAATTTGAGTGTTTAATAGTTATTATCTTCAAAAAAAAAAATTATTATTTTTTATGAAAAATATAAACTATCAAATACTAGATAGAAATATTTTTCATAGAAAAAAAACCAATGAAACACAACTAGTGTAAAATCATAGTCGAATAGAAAATTTAAAATTAGTTACCTTATTTCTTGGGTTGGATTAAAAATAAACCAAACAGGAGCGATAACTCTATTTTCTATTGAGTTTGAAAATTTATTAGCACTTAATGAAAATTGGAGGTTTTTACTAACATATACTTAGATTTTGTGAATCTATTTGCAAAAACTCTTACAAATTGATTACATGCAGGAGCACCAGTCAACTATTGATGGACGGGTCAACCAATTCAAATATTGAGCATTCATAAACACAAAAAAAAAAATTAATTCCTTGTAATCAAACGCACTTCATTGAACAATGATAACATGGGATAATTCCTTCCAATGGCGCGCTTAATTCATTGAACAATTTTATCAAACGCACTTCATTGAACAATTTACAAAAACAAATTCCTTCCTCGACATGCGATTGAAGAGTGTCGAGCTACATTGAACAATGGTTTAGGCATTTCATTCTCCTATGTTCCTAGAGATGCTAATAAAGTAGCACCTTCATTAGCTGCTCTAGTTCTGTTTTTCGATCATCCAGCTTTGCTTAAACTGTATGATACGACCTTCATGTATTTCAAATCATACATATCCAGAGTGGAATGATTAATTGTTATTCCTCTGTTCCACAATGAAATAGTTAGTTAAAAAATAAACAGAGAAAATATTCGTGTAATTAATTTTGAAGTAAAAAAAAAAAAAACTTTTAGTAAATCGAATTTTTTTTTAGTGTAAATTAATAACCGTTGAAAAACTAACCGAGCCCGACCTGAGGATATCTCACTGCTTGTCAACATCCCCATGCCTACCTGTCCTAGTCACAAAACCAGGAACGGCTTTCTCATCCAACTCCAAAAGGAGAGAGAGATTGAGAGATGCCAATGATTGCCGTGTCGTCTAAACGTCCATCCCTCCTCTAATCAATATCTCTCTCTCTCTCTCTCTCTCTCTCTCTATATATATATATATATATATATATATATATATATATATGCCTACAACTTTTTTACAACTGCCACATGGCCCACAAGACGGCTGTTATCGGTGGAAAGGGGAGAAATGGAATCCGGTAACTGTCCGAATGTAGCAGAGGAGATGATAGGTTTATAAGAAAATTGTAAGCATTAATTGATAGTAAACTTAACATTATATATATATATATATATATATATATATATATAATCCACTTATGGTTAACGGTCGGATAGGAACTCACAAGGAAGTGACATCTGATCAGTAGGTCACCCGCACCCTCACCCCATCCGAGAAATGTTAGCCTACAACCAAATGCTTGCACCCCCAGCTTACTTACTTAGGACATGCGAGTAAGTCGTACAGCTGAGCTACCACGTAAGCATGTATCAAATCCACTCATGCAATCCATCCTGCATCCATGTATGCATGTGTCATCCATTGCATGTTACATGCCTGCATGTCCACTGGTTCCCAAATGATTACTGCTCAATAGCGGCGCAGCCACAGAAGCAGCCGCCAATTCGCTCTCTCTCTCTCTCCCTCTCTCACTATTATCTACCACTAGAGTAGAGTGCGGGCCAATAAACTCTCTCACTTTTCTCTCTCTCTAGAAAGTGACTATAAATACATTCACACCCTCTCCCTCCTCTTCCATTGCATGACACACCAACTCTTACACTACTTGTTCTTCTTCAAGTAAAGCAAGCAAAAAGAAGCCATGGTAGAAGAACAACCACGTCCTCCTCCATCTTTCATCATAAGAGTCTTCGACCCGGAGAGAGACTCCGACGCCGCAGACGCAGTCGAGCACGCCTGCGAGGTCGGCCCCAGCGGCAAGGTCTCCCTCTTCACCCACACCCTCGGCGACCCGCTCTGCCGCGTCCGTAACTCCCCCTCTTTCCTCATGCTGGTCAGTACTATGAATCACTTTATTGCTTTCTTTCATCTCCTGTACTCAAGGCCGGTCCGAAAAAGTTAGATTGTCTTGGCCGCAGTTAATTTTGGTTGTCCTATGATCCAACAGAGACATTTTCTTTATATATTGGAGAGTCACCCGCGACCCTGACCTCTAGCAGGTTAAGGTTGTCCAAGTCCGAAGTTTTCTTGATCAGGGTTCGCTCTTCAACTAAAAATATGTAATTAATTTCCAGGTTGCCGAGTCGCTCTCACCAGCTAAGCTAATCATCGGCCTCGTCCGGGGGTGCATCAAGATCGCAACCTGCGGCAAGAAGGCCCACCGCGACGCCGCCCCCATCTACACCAAGCTGGCCTACGTCCTCGGCCTTCGCGTGTCGCCAGCCCACCGCCGAATGGGGGTCGCTCTCGAGCTGGTGGCGAAGATCGAGGAGTGGTTCCGCGCGAACGGCGCCGAGTACTCCTACATGGCTACCGACAAGGACAACGAGGCCTCCCTCCGCCTCTTCACCTCCCGCTGCGGCTACCGCCAGTTCCGCACCCTCTCCATCCTCGTCAACCCGGTCCACTCCGGCCACCGCCTCCCCGTCCCCCACCGCCACGTCACCCTCCTCCGCATCCCCGCTCACGACGCGGAGCTCCTCTACCGCCGGAAGCTCTCCACCGTCGAGTTCTTCACGCGCGACATCGACGCGGTCGTCAAGAACCCGCTCTCCCTCGGAACCTTCCTCGCCGTCAGCGGGCCGGGCTACGTCTGGTCCGGACCCGAAACCTTCCTCTCCGACCCGCCGGAGTCGTGGGCCGTCGTCAGCGTCTGGGACTCCAACCAGGTCTTCAAGCTCGAGCTGCGGGGGGCTGCCACGTGGACGAAGAGATTCGCAAAAATGACCCGCTTGGCGGATCGGATCTTTCCGTTCCTGAAGCTCCCTTCGGTTCCGGATCTCTTCCACCCGTTCGGGTTCTACTTTCTCTACGGGCTCGGAGGCGAAGGGAAGCGGGCGCCGGAACTAGTCAAGGCCCTATGCGGGCACGCGCATAATATGGCCAGGGACGGGGGGTGCGGGTTAGTCGCTGCCGAGGTGGCGGCCTCTGAGCCGTTGAGATCGGGGATCCCGCACTGGAGGAGGCTATCGTGCGCCGAGGACTTGTGGTGCGTGAAGCGGCTCGCCGAGGATTACAGCGACGGGGAGGTTGGTGACTGGACGAAGGCTCCTCCTGGGCCGTCCATTTTTGTGGACCCCAGGGAGGTTTAGATCCTGGGGTTTGATTTTAGGTTAGGGACTTTTGTAGGATATTAGAATATTTAGTGGGTGGGTGGGGGCTTTTCCGCAAAAATTTGGAGGGAATCGAAAAAGAAGTGTAAAAAGGGGAGATATAGCTTTTTAAAAGTGACATCTCTCTTTCTTTCTAACGACTTTGTTTTTGTATTCTTCTTTTGTGCAGATTTGCTTCAGAAGTTCTAAAGGTTCATATTCACACAGGTAGAATCTTTGAAGAAAAAAAAGAGAGAGGGTTCTAGTAGATATTGTTGCTTCTAATAGATATGTAGTGTGGTACTAGAGATAAAATTGGATAAAAAATAGATTTTTAGAATAATCACGGTGAATTGTACTAAAACAGTTCAAATTAGTAGTGCACTTAAGGAGATATTTCAAATAGTTTATAAGTAAAGCAACAATGAAGTTTGCTTCAGCTTCAAAGATGGCAATTTTTATTTCGACCTTGTTCAGTTATCTTCTTTCACGAGTTTGGATCATATCAAGGACAGAATCATGAATTTGAGTCATCTTGAACTGAACTAAAAATTCTAAATGTTTACATAAGTGGAATCTTTGGAAAGAAAAAGAAAGGATTTTCTAGTAGATATTGTTATTTCTAATAGATATATAGTGTGGTACTAGAACTGAAATTGGTTTAAAATTTTAACTTTTGAGTGAGACTTTTTATAATATTAGATTATTCATGTGACACGAAGATTGCGGAAATTGTCTTTTTGTTGCCTTTAGGTAATGGGTATGATAAAACTAGTTATCTTGGTTAATTATGATTAAGGAAAGATTTTGTTCTTCCCTTTGTTTTGTTGGACAATAATAACTAATGAGAACTTTAGAAATTAAATGATTGTAAATTTTGTTGCATTTCAAAATTTTGGATGTGTTGTACTATAATTATAGTTAAAAATTATGTGATTAATTAGCAATTATTGAAAGTTAATCAACTATACATTGCAACAACCCGATGAATAGTGCTACAGTAGTACAAATTAGTAGTGCACTTAATATTTCAAATAGTTTATAAGTCGAGTAACAATAGAATTTCCTTTGGCTTCAAATACGACAATTTTAATTCAACCTTGTTGAGTTATCATCTTAAGCAATTTAAACGGGTTCGAATAATAACATAACAATTCTAAACATTTGTTGGCAATTTGAGAATAAAAGAAGAACAAAACAAGTACAGCGACTTCTACTACTACTACTACTACTAATAATAATAAGTAAGAATAGAGAAAATAAATTACTTTCATTTATCCCTTTCAAACAAAGTTAATCGGATCTAATTGGAATTGAGTCTAATTATCTATCACTTAATTTATAATTTCGATCATCATAGAATTGCAAACTTGGAAATATAATTTGCATCTTTAATAAAAAAAAATAATAGGTATCTTTATTTTAATTTTTTTAACAATTTCGGTTAATATACAAAACTAGGACAAAAAAAATAATAAACTAAATGAGTGAAAAAGATATATTCGGTGAAATTCCTCGGAATGAGGAATGAAATCGCTGATTATTTTCCCATTTTTCGCGCCATTTGACGACTTTCCTATCCTTTACTTATGGTGGTCCATCACTTTCTGCCACGTTTTGACAGATAACCTAAGCATAATTACAATGACTATTCTGTCCCTACTCCAGTCCCACGTGTCCTTTTCAACTGTGGGCCGTCCTGTCATTTCATTGTGGGCACGTCAGCCGAAGGAGTGCTAGCTGAACCAATTTAATTGGGCCCACACCGTTGGGCCCATGCATGCGGACGTGGTGCACGAACGGGCTGTCTTTTCGAGGAAGGGAGGCTCACTGTGGGCCCCGCAAGGCCCATATCCTGACGTGATCAAGTAAAATCGGTTTTGTCTTGTGGGCCCATGACGCACGCCTGTTTCTGTGGGCAACGTCTACCACATTGTTAAGACATTGCCGGTCCAATAGTTTAAAATAAGTTCGGCGTAATTAGAAAACATAATCAGAGTTTTGAAAGAAAGAAAAAATCCCTACAAAATTGAAATCGTTAACTATCACAATCAACTAATTAATAATTGTGATGATCTAATTACCAATCAACAAAGTATGAAGTTTCAGTTACATATGGCTAAGATGATTAACAATTAATTGAAGTAAACAATCAGGAGGCTGATTGAAATAGATTACAGATCCATTGAGAGTAAATGCATGTCTTGCAAGAGTATGAGCCACCCTATTTGACACAAGGATCTGCACATTTTGCTTGAATCTGAACCACCAGCTCTTTCATTTTCCAAGGGATTAGTGAGCTTTCTCGTTTGAAAATTCTGAATACAGTTAAAGCATCAACCTCTATACTAACCCTATCCGCCTTGATATGCTTAGCAAGATTGAGGCCCAGGTTGAGAGCTTGGATTTCTGCTTGCAAACAAACTTTGATCAGAGTAGATTGAAGTGGACATTACACTGCAGGAAGCAGGAATATATTCAGGATAGATAGCTGAGCCTTGTTTGATGATGGATATTGGCTCCGGATATTTCTTGTTGAAAATGCGGGATCTTGCCTTCCAGATAGGTCAAAGTAAAGTAGTCCCTGTTGTTAATATTTATAATATATATATATATATATATATATCAGAGATTGATAAGAGAACAAAGAAAGTAAAAATTTGTTACCGGTCTCTGGGTAAGTCGTGCATGAAGCACTACTCTAAAAGTTGATCCGAGGTCTATGTGCAGACGTTTCTCGGAAGCTCCTAGTGGTAAAATTCTCTGACTACCGGGTTCTCTTCGTTGCACACAACTCGGAGAGAGATACCGAACTTAGCTCTGCCCCAGAGCAAAGATTTAGAGAACAGAATGTGGTTTGAGAGAGAGAGAGAGAGAGAGAGAGAGAGAGGTTTCATGTAGGAGGATTTTCTGTAAAAAATGAAGAAGGAGGAGACAACAATATATAGGCTGTCCCAAGACACAGCCACTGGACATCACAGTAAATGGCTCATAAACAGGCCATTAAGGAGCAATTACAAAAGGAAAGAAACATCAAAAAAAGATGTCAAATGAGCTGTTGCAGAAGCTGTCACTAGGTTCAATGAACCTGGACATAGAGCCTCAACACTCAAAATTTGAATGAGTCAAATGGTTCAAAAATTAAAGAGGAGCAAAAAGATTTTTGGATCCCAGCCCGAACCCGAAGAGAAAATTGGATCGGCATTCGGCACCAGCAGGTATGGGCACGTACCAGTACCCGTTACGCGTGCCGAACCGAACCGAGCCGGGCCGAGCGGCGGCGCGCCGGTGTGGCCCAAGGGATCTCCACACAACATCTTTAAGAGAACAATAAAGAAGAACTAATATATATATATACAAGGGAGGGGTGGTCCAACCGAAGTGGGACTAAAAAAAAAAGGAAAGTTGAGCTTTTGCTCAAGCATAGCTAATAATCCCCCCCAAAAGGTCAAGTTCGAAATAGAAGTGATAAAGAAATTAAAAGAAAGAGTTTTTGGGCAAGTATATACTATGCATAGATGAGATGGACTACAGCCTTGAATCTCACTTAGTGACTATTGTCTTTGTCTGAAGAAGTACTTGATAGACTATGCCTTGAATCAGACTTCTTTTACCAGATTCAGAAAAATAGCACACATAGTACGCTAGAAGTTCTGGGTCTAACGGGTGGCACTTTTGGTTGGATATGCGCAGTAATCCCAAATTCATGAGAGTTGTCTGGGATCGCCCTGTCCCATAGTCGTGGCCTTCACGACCTCTCATATAAGTAAGTCCTTAAGGGTTGGTGATAGGTTTCAACCCCGCATATCAGCTTAGACCTATTAAGAGTTTTAAAACTCATCCTAACCATATCACTCAAGAACACTGTCACCATAGGGATGGGAAATCATTGTACGCATGTACAACCACTTGGACATTATAAAATAAGATTTTAATCTCGGATCAGTGTTCCAAAAAAGTCACCTAAGTCCAGCTTGTTCCTACCCATTGAACCGGCTTCTTGGGATCTCCAGTCAGACTCGGTTGGGTTGTCACTGCTGATGACTTTACTTATGGGCTTAACCCCATCCCCCTCGATTATTCTAGGATCAAAGTCCTAGACAGACCCTTCGTCAAGTGGTCTGCAAGGTTCTTTTCTGACTTTATATAGTCAAGAACTACATATTTGCCCAATAGGCTCTTTATAGACTTGAAGCGCAGCTGTAGGTGCATGTTCATCTTAGCATTCACAGAATCATGCTTTAGTAGTTCCATAACAGATTTATTATCACAGTTTATAGAAATTGTAGGAACATGACTAATAGAAACAGGTATATGCATAATAAGGTTTCTTAGCCATTCGACTTCTGTGCATGTAGTGTCCAAGGCTATCATTTCAGAGTCTATTGTACTCCTAGCTATCATAGTTTGTTTGCATGAGCCCCAGGAGATTGCAGCTCCTCCTAAAGTGAAAATATATCCAGTAGTGAATTTTATATCATATGAGTCATTTACCCAGTTTGTATCTGAATAACTTTATATGATATCAGGGTGTCTAGTATAGTACAACATATAATTTAGAGTACCCTAAGATATCTAAATACTCTTTCTAATGATGTCCAATGTAACTGATTTGGGTTACTAGTATATCTACTTAGTCTCCCAATAGCAAATGCAATATCATGTCTGGTCCTGTTTGATATATACATGAGAGAACCTATCATCTGAGAATATCTGTGTTGCTCTATGGGAGAACCCTCATTCTTCTTGAGAATAACACTACTGTCATAAGGAGTAAGAGCAGGTTTCTTATCAAAATAATCAAATTTTTTTAGCATTTTTCTCGATAGAGTGTGCTAAGGAAAGAGTATAGCCCTCATTGTATTTGGACAGTTGCATGCCTAGAATCAAGTTGGCTTCACCTAGATCTTTCATATCAAACTGGCTGGATAAATAGTCCTTGGTATTAGTAATAAATTCTAGTGATGATCCAAAAATAAGGATGTCATCTACATACAAACATAAGATGACACAACTTTTATCTAAAATTTTGGAGCATATACATTTGTCATACTCATTTGGCACGAAACCATATTCTGAGATGACTATGTTAAATTTGTTGTGCCATTGCTTTGGAGCTTGCTTTAGGCCATAAAGAGATTTAACTAATCTGCAAACTTTCTTTTCTTGGCCTTTACTAATGAAACCTTCAGGTTGCTCCATGTAGATTTTTTTCTTTAGGTCCCCATTTAGAAAAGCTGTCTTTACATATATTTGATGGATTAACATATTATGAATGGATGCTAAGGCTAGAAGGGTTCTAATAGAGGTGATCCTAGCTACATGAGAGCATGTATCAAAATAATCTAGTCCCTTTTTCTGGTTAAAATCTTTGGCTACTAATCTAGCCTTGTATTTCTCTATGGTACCATCGACTCTAAGTTTCTTTTTGAATATCCACTTAAAACCTATAGATTTACTCCCTAAAGGTAGGTCTGCTAGAAACCAAGTGTTATTCTCCATGATGGAGTTATACTCACTATTAATGGCTTCTTTTCAGAAAGGGGCATCAGGAGAAGATATTATTTCTTCATAAGTTGAGGGATCACCCTCTATCAAAAAGGTGAAAAAACCTTATCCTAAGTTCTTTTCAATTCTTTCTCTTTTACTCCTTCTAGGTTCTATATTTTGGTCAGGTTGTGAACTAGATATTTGAACATAAGAGCTAGTGGATGGAGAAAGAGAGGAGTTGGAGGGAGAGAAAGAAATCCTATCTTTGAAAGGATATATATTCTCAAAGTAAACTGCATCTCTTATTTCTATAATAATATTGTTAGAGATTTCATTTAGTTCTGAGTGAGTAACAAGAAATCTATTGGCATTGCTATCTGGGGCATATCCTATGAATACAGCATCTACAATCTTTCTCTTTTTAGGTTCAGGATATGGTGCCCCGTTCCTCCTGTTCGAGGAGCGCGGCTAAGAAATACAAGATGGTATCGTTCGATCGGGATAGATTGAAACAAGAACTTATCATCGTTATGGATTTGCTTCTTCAGAATCGATTTCCATATTCAGTGGACCGTGCCCCCAGGATCGACTTAGCAGCAGAGTCAGGAGGAACCTCTTCGGTGTTATCTTTGTTGCCTCAGATTTTGATATCGCTTGTTGCTTTTGTGCTTTGAGTTGGTTTTCGGATTTGCTTGTTTTCCTTGAACGGTTTTGATGGATTTTATTATTTTCGTTCATTGAACTGTACTTCAATTTCGAGTATAGAAAGAGAGAAAGAAGTATTGATCGAGCTGTTAGTGCAATGCTGGTGAATGAGCAGTAGGCGGCTTACGAGCGAAGTCTTGAAGCGCCTCTTTCCTTCTCCCTTCCAACCATCTAAGTGAGTGGCTACCATCCCGATTAGCTAGCCCTACTTCTAAGTCTTCACACCTAAAAATCTTGCATTCTTCTTTGCCCCGATCAAACGATACCAAGTAATAACTAAAAGATGTCAAGATAAAAAGGGAATATATTTGGATTATATTGCTTGTCATTCAACTTGGGAACGATTACTTATATTGTATGCTTGTTTGTTTAGGAATAAATCATGAATTGTTGCTTGTCTTGTACTATTGTTGCAAATTATGAATTATTGCTTATCTTGTACTCTTGTTGTCTCAACTGCATGAATTATTAACTTGTAAACATACCGTTCGATCACGGACAACTTGTGCACAGGGTCACAGTCTCACGAACGATGCTGGGGCACTGGCATCGATCTGCTCTGGGCGAGGCCTATTGTTTAGTCTCTTGTTCTTGGCAGAATGGCTTACAGTGCCTCTTGTACTTTTGTTGCATACCATTCTCGTCAAAGACTATCGTCCATTATGGCATACGCTAGTGATTATCTTATATATTTAAACCTGTTGCAAACTAACTTGTGTCTTCGTGGCAATGAAGGCATGGTAAGTATTGTATATGTGGTTCAGATGGACTGGTAAAAGCCACTAAACGGTGGCAAGTTTATTTTAGTAAATTCTATATGCTGCTTACTTGTAAATGAACTAAGGTAAGATAGAAAGACCACAATAAATATGTATGCTTCATTAAAACAAACGTGTTGATTGGTATAGTTGGGTTTAGCTCACCTTCACCAGTATGTTTCGACATACTGACCCTCGTTGAAACAGGTTTCCCATACTAAGGCGAACCGAGCGAGGAGCCGAAGTCGTCTTTCCGATCCAGTCCAGCTGTTGGCGTGTTCAGATCGTGCCACCCTTGAAGCATTTTGAAGCAGGAGCTTGTAACTCTATACATAACGCAGCTCCGTGGGAAAGCCGTCCTCCAGCCCGGAGGTCTTTATCATTTTGAAGTTTAGTAAAGGGATGTAATATACAAGACTGCTATCTCATTTTGAGTCAACACTTTTGTAAGCCCGTGAGGCAAATTAGCTGACTCGTTCAAGAGTTTGTAATAGATATTTATTATCAATAAAGAAAACTTTTCCATATTTAAATCTGTGTTTTAATTTATCTGTGTATTCTGAATATGTGCTCGTTATAAAAAATATGTGCTCGTTATAAAAAATACTCTAGCCTTGTGCGGGCGCAACCACAGTCCCGTACAGCGATCACGATTCGGGGGACGCCCAACGATTCTTCGGAATTGGGTCGTGACATAATGGTATCAGAGCACAGATTCAAGTTCCTTAGACTCTCGCACTGAAAAAGTTCCTTTAACGATCAATTCCTCTTGAACTCGCTAGACCAAAATAAGATACGTTCATGCAATAAGTCAATAATACATTATGATCCTAATGTAATTTATCTTCTTTTGAAGGAATGGCACCAGTGCAATCCTCAGTGCGAGCATCGGACGAAACGCAAGGCCAAGAAAGTAGTTCGGGCACTTCAGGAAGTTCAAGGAGCCAACGAGCTGTGCCAAGCATCGATCCCATCCAGCAAATATTGTGGATATTGAAGGAAAACCAACAAAGGGACGAGGCTCGCTACGAACGGGCCGAGAAGCGGGCGGAGGAGAGTCAGCTCAAGTTTCAAGACAATATAGAAGCTCTATTCTCAGTCCAACAAAAGCAGGTAGATGCCCTGCAACAGATCGTTCAGAATTTGGCTTCAAATTATTATACGACAATAGCAGCGACTCCGGTGGAATAGCCCATGCTTGAAGTAGAGACGCCTTAAATTCCAAGGACGAGGGACATGACTGCCTTCGACTTTGGCCACTTTAAGAAAGTCTGCAATACTCCATTCAACGGGACTGAGGATCCAATCGCGGCTGTAGATTGGTTGGCCAAACTTGAAGACCACTTCGCTCTGCTATAGGTCCCCAAAGAGAAGCGTGTCGCCTGCGCACAACTACAGCTCTGCCTCAACGCGCACGATTGGTGGGACGTGCATCGACGATCTCTTCAATTTGACCATGGAGAGGAGGCAATCTTGTGGATGACTTTTTGTGCCTCATTTGAAGAGGAGTTTATATCCCCTCCAGTACAACATCAGATGGAGAATGAGTTCGTACAACTGATGCAAGGCAGCATGACAGTTAAACAGTATTTCGCTGAATTCAACCGACTCTCCAAATTTGCTAGGGCCTATTTACCTGATACAGCGAGTCAAGCTAGAAGGTTTGAAGGTGGTCTACGCCCTGCCATTCATGCGCACGTAGTCATTCATCAGTACGAGACCATGCGAGGAGTTATGAATCATGCTTTATCTCTTAAACCGCAGTATCCTCACGTTCCTGCTAGCGCTGTGCATACCTACAATCATAAAAGCCAAAGCAATGAGAGAGAAAATAATGCTGTAAAGTGCCACAATGACGGCAAAAAGAAGAAAGCAAACCAACCTTGTAACTTTTACAAAAAATCGGGGCACACAATCGATAAATGTCGTCTGAACCTTGGGTTATGCCTAGCCTGTGGCGGATCAAACCATTCAGTTCATGATTGTTCATTTAGTCATGAGCGTCGTCCTCAACATAATATTCCCTAATGGTAGGTTCTATTCCTAAGTTTCGAGAATAAAACTTTCAATTAGTTGGGTAGGATGTGGCACCCCGTTCCTCCTGTTCGAGGAGCGTGGCTAAGAAATACAAGATGGTATCGTTTGATCGGGATAGATTGAAACAAGAACTCATCCTCGTTATGGATTTACTTCTTCGAAATTGATTCTGATATTCAGTGGACCGTGCCCCCGGGATCGACTTAGCGACAGAGTCAAGAGGGACCTCTCCTCTGTTATCTTTGTTGCCTCAGATTTCGATGTCGCTTGTTGCTTTTGTGCTTTGAGTTAGTTTTCGGATTTGCTTGTTTTTCTTGAACGGTTTTGATGGATTTTATTATTTTCGTTCATTGAACTGCACTTAAATTTCGAGTATGGAAAGAGAGAAAAAAGTATTGATCGAGCTGTTCGTGTAATACAGGTGAATGAACAGTAGGCGGCTTACAAGTGGAGTCTTGAAGCGCCTCTTTCCTTCTCTCTTTCAACCATCTAAGTGAGTGGCTACCATCCCGATTAGCTAGCCCTGCTTCCAAGTCTTCACACCTAAAAATTTTGCATTCTCCTTTGTCCCGATCAAACGATACCAAGTAATAACTAAAAGATGTCAAGATAAAAAGGGAATAGATTTGGATTACATTGCTTGTCATTCAACCTGGGAACGATTACTTATATTGCATTCTTGTTCGTTTAGGAATAAATCATGAATTATTGCTTGTCTTGTACTCTTGTTGTGAATCATGAATTGTTGCTTGTCTTGTACTCTTGTTGTCTCAACTGCATGAATTATTAACTTGCAAACATACCGTTCGATCATGGACAACTTGTGCATAGGGTCATGGTCTCGTGGACGATGCTGGGGTCCTGGCATCGATCCGGTCTGGACGAGGCCTATTATTTAGTCTCTTGTTCTTGGCGGAATGGCTTACAGCGCCTCTTGTACTTTCGTTGCATACCATTCTCGTCAAAGACTATCGTCCATTATGGCATACGCTAGTGATCATCTTGTATATTTAAACCTGTTACAAACTAACTTGTGTCTTCGTGACAGGGAAGGCATGGTAAGTATTGTACAGGTGGTTCAGACGGACAGGTAAAAGCCACCGAACGGTGGCAAGTTTATTTCAGTAAATTCTATATGCTACTTACTTGTAAATGAACTAAGGTAAGATAGAAAGACTACAATAAATATGCATGCTTCATTAAAACAAACGTGTTGATTGGTATAGTTGGGTTTAGCTCGCCTTTACCAGTATATTTTGACATACTGACCCTTGTTGAAATAGGTTTCCCGCACTAAGGCGAACCGAGCGGGGAGCCGAAGTTGTCTTCCCGATCCAGTCCAGCTATTGGCATATTCAGATCGTGCCACATTAAAACAAACGTGTTGATTGGTATAGTTGGGTTTAGCTCGCCTTTACCAGTATATTTTGACATACTGACCCTTGTTGAAATAGGTTTCCCGCACTAAGGCGAACCGAGCGGGGAGCCGAAGTTGTCTTCCCGATCCAGTCCAGCTGTTGGCATATTCAGATCGTGCCACCCTTGAAGCATTTTAAAGCAGGAGCTTGCAACTCTATACACAATGCAGCTCCATGGAAAAGCCGTCCTCCAGCCCGGAGGTCTTTATCATTTTGAAGTTTAGTAAAGGGATGTAATGTACAGGACTACTATCTCATTTTGAGTCAACACTTTTGTAAGCCTGTGAGGCAAATTAGCTGACTCATTCAAGAGTTTGTAATAGATGTTCATTATCAATAAAGAGAACTTTTTCATGTTTTAAATCTGTGTTTCAATTTATTTGTGTACTCTGAATATGTGCTCATTATGCAAAACACTCTAGCCTTGTGCGGGCGCAACCCCAGGCCCACACGGTGTTCACGATTTGGGGGATGCCCCAACGATTCCTCAAAATCGGGTCATGACACATGAATTCCTACTTTAGTCAGACATCCCTAAACTTTGAGATAATGGATCCTAGGAGCTCTACCTTTCCATAATTCATAGGAAGTCTTATCATTAGACTTACTAAAAATTCTATTAAAGATATAACAGGCCGATAATAGTGCTTCTCCTCACAAATTATCGGGAGCACCTGAGCTGAGGATCATGGCATTCACCATGTTTAACAGAGTATGATTCTTTCTTTCAGCTGAGGATCATGGCATTCACCATGTTTAACAGAGTGCGATTCTTTCTTTCAGTAACTCCGTTGGATTATGGTGAATATGGAACAGTTACCTCATAGATTATTCCGTGTTCTTTACAAAAATTGGTCATATCATTTGATGTATACTCTCCACCATGATCTGATCTAAGAATCTTAATGATCTAAGAATCTTAATCTTTCTCTCTAACCGGTTCTCAGCTTCAGATTTATAGACCTTAAATATGTTTAGAACTTCATCTTTGATTTTGAGAAGATATGTATAACAATACTTTGAATGATCATCTATAAAGGTAACAAAGTATTTTCTACCACCTCGGGTCAAAACCCTATTTGAGTCACACACATCACTATGAACTAGCTCTAGAAGGTCATAGTTTTTTTCTACAGATTTAAAAGATTGCCTAGTGTGTTTGGCTTGAATACTGATCTCACACTTGTGTTTATCATCTATTGGAGTCTTGGGAATAAGATCTAAGTTCATCATCCTTCTTAGGGAACCTAGATTCATATGACCTAATCTACTGTGTCACACATTTGAAGATTCTACATTTGAAATAACAATTGAAGGATATAAAATTTTATTCATGGTACTCAAAATAAAAAGACCATCTCTTACAAATACTTTTCAAATAAAAGAGTTATTATTAGAAAATACTACTTTATTTGCTTCCATAACAATCTTGTACCCTGAAGCTACAAGAAGAGACCCACTAACTAAATTTTTTCTGATAGACGGCACATGTAACACATCATGAAGAGTCAGAATTTTTTCTAATGTCATCTTTAGATCTATTCTTCATTTTTCTATAATCTGTGCCGCTGAGCCATCTCCTAGAGTTATACCTCCTTCACCTGATTCTTGATAGTTTGAAAAATATGAGCGATCCAAGAAAACATGAACATTAGCTCTAGAATCCAACCACCAATTATCAGAATGGTAAAAAATGTTGACTAAGGGTTGATAGCTTACAGACCTGAAGAAACTAGAAGAGCCGTTGAGAAGCATGTTTGCTTCTGGTTTGGCTGGACGTTTCCCTTTGTAAGAAGTCTGGACAGCTTTCTTCTTCCTATGAAAATAGTTGGTGGCTATATGGTTTATTTTATCACATATAAAATAAAATCTCTTCTGATTCTGAGTTTGATCTAATTTTCTTGGTTTATTGTGGTGATGGCTTTGGTGGTGAGGCTGAGGGTTCTGCTTCTTCTTGAAGAGGTTCCTTTTGGGTTTGTGGTAATGATGAGGCTTGGGTTTGCCTTGGGATTCTACTAGGTTTACCTTAGCTTTAGACTCAGACTTAAGGTTAGATCTTAGCCTAATTTATTCTTCTGTTCTAATTTTCTTTAGTACTTGAGGAAAGGTAAGGTCACCTTGTGTATGAATAAGATCTTTCTTAACATTAGACCAAGAATAAGGGAGCTTGTCTACCAAACAGGCTATTTTATACTCAGTAGATAAGAAAGTACCTTTGGCTTGAATATGCCTAAGATATTCTTGGAATTCATGTATTTGGTCATTCATAGTCTGCCATAAAGTATCTGTTGAATGAGGAGGAATTGAATCTTTCGATTCCAGCATCATCACAGCTATATTCATCTTCCAAAGCTTTCCAAAGTTCTTTAGCACTCATATATTCAAAGAATATGTCATATAATGATTCAGACAAAGAGCTTAGAATTCTATGGAAGCAGTGGTAGTCTAATTCCTTAGGTGTTTTGGGTTTAGAGGAGCTGGTAGATTTGGACACTCCTACGTCAGACTCGGTGTCTTCAGAATTATTTGTGATGGGTGTGGAACCATCAATGGCTGAGATCAGCCCTAAAGTTGTGAGCTAAAACTTTATTTGACTCTGCCATCTCTTAAAGTAGGTCCCGTTGAACTTAGCAGGTTTAACAGTGAAAGTCTCATCCTTGCCAGTCATGATTGCTATTGAGAAAAAATTATAATTGAAAGATATGTATTTACTCAATAACAATGTCTAATGATTTAGAAAATAGTTCAAGTAATTTTGCTAATCAATCTAAAAATCTTTAGTCTATCAAGTGTAGATTAACTTGGGTTAGCTGTATGGGTCGGTTCACACCTAGCGGTGATATGAAGATACTTAAATACCGTGTCGCTTAGGACTATTTATACCATGTTGACAGAAGGACCCTTTCGGCTTATTCTCAAATTTATATATACTTTTAGAGACTCAAAAAAATTTGTAGTTTCACTTTAACTATTTATTTACTTCTATAAAATAACTTATATTTATCTAAGATGTAGTAGAAACCAAACACTATTTTTACAAGGCAAGGTATTTAAATAACTTGATATGTAAGAAATTATTCAATTATAATTGAAATTTAAAAAAGATACAAATTATTTCAGAATCTTATTCAAATAAAAAACTACTAAAGTTATTTAATTATTTGCTAGTCACAAAATTGCTAGTGTCTCTAAACAACTATGAACAATATAGTTGCAAACAACCAGATTAAGTAACTAAGCTATAGCAAAAATAATTTTATTACTAGAAATAATTTTATTGCAAACAACCAGAATAAGCAACTATGAACTTGTTATTTTATTGTTACAGTAGAAATAATTTTATTGGTAGAAAACTTTTTTATTGCAGATAACCAAATTAAACAACTATGAACTTGTTATTCTACGATTAACAATTATTTTACCTAACAAAAAATCAGATTCAACTCTAAGATTGTTGTTAATATTTATAATATATATATATATATATATATATATATATATATATATATATATATATATATATATATATATATATATATATATATATATTTCAGAGATTGATAAGAGAACAAAAAAAGTAAAAAATTATTACCGACCTCCGGAGAAGTCGTGCACGAAGCACTGCCCTAAGAGTTGATCCGAGGTCTATGTGTAGACGTTTCTTGGAAGCTTCTAGTGGTAAAATTTTCTGACTACCGGGTTCTCTTCGTTGCACACAACTCGGAGAGAGAGACCGAACTTAGCTCTGCCCAGAGCAAGAATTTAGAGAACAGAATATGGTTTGAGAGAGAGAGAGAGAGAGAGAGAGAGAGAGAGAGAGAGAGAGGTTTCACGTAGGAAGATTTTCTGTAAAAATGAAGGAGGAGACAACAATATATAGGCAGTCCCAAGACACAGTCACTGGACATGACAGTAAATGGCTCATAAACAGGCCATTAAGGAACAATTACAAAAGAAAAGAAACGTGAAGAAAAGCTATCAAATGAGCTGTTGCAGAAGCTGTCACTAGGTTCAATGAACCTGGACATAGAGCCTCAACATTTAAAGGTATTCGGCCCGAACCCGAAGAATAAATTGGATCGGCATTCGGCGCCCGCAGGTGTGGGCACGTACCCGCACCCGTTACGTGCACCGAAACAAACCGAGCCGAGTCGAGCCGAGCCGAGCTGGACTGGACGGCGGCGGTGGCGCACGCGTATGGCCCAAGGGGTTCCCATACAACATCTTTAAGAGGGCAATGAAGAAGAACTAATATATACATACAAGGGAGGGGTGGTCCAACCGATGTGGAACTAAAGAAAAAAGGAAAGTTGAGCTTTTGCTCAAGCATAGCTAACAGTCCCATTATAAGCATTTTATCTGAAAAATAACAAATAAATACATTTGCTAGTACTGGCACCTGTCTACCATTTTTAAAAAGTTGGTGTATATTTTTTTCTTTATATCTCTACAACTATAAGATGGCTTGGACACTGTTCAAAATTGAGCAGTCCAAGCGGTTATAAATACTCCATTAATTATTTAAAAAAAAATTGAGTTACACTCCACTTTATTTATCAATATTCAAGGTGCATCTTACATGATTACCATAATGTATAACTCATACATCTTTCACTTTTAACATAAACTAATAGTCAACTGCTTTGACTATTAATTTTTGACCAAAATACCCATTTATTCTTTCCAGTCCCCCCTTATTATGCCGTGTACGAAGTGAGGTATTTTTGTCCAAAATTTTTGGTCAAAGGAGTTGACCGTTAGTTGAAGACGATTTTCTCAAAAGTGTGTGTTGGGGGGGTGTCATATATTATGGTAATTGTGTGTGGGTGCACCTTGAAGATGGATAAATAAAGTGGGGGTGTAACTCAAATTTTCTCTTATTTAAAAAAATTAAATTAACTAATTATTTAACTACCTAATATAATTTATTTATAACAAAATAATTCTAACTCAAGCGGTTAAGATAATTCATATTTAATTTTTTTCAATAATTTTTATAATAATTCATATATATATATATATATATATATATATATATATATATATATATATATATATATATATATATATATATATATATATATATATATATATATATATTAAATATTTTTTTATGCGCATACAATGCACATGCACGTTACTAGTATTCTTACAATGAGACTTCGGCTCAAAATTGAGTCATCTAAACCGTTTTTAAATCCTCCATCATTTATCCTTACATTAATACCTCGTGAACCGGAGGGGGGGGTGCGCCAGCCCGAGATTGACGTTCCCCCCTATTAGCCCCAACCCCCTGCTAGCACCGGGCCCCACCCTTGACCAATGTAGGGCCACCACGTTAACACGGTCTGGCGCGCACAATCCCTCCTTTGGGTCTGTTAGGAATCGTTCCTAACTTTATCTTGACTCTAATAATGAGGATTAGAAACTTCTCAAAATTGAACCGTTGTTTGTAAATTCTCCATCATTTATTAAAAAAATAAATTAAGACGAAAATAACTTTCTTTTGTTTTCGTCGGCACAAATATATATTCAAAAACTAAATTTAAAACTGTATAAAAAATTATTTAAACTAAGAACATGATATTATCTAATTAAATATATATCCAAAATTCTAAAATCATAACTGTAAAATTTTTTAATTAAAATATATTCAAATCATACAATATTTTAATATAATTTAAAATTTTAACAATTTTATAGTTTTTTGTTCGTGTAACGCACGTTAACTTGATTAGTACATATAATGATGTTTTAAAACGGCTCAAAATTGAGTCGTCGTTTGTAAATTCTCCATCATTTATTAAAAAAGAATTATAAAGACTAATTTTCTCTCTTTTCTTCGGCACAAATATATATTTTAAAAACTAAATTTAAAACCATTTATAAAATAAATAAAAAAATTTAAAGACAAAAAATATCTGCAATATTTAAATGTTTAATAAACTTAATTCAAATATATTTAAATATTTGAACTGTTATTCAATAATATCATAAAATATTTATTTTATGTATAATACACATAAATTTACTTAGTGTTTATATATATATATATATATATATATATATATATATATATATATATAAAAATGAGATATGAGCCATAGGCTTATATTTCTACATGAACCAATATACATGTGGACCAATATGAATGAAGTGTACTAGTACACATGGGTGCACATAAAATATAGGAATCCATTACTATTGTTCCATATGTGTATAGCTCATATAGGAATATAAGCCAGCTCATATTCCGTTTACACACACACACACTCTCTCTCTCTCTCTCTCTCTCTCTATATATATATATATATATATATATATATATATATATATATTTGGACATACAAATTATATTAAAATATCATAAAAAATTTAATAATTAAAGAACAAATATGTACGATCTAAAAAAATAAATTCAAGTGCTGCTATTTCAAAAATATTCAACAATGTATGGAAATAGTATGTATTGTTTCGCTATAACAAAATAAAACATTCATATATGAATATCACTTGTATGGGTAGTGCATTTACATTCGCAGGGTCAAACACATTTTAAGACAGCTTATGACAGAAGCAACCGTTTCATTCTCTTGACAGATGTCGTGCCTATATCGTCAAAGAACATCGATAACCTCTTCCATCCAACTCTAGTTTTTTAAAAACAAAGGGTCTTAATCAAGTCAAGGATCAAAGGCAGACAACTCAATTAGGAGGAGATTAGAGAGTGAGAGTTGGGGCAACTTCCAATGCTTCGCAAAGGCATAGAATATTCAAGCTAAGCCTCCTAATCAACACATAGTCCATCATTTAGGTCCCTAAAGTCAATAAAAGTTATAGAGAAAGGGGACAACACAAATGGGCTGACTTAGACTTACACCCCCAAAGTCATTAATCAAGGATTTAAATAAATTCCATTTTAATAGTTTTGTTAGCTTTGTTCCTGATCTTGGTCTGTCCTAAGACAAGCAGAGGTATCTTCTAGCCAAGTACTTGTTTCTCTAGCAAATCTTATTATTATTATTATTATTCCTAATTTGTTTCCATCTTCTCTCACATGATCATTCTTCTCTCCGTACAATTTTATGGTTCAAATTAGATGTCATGTACTAACTTCTTCTTTTTGAAAGGAAACTTCTTTTTTTTATTAGGGGTGTAATTTTACACAAAAGAATCTTGTCCTACTAAATTGTGCATTACCTTCTAACAGGGCCGTCTCAAGCCATTTTGAGATCCTAGAAAAAAAAGTCTAGAAATTGGACCATTTTTTGAAAATTTAAACATGATTGAAGGAGAAGGAGAAGAGTCGATCGTCTCTTTCCTGAAAAGTAGAGATTGGAGTAGAAGAGGAAGAGTCGTTCGTTCATTCCCGTAGCCGTAATTAGAAACAAAATTTTTTTATTAACCATTAACTATATAACAAATATGATTCCAATTATATGGGTCGTTACTCGTTAATTAGCTAATTTAGAAAATTTTGTATCCCATATGACTTTGGGCCATAGAATAACTACTACACTAATTTAAAAAAAATAAATTTGGGGCCCCTAAAAAAGTGGAGCCCTAGGCAGTTGCTTGCTTTGCTTAATGGATGAGCCGGCCTTGCCTTCTACCGAAGTCTGAGAACTACGAGTACAATATCCTGATAGCAATCAATTTTCGACCATGAATTACAACTTGATACGACTGGAGTCAAGAAATCGTATCAATATTAGGGTATGATCACTTGTGCTTGCAGGAAGGCCTTCAGCTAGAATCGAGTGAAAGATATCCAACCATGTATTATTGCATAAAGCACGATCCAATTGACATGTAATACGATTCCGAACAGACTTGTTAGACCATGACCCTATATTTCTTATATGAGACATGCATGGCAGCCCAGATCCAGTAAGCATCTCTGAAAGTCGGCTAGAATCGAATCATGAACTCTTCTTCCTCTGCTTTTCTCATGAGCATATAATATGCATTCAAGTCACCTATACTACAATAGGAAGATGGTCCCCAGTTTTAGCAGAAGTGTCACGTTCCTCTCACAGAATACGACGAGTCGAGTACATAACAAATATTTTAGGCTATGCGTCGTATGAATACACCGGTATCCGTAATCCAATTGTTGCATGTAAAATTCTTGGAAAAAAGTATAAGCAATGTTAAACCATTGAAAAATTGAGAATATTCACATTTATAAATATAAAACATCCATATGTATAATTTCATATTATGGTTTCTCAAAAGATAATATACCTAGGAGATACAACTAAAGAAAAAGAAAACAACTGCTCTACCCTTAGCCTGCATTACTCATCAAACTCGACCACGCTATATAATGGTAGCGTCTATTCCTTAACCATGTTTTCATCTAGTGTACAAATAATATGTCATCAAAGATATGCAAATCATCGATTCATGAACGATGAAATAAATAAAGTAAAATAATATATGGTTAAAAAATTATGATCCAATACTCAGATAGTAAGTTAAAATAAATAAAACTTAAGGAAGTATTATAGTGTCAACTTGAAATATGACTATTGTGATCCTAAATCTAGTGATTCCTTGGTATCAAAACTAATATTATGGCATAACAGTCACTAACACAATCACAATACAATTTAGCCTAAATGATGATATAATTTGGAGAACAGTCTTTAGATCTCACACTTGACTAGTTTCTTGACAATAATCCTATGACTATGAACCAAGCTGTTGCAATGTAGCACGGTGCTTAGTGGTCCGACAATTTTCTATACAGGGAATATAAGACATATCATTAAAATACTTAATCGATTTTTTGATCGAATAGGCACGTTCAGGTATTACACAGTATAGAAGCACGAAAAGTATGCGTCCCCAAATGGGTGATTAAACCCAGGTTCAGTAGAAACATCGGTGTACTACTCTTCAGACTCCAAAAGATGTGCTTTGCTTCAGTGGCGTACTCCATGTGCTTTGCTTCAGCGGCGTATTACATATGCATTGTCTCAGCGGCGAACTTTGCTCATCAAGATCCAACACAATATAGTGGCGTACAATACCATAATTCATCCAAGCATTAAATGAGATAAACCTTACGGTTGTTAATCTGACACAACAGTCGAAGAGATCAAGGCATTTAATGCAGAAGATCATTGGCACGCTGGTCCAGGTTGTCGTTTAGCGAGCGAGTGAAGTTACCATTTTATTTTTTTATACGTCGACCGTCTGGCTTCGTCTCAGTACACCAAGGGTCTTACTTTTCTATAATACGCTAAGGCCACTACTTCATCAAAGTATGCCAGCATTGCCACGTCAAAATTTGCCTCAACCTGACACAATAAGGCATTAAATACAGAGGATTGCTAGCACGTCGACCCATGTTGTTATTTTGTGACCAAAGTTGCTACCTCACTCCAAGTACGCTACTAATTCTACTTTTCTATGATACGCCAATAGTGCTACTTCGAACAGAGTACGTCATTGATGCTATCTCTTTCGAATATGCCGACTTTGATACTCTAGCAATAGTATGCCAATGGTGCTATTGCTCACTGAGTACGTGAACATTGATCCTTCACCCTGAGTGCGCTAGTATGACTATCTCAACCTGAGTACGTCAGTATGGCTACCTAAACCTGAGTACGCCGGTATGACCATCTTCTCTAGAGTACGCTAGTGGTTATCTCAACTTCAAATTCTTCAACAACATGCCATGTCCTTCGTAGACGTATACAAATAATTTCCCTTATGACCTGAACCTTCCTCGCATAGGAAGCCACGTGTCAAGCTATTTGTGATTTGTGCACCCACTATCCAGAACGTGGGTTGCATTCCCTCAAAAAATACGCGTATGAAAGCAAACACAGTGTATATTACCTTTTCGTACGCACACTCTTCAGTAATCATTCATAGTGTGGAAACATTATAAATATGAGATCGTTGCTATCTCAGGGACTTCTGACCCTCAAGAACAAAAGGAGAGATGTAGAAGCTTGTTGTGCCGTTGCTGCCAAGACTTTTTTGCTGCTCAATTTTCCAAGTTGTTCGTAACATTTTCGTATTTTTTTTTCACAGTCGTGTGGTCCAAGGAATAAAGTGATCGACTGAGATCAGATCTCTACAGCAATACTTTTCCAGAATAATTATAGTTAGATTCTTGTTTAAGATCTCTTGTACTCTTTTCTTTTAATAGTTTGTAACACAAAATTTTGTATAAACTTGTGTTCATGGCAAACAAAATGTCGACTCTGCTGGGGACATCTTTCTCCTCTGATAAGAAAGTGATAGTTTAATATGACACTGCATTGATCGGATCAACGCAAAAGAATTTGGTCCTAAAGTTTGACCAACTGGCTTATGAAGAAATGCTTAACTTTACGACCAACTGGCTTACGAAGAAATGCTTAACTCTGGGGGTAGTGCTCACCCCTCGTCCGCACCCAAGTCAGGGAAGGTTAGCAAGATGTGGATACCCAAGCCTCACACTACTTACCCTGAAGTTGCTGCCAATAAGGAAAGGGTGTTCTGTCCGCCTATAGCGAGGACTCTTTCGACAAAACTGTCAACTCGTCTCCAATCTGTGACTTGGTAGACAAACCCCTTAGCCACGCTGTTATACTAGCTAAAGGGATAAACTGTGAACTTATCACAACAACAACAGGCAAAGGATGAACTATCTGACAGAGAAAATAACTATGATGCCAAGGGGGTGGTCTATTCCCAAGCTACCAATCCTGCGCATGCATAATACAACATACAAAGCAAAGATGTTGGGGTCACTATCTCTCATCCAAGCAAAAGTACACAAACATATGTGCTTAACGCTAAACTGCCACATCCTGATTTCTATCGGTGTACGAAGCATAAGCCAGTAAAGTCCCCTCCTCCACATATTCAGATTACACGCACAGAAGATGGAAAGTTGTGCACACAAAGACAAGATGCTTCTTCCTCCGTTGCAACACGCCGGCGTATGCCACAAAGGACAGCCATCCAACTCATTACATTACTTTATATACAGGGCACTAAGAGCTTATATCCCAATTCAAATATGCCAAGTTTAAAAAGACAGAGTCTGTCTTCCTCTTCTTCTATTCTTCCTTCTTCCGATTTACGTGAAATCATTGTACAAAAGCATAGATAAAGAGAGTCTTCTTTTCCAGCAATAATGCTTCCTAACGAGCATCATTGTGACTGCCATAAAGTGGTAATCAATTATTATTGTGCGTTAGCAAGACAGTCTGTGTTTGGCTAGTTAACTTATACTATGCCTCCTAAGCACCGACCTATAAAGTAAACTGACAACCGGGAACATGAAGATGGACCTGCAAAATAAATTAACAATCGGGAACATGAAGATGAACCACTCTTCGCCCCGGTGTACATGGCCTCACATCTTTCTCGTGGCGGAAGACGTTTAAGATGAAACTCTTCAAGAATACCTAGTCAGAGGAGATTTGATCAATATGTTGACTCCTTTGAAAGTGTATACCAAAACATTCATTCCAGAAAATGAGATCCTTCTATTTGCGAGAATCTTCATTCCTCGAAATCTGAGGCTGGGGGTAGCAATTTCCTTGAATCTAGAACTGACATCATAGACTTTAATTCAACTATGCTTTCCACCAACTCCTTTATTGAACACAGAGAGATTAATATTTATGCCATTGGTGACGAATAAGATGCTTCTCCATCAGGAAGTACTGAGCAACGCCTTAATTCATTAGAGGTTGCACTCAAGGGTGTACATACTATGATGCAAAATATGCATCAGATGATGATGGCCCAACATTCTGCTATACCGGTTCCTATCCAAATGGTTGCATCCATTCCGACAAAGCCTATGGGTAGAAGTTCCTTCAGGCAATGCAAATCCAGAGGTAGTTCCTAATCAAGAGTTGGCAACACCAACTCTTAATCTCCTCAATGATAGAAGTGGACCTTCTTTGGTAGTGATACATTTTTATCAAATATCTCTCCAATCAGCTATACCACTTCAACTTGAAGATCCTCTTGAAGCTATTCAACAACTTCTCGCACAATTTAATTCTTTAAAACATAAAGATCAGCTTCAAAAGCTAGGGGTAAAGCAGCCTTATCCCCCACATTGGAATAACGTTCATTTTCCTCCTAAATACAAGCCTTAATCGATAGTCCTATTCGATGGGAAGGCATCGTCGAGTCAATACATCAACTACTTTAGTATGATGATGGTGCATTTATAGAAGGATGCTGATCTCCTCACCAGGGTATTTATTAGGTCCTTGGCCGACATAGCTTATGGTTGGTACTGCAGTCTACCTGACAACTATATATTCTTATTTGATAACTTGAAATATCTTTTTTTTCCGATTTTATGAGAGAGGTATGTACAAGACTATGTCTTCTTTCATCGATATCAAGCAAAAGGAGAAAGAATCTGTTCATGAATTTATAGAATATTTCAGGCAAGCAACTCTAAAGTTGCCCCCGGGTATCTCAGAGTCCGCATTTATCATACCCCGCTCCCAGAATATTAGGTAAATACAAGGACTGACATGGCCAACCATACATCACATAATATTGAAGTAAGCTACAATGTGCTAAGGTTGTTTAGCAGACATATGGGCAGACTCTAGCATGCTATGACGTCAGTCCTAAGGCCGACAAATCCTAGTATCTCAATCCATCAACATAAAGTAAAAGAGTATATCATATATGAAAGTAAAAAGATATCCCAAATTATATACCATATATGATCATGAAGCTAGTGAATAAAAAATAATGCACTAGCAGAGTATAATTATACATGATTCAATTACCAGCCATGGTCTAATATATACATCATGTTGACCGAAGTTAGAGAAGTGATCTCAAAATAAGGGGCTAACACTGCCTCTTGCTAAAATACCACAAAAATAAAATAACACTACGATGGATAGAGGGAGAAAACCCACTCGCGAGTTTCGGCCGCAGTCCTATGAGTGCGAGCCATCTTGCTAGAAGTACGGTGGACCCTAGTTCTCCTCAGGATAATCTGGCCATACAAAACCAGTAGGGTCAGAAGCCCAAGCAACAAGTACCACAAATGATCTCAATGTGATAGACCAAATATAATACAACATACAACAGAAAAGAGACATAAAAAAATGCTGATCGAGACTTATATGGTACCAATGTACTTGTCTACAGAATATAAATAAAAGAACTGATAACAAGTGCTATAAAGAAAAGTAAGGCGATGAGCGGCAATAGGGTATAAGAACTACTCTGGATCGGGACCACAAACCTTAAACCAAACAAGGCCGAGGTTGCAGGCCTTCACCCGAGCAAAACTTAGCATCCTAACCACGCACCGAAGGAATGAATTAAAAGGGGAAAGCTTGACGAATAGACAATATTTATTGCACTACCAACCATGCCTACGGCTTGCTATAATTAACTAACTAGGGTTATCACAAACCTAGTTACTAACGAATGTATGCTTTGAAGAATATTCTTACCATTGGCACTGCAGTCAACCCGGATAGCCAAGGGTATGCTTGTCGAGTAAACTTAAATGCACATTAACATCACTACAACTTAACTTGTTACTTTGTCATAAACAAAAAATTAAACTTGTAAGCATAAACTTAAACTTGTGATCATAAACTTGCTTTATAAACATAAACTTATCTTGCAACATAAACTTGTATATAAACTTATCTTATAAGTGCCGCAGCACGCGTTATCTTTGTCCGTCATGGAGCCCTTGCCTAGTAGGATTGTTCCATCCTGCATGGGACCCTTAGAGATTGGGGTAGCCGGTAGCGTAATATTTTTTCCTCCCAATGATCTAGGTAAATCTTATCTTGTTTAAATCATTACTAAATTATTTTAAGTTCTCAAATCGTGGACACTTGAGAACTTTCCTAGAATGATGAGTCACGAGTACGAGTTTTTAACGAGTTATCGTATTCGCAACATGCGATATATTGGATAATACTCAGACTCGATTATCCGATGCCAAATACAATAGATTTTTATACACAAATATTTGCACGGTGTTGTGAGGATTATGAACTTGTACATAAACTTGTCTTGTGAACTACATGTAAAACTTGTCTGGTAATATAAACTTGTATCAACATAAAAAAGCATAAATAATAATCACTAAAAATAGTTATTAAATGGACATAATTAAAAGAAACACAAAATACGCACAAGGATTCCTGGCCGCATGCGCCCACTGGCCATATGGACTCACTGGCCGCACGCACCCACTGGCCACATGCACACATTAGCTGCATGGACTGGCCGCATGCACCCAAGTGCTGAGTGATGGGTCATAAATACGTATCAGAAAGAATTGACTAAAGATGATTGATGTGACGTGCCATAAAAATATGTCAGAAAGAATAAGACAAGAATCATAAAAAGATACGCAAGGGCGAAGCAGAGTTATGCGTCCACAAGAAAAAGAGGCACATAGGCCCGCTTGTCACATGCTCTCTCAGTCACATGGGTATTTTTCTTTGGACTTAGCAAAATTTTTATTCTTTCAGCGAGTGAATACAAAAGGAGTTCAAGGACTTAGTTCCAGAACACTTTGACAGTCAAGCATCCAACAAGATGAACGCATGTTGGTTGGCTATACGACAAAGAGTATATGCCGCATAGAGGTCAGGCCGCATAGAACTCTCGGCCGCATATGATGCTAGCCGCCCGAGAACTTTATCTTCTCAAAACAGCAGGTTCAGCCATGACGATAACTCCAAAAAAACTAAAAAATATTTTCTCCATAAAAACTTTATTTTAACTCCGAATCAAGTAAATCAAAAGCCAAAATGCTCAAAATAAAGTTCTCCATCAACTACAAAAAACTATTTTTCTAAGATACCTTATTTTAGTAGATCAAAACCATAAAAAATACATAGAACCCACAAAAATCCTAAACTTCAAATTCAGATCTACTCAAATATACTCATCAAACTTCAAAACTCCAAAAACTAAATATGATCAACAACTCAATGAGAATATTTTCTATTAAATATTTTTTTAAAATAACATATATATAAAAATCTAAAAATTAAGGCTTTATCATTGAGCAATATGTACTTGCCTTAGGTGGTGTCACTCTCCGTTCCCGATATACGTATTTGGAACATATTTTTATTTTAGTATGATTGCATATGCATGGAGACTAGACCCATTCTTTGGTTTAACCTGGTTTATGGTTTATTTTGTGGGTTGGTTCAAGTCATGAGAACCCTTGGTTCAACCCTCAACCCTACCATATATAATCCAACATTTTTCTTCTCTCTCTTCATTACTTTATTTCTTTCTCTCTCTTATGTTTTCTTTTCCCTTTCTATAGGCAAGTATATCTTGCATGAGAAATAGGGAAACCTTCCATATTATTGTTTTATTATATTTGTTTTATGTTTCTAAGCGCTTTTAGAACTTAGAGTTTTTAGTTTTGATGGATGGTTTTGAGTATATCTATATTTCTAACTTAGGATTTTATAGGTTTCATAAGTTGTTTTAGTTTTTATTAAACATGTATTTTTAAAAATCCAGTTTTTTCTATATGATAGAGCATTTTGGCTTTTGGTTCACTCGATTTGGACTTAACATGAGAATTTTATGGACAAAGAAATATTTTAGTTTTTGGAGCTTTCACCATGGCCGAACCTGCTGTTTGGAGAAGACAAAGTCTTCATGCGGCCAACGAGTTATGCGACCGAGAGTGCTTTGCGGCCTGAGAGGGCTATGCTGCCTTAGAGGGCTATGCTGTCTGAGTTTTTGCCGCATACTGACCAGCATGCGTCCATCTTGTTGGATATATGACTGCCACCACACAAGTATTCTAGAGCTTATCCTTGGACTCCTTGTGTGTTCACTCGCTGATCGAATACGAAATTCTCTAAGTCCAAGAGACCTCCATGCGGTATCGAACTCCATGTGGCACAGACCCATATATGGCAAGAAGGCATATGCGGCAAGCAGAGCATGCAGCCACTTTTCCTTGGACGTGTGATTCTGAAACCTTGGCACATCTTTCTATAGTTTTATCTTTTCTTTCTGACACACTTTATGGATTTTTACATCACTGACACTTTGTTCATTGTCCGTCACTTCAATACTTGTCCTAAGGAGTAGACTTTAAACCTGAGCATGTGGCCCTGACTCCATATGCAGCCAGGACTTTTTATGCGGTCTGACTTCATATGTAGCCATGACTTTTTATGTGGCCTGACTTCATATGCGGCAAGGACTTTTCATGTGGCATGACTTCATATGGGGCTAGGACTTGTTATGCGGTCTAGAGTCATATGAGACATGGGCTTCCTATGCGGCCTAGAGACCCATGCGACCTTGCATATTTTGATTGAATATTTTTTTATTCTTTGTGAGTCATATGAGACATGGGCTTCCTATGCGGCCTAGAGACCCATGCGATCTTGCATATTTTGATTGAATATTTTCTTATTCTTTGTGATCCAATGTATAATTGGTAATTGGACTCGAATACTGTATCTGTGCTAATACTACTATTGCTTGATATTTGTCCATAATTTAATGTACGCTGAGGTGCGACACATCATGTCATGTGTTAAGTGATTATATTTGGGTTGTACATTGAGAATGCCTCCAAATTCCTGAACGCATAATATTATAAATATATATTATTTTCCCAGCACAAGCATAATAAGCGAGTCAACTACCAATGCATGGCTAGGATATTGATTGACTGAATATTGTATACACTCTCGGGTGAATCCAGATTTGACTTCCATGAATTCTTATCTAGCGTACCCATACTTTGTACGACATTTTAAGTAAAAATTTTATGTGACCACGTCTTGAGATTTTAAACACAACATAAAAATAATTAGGTAACTAAAAGTGGTAGTAACATTGGAGAAAATAATATTCCAAGATCATGCCAACGAACCTTCCCACAGAGGTTCATTCTAAGTGCACTTTAGGCTAGGCACCACAAATACTGTATATCATCTGCCTTAGTGGAGTGAAGTATCTGACCTATTATTTTGTCGAGCAACTGGTTCACTATAGGAACACTAGAATCGCTAATACCGTATTTTTAGCGTAGTATCCCTACGGAAAATTGGTGTATCTCATGAATACCTATTTTATTTATTGGTTTGGTTAACTCATGTTCGGCATTGGCGTGATCTAAGGATGTCTATTATGCATTATTTTTGAGGTAACCTCAGACCCCATATTTAGCAAGCCATACAAATGATTGCCCGATATAAAGTAATTGGACTTGGTTGTGATTATATTATTCGGTTAGTAGCCTAGAAAAATAGACTATCATAGTATGATGGTTCAACCCTTGTCCTTATTTGGTTGTAGGGTTGGGCCTTTGTGCTAGAATATGCCATGGACCTAAGTTACGACATTGAACCTATTGTATTATTATAAAATTCTTCTTGGGTTTTTGTTTCTCTATTTCGTGCTTCCTTTGTGGTACTTGCTATTTAGGGTCTAACCCCGCTGGTTTTGCAAGGCTAGGTTTCGAGCCAGCACCCGAGGATCTAACGTACCTTCTCCCAACTCATGGCGCATACCAGGAACATGGTCGCAGGAGATAGCGAGTGGGTTTTCTTCTTCCCTGCTCATCATTATTCATTTACTTCTTTTGGGCGTTTAGCCACCGGCACCTATTAGCTGACTCATCTAGACATTAGTCTTCTTACATGATTGTATTAAATCAGACTGTAGCTAATCACTGTAATATACTTTTATTACTCTTTCAGCTTCTCATTTTGTACAGCTGATCTCCAGAATAATTTGAGAAAGCATTTGTGATGCCTTATTGCTTTATCATATATGCTCTATTCTTACTGTTTCTTGTTTGAATGATTGAGAAAGAAGTTCTTGACCCTAAGATACTTGATTGTAGTATGCACCCCCTTGTCTTATACAACCGTGATCGCCTTATGATGTATATCACCTTGTATGAGATAGCTAGCCATGTCCATCTCCGTATTCCGGTACTCGATCGTGACAAAATTTTAGCGGTGGCCCATGCAGGTCTTTTTTTCAGACTTGGGGGGTATCATGGTCATAGAAGTCTCAATCAAACATGATCCTTTTTGAAATTATGAATTCGTCCTCTTCGATACTCTGCTTGAATTTTCCTAGATTTGTTGCTTCCTTGTTCCTTCTCATCCTGTACTTGATATTTCTTGTGATCTTCTTTTGTGCTTCTCCTTTCTCCGATTTTGCAGCAACAAGAGAAGTAAAGTTTCCAGTGGAACAAAATCTTGTGGAATCCTAACCAAGGATCCGAGTTGAGCCCACGATAAATAGGACAGAGCAGCAGGCTCTAGGTGTTTCCGTACCTCCTACAATATCGACAATACAGGATACCCTGATCTTTCTAGAGACTATCCGTAGATTGCTGGCGGCCTAACAATACCAGATGGTGGTGCAACAACAATAACAACAGTAACATCAGCAAAAATAGCTTCAGCAGCAGGAACAGAATGACCTGTTGAACCAAGGGTTGTAAACTGTCCTAGAACGAAGCGGAAGAACAGATTCTAGGACATCTATTAGATTTTGCAGACTGAACCCCAGATATTTTGATGACACGGAGGACACAATCATAATAGATGATTTATTCCAGGATATTATGACTATTCTGGTAGCAGCTAAAGTTTCTGCCGAGGAACATGTTGACCTGGTTCGCTTACAGCTCTAGGATATTGCAAGGGATTGGTTGGCCACAATGGAGGTAGGATTGAGGCATACTATTTTATGGGATAATTTTAGGGCCCGGTTTAGGGTAAAGTACTTTGGAATTTTGTTTCAGTATGCGTTGCAACAAAGGTTCATTAACCTCAAGCAAGTTGGAAGGACAGTAGACGGCTATGCGATAGAGTTTTGTCGACTAAGCAGATTTGCTCCAATCATGGTGGCGACAGAGTTGGAGAGAACAATGAAGTTTTAGCCAGGACTTTACTTAGAGATCTTATACATGGTAGAGGTACATGACTACCAGACCTTCAAGGCAGTATTGATAGTAGCGAAGAGGGTTGAGCTTACTTCCCAGAGGATGACATCAAGAAGAGTGGATCAGAAAAGGCCTCATGGACAAAACAATGAGGAAGGACCCGTATTGTGAACGTTAACACCTTCTCTTGGCATTCACATCCATGACGTGACACATAGGAGGCTAGTGGCCTCGATAGTGATGGCACCAACTCGGCAACATCAGCCGAGGCAGCAACAACAGTAACAAAGACGGTAAGCGCCGATAGGTTGTACCTACTATGGCAAAGAAGGTCATACCCAGGATATTTGTCAGGTAGCTAATAGATTATGTTTGAGATATGAGAGCCCTAATCACAAGATTTCTATATACCCATTAATACAGAGGCCAAGAGGGTCAGTACAACAGTTTTCTGCATTGCCAGCTCCAAGGACAGTGCAACAAGGAGGACCAGCAGTAGCAGTACGGCCTTTAGATCAGCCTCCACTATCGATATAGGCCCAGCTTTATAGACATTAATAACAGCAGAGTTAGTAAGGTCCGTAACCATAGCAGCAAGGAAGACAGCAACAAGGAACTCAACAAGGCCAAGGGCAGGCACTCACCTTGTCTTTGGAGAAAGCGATAACGTCGGACGACGTAGTGGCAGGTAATATTTTTATTACAACCTTTCCTGCCATAGCATTAATTGATTCTGGAGCTTCCTACTCATTTATATCTGTATAATATGTGACATGTATTAAATTAAAGTTTGAGATATTGCCTGCGAGGCTGAATATAATTACTGACAATAGGATCGTAGAGGTTAGTAGAGTGTGCCTATCATCTCCAGTCATAGTATGCATATATTTATTACCGGCAAAGTTGATCGAGTTTCCTATATATAACTTTGACGCTATCTTAGGCATGGACTGGTTGAGAGACAGTCATGTAACGATAGACTATTGTGAGGGTAAAGTATAGTTTAGAATTCCCGGTCTAGAAGAGTTTATTTTTAGCAGAATAACAAGAGACCAGCATAAGGGAGGAGTCACAATAGTAGCAAGGGAAGAAGATCCGCTGCCCAAGATAGTTGAAGAGTTCATGGACATCTTTCCCAATGATCTTCCCAGATTACCCCCTGTTTGAGCAGTATATTTCTGTATAGAGTTAATGCCAGGAGCAGAACCACTATCCCAGAAGGTGTACCCTATGTCACCATCAAAGCTTGATCAGTTATATCGACACATGAAAGAATTAAAGGCGAATAAGTTCATTCGGACTAGTAGATTACCGTGGGGAGCACCAGCGGTATTGGTGAAGAAGAATGATGGATAACGTGGATGTTATGGATTACAGGCGGTTGAATACAATGACCGTGATGAACAAGTATCCATTACCAATAATTGATGATCTGTTTGACCAATTAAGTGGAGCAAGAGTCTACTCCAAGATATATTTATGATCAGGATATCATCAGATACGAGTTCGGGAGCAGGATATACTGAGAACAATATTTAGGTCACAATATGGACATTATAAATTCTTATTTATGCCACTCGGACTGACTAATGCTCCAGCGATATTCATGGATTTGATGAACCATATTTTCATGCCTTACTTAGACCAATTTATGGTAGTATTCATCGATGACATCTTGGTGTATTCTCCTAATGAGAAGGAGCATAAAGAATATCTCAGGATAGTGCTATAAACTTTAAGGGAGCACCAGTTATATGTGATGCTTAGTAAGTGTGAGTTTTGGCTGGATCGCATATTCTTTCTTGAAAAAATTATTTCTAGAGCAAGAGTCTCAGTTGATCCCAAGAAGGTAAATACAGCAGAGAACTGGACAATTCCGAATACAGTAGCAGAAGTACATACTTTCCTAGGCTTGGTAGGATGCTACATAAGATTTGTGTCAGATTTTGCTAAGATTTTGGCACTTTTGACTCGGTTGACGTACAAAAAAGTTAAATTTTTATGATAACGGAATGTCAGATAGCCTTCGAAGAGTTGAAGAAGAAGTTAATCTTTGCACAAATCCTTACTCTTTCAGCAAGCTCCGGGGGATTCACAGTGTATTTTGATGCATCTGAAAAAAGGACTTGGATGTATTTTGATGCAACAAGGAAGAGTGATAGCATATGCTTCTCGGCAGCTCAGAGATCAAGAGAAGAAATATCCAACTCATTATTTGGAGTTAGCAGCAGTAGTGTTTGCACTTAAGCTATGGAGGCACTACTTATATGGCAATTGAGTAGAAATATTCATGGATCATAAGAGTTTAAAGTATATGTTGATGCAGAATGACCTGAACATGAGACAGAGAAGGTGGCTAGAGTTATTGAAAGATTATGACATGGAACTTCATTACCATCCAGGCATGTCACGCCCCAGAGCCAGAATATTGGGGAGCGGAGGAGTGACTCAGCCAATCACACCTTGCAGAATACCAAAGTAAGCAACAATATGCTAAGGTTATCAATAGACAAGGGGGTGCATGCTACAATCAAGTCACCTAGGGTCAAGAACATCTATGTCTCAATCATCAACCAAGAATAATAAGAATGAACACGTAAGATAAAATAGTTAGGCGTCCCTGACGCACTATTATAATGATCATAAAACTAGTTATACAGGATGGTACACTAGTGCATTGTCAAGAGTACATGACTGTAAGTCAGCCATGGTCTGAATAATATACAATAATGTAGAGGAACTAATATCCAGATAAATTGGCTAACAAGTATCGTCGACTAAACGCCAAATGAAAAAACATAATGATACTCATAGTGGGGAAGAAAAAACCCACTCAAGTTCCTCGTCGGACATCCTCCTGATGTGCACCATCGGACAGATACAAGACCGAATCCTCGGGCTCTGCTACTAAACCTGGACAAACAAAACCAGCGGAGTCAAGCTCCGATAGCAAGTACCACAAAGGAGCACAAGTGAATGAAGCAAAAATTAATAAAGTACATAAAATAGGATAATTTGTGCCATAACAGCCAGCTTATGACCTTTCATCGGAGCATTAGGACACACCTACAACTAAACAAGGATAAGATATGCCATACTAATCCGAGATAAGGTACGACTAACCAGTTATGAACACGAAGAAGATGTCCGTATCGTATCTTAGGTCCATAGCCTATCGTAGTGCAATAGTTCAACCCTACAACCAAACAAGGACAAGGGTTGAACCACTTTACCATAATAGTCCACGTCCTCAGGCTACTAACAGATGGTACAAATCATAATTAGGAACAAAATACATAGGCCATAATGTAAGCTAAGATATATATACATATAGTATATAGCTTCGGTCCTGGCCTATTGTGACACATAGGCAGAATCCTACAACCAAACAAGGACAAGGGTTGAACCATCATCTCATAATAGTTCATGTCCCTAGAATACCATCACATACCTTTTTTTTATTGGCCAATCAATCCTACGGCTTGTTATGTAGAGTCTGAGTTATTTCAGAAGAATAATGCAATGTTGGAATCCTCAGATCATATTGATGGTGAGGCAGGCTGGCCGAGCCAATAAATGCATAGAACATAGTATGTAAGCACCAGTCCCTCGTAAGGCTACCGCACAAGTAATCATATAATAATATATATATAATATAGTCGGATACTGTACTCTATTACTGTAGATGATATACGGTATCCGTTGGGGACCAACATAATACCTTAGGATATATGTCCTAACTGTAGCTACCACACATGATCTCGAGATTCTATTCCCTCCTAATGCTCTAAAAGTTCAGTTTCTTAATTAGCCCTATAGTTATTAGAACATCATGTCATAGTTTCACGATCTTCCTCCTTAGATGATGCACCGTAGTACGTGTATGCTAGGTACGAATCCACATTGTTGCTCAAGAGTCAAATCTGAATTCCTCCAAGCGTAATACAACAAATCAATCAAACAAATATCCTAACCATGTTATAGTTTTTGACCCACATACCATGCCCGTGCTGAGAAAATAATATAATAATATCATATGTCGCATAGTATAGGAGGCATTCTCGATGTACAACCCAAAGCATATAATATCGTAGCACGCAACAAGTTATGTCACACCTTAGTGCATATTATAATATATGTACACGTAGCACATAGTAATTGTATCGACATGGATACAAGAAATCGGGTCGAATCACCGAACTGACAATTGATCGTATGAGCCTTATTACATTGGGACACTTGGTCGAAATATAAACTTCTCAAATAAGGTACATAGACTATCAATCAATAGAAAGCCTAAATTTATGATGTGAACTCCTCGAATTAATGATTCTGCCACCAAAATTGAGTAAGGAAAAAATATGAACTACTCTGGAGCAGATCCATAATCCTTAAACTAAATAAGGACCGAGATTGCAGATCATCTACCGAGCAGAACTACGCCCCTCACTCTATTCAATAGTCAAAGGCAAATGTAACCAATCTACTAATCATCCTAAAATTAACAATTATGCAATACTGTCAGACGAGAGATAGGGGAATTGTATGAACCACTCTGAAGTAGATCGACGATCCTTAAACTAAACAAGGACCGGGGTAGCAGACCATCTTCTGAGTAGAACTATATCCCTTACTCTATCCAACAAAAAATTAAGATATAAACCACAGATCCGAGTCTACTTAGCAGGTACTGATTCAGTACAACAGTCACATCTAGTGGGGTCAACACAATGTTATATTATGCACATAGCCATTCTAGTGCATAAGTCTGGTTTACTAAGTCTACTATACCTTAGGATCCATCACAAGCAATTGTCAAGACCAACCACATAGAGCAAAGGAATATTCCAAATAAAATAATTAAATCCAAGAAATCCTGGAATGTGTACATAATTACTAGGGTCGCATAGGATCACATGTGCACATGAGAAGTGCACGCATGAATTTGCCGCTTAGGTTAGGCCACATGCACTGATCAGGTGTATGAGCACTGGCCGCATATATCTCCAAGCCGCATGGACTGCTTGTCGCATGAGGCAGGTGCCACATAGGGGTCGGTGCCGCATAGCTTCAAGGCAAAGTCCACTCATTGGAACAAGTGCCAAAGTGACGTACATTAAATCCTTGTCAGTGAAGTGACATAAAGTATGATGTAACATAAAGTATGTCAGAAAAAAAAGATAACCATAGAAAGACGCGCCAAGGAGGCTCCAAAGATGTGCCAAAGTTTAGAGTCATGCGTCCAAGAGAATGTGGTCGCATGCTCTGCTTGTCGCATAAGTCTGATGTCACATGAAGTCCGATGTCGCATGGAGTGTCTTTTAGACTTAGCGAATTTCTCATTTGTTGAGCGAGTGAATGCACAAAGTATTCAAGGATACTTGTGTAAATAAGCAGTCATACGTCCAACAAGATGGATACATTCTAGTTGGCTATGCGACAAAGAGTCCAGCCGCATAAGGATATGCTGCATGGAAGTCTCGATCGCATATTGTGCTGGCCGTAAGAGAACTTCGTCTTCTCCGAACAACCAAGTTTAGTCATGGCAAAAAAAGCTCAAAAAATTCAAAAATTATTTTCTTTATAAAAACTTTATTTTAAATCCAAATCAAGTAAAACAAAAGCCAAAATGGTTAAAATAAAATGCTCTAATATAAGGAACAACTAGTTTTTGAAAACACTAAGTTTAGTAGATCAAAACTAAAAAAACTCATAGAACATATAAAAATCTAAATCTTAAAACTCAGATCTACAAGAATCAACACATCAAAATCTAAAATTCCAAGAATTAAATATAATCAGCAACTCAAGGAGAAAGTTTCCCATCAACCATATTTTTAAAATAATATATATATAAATCCAAAAATCTATGGCTTCACCACTTTGAGCAAGATGTCCTTGCCTTGCTGGACTAACAAACCTCTTCCTAGAACCAAGTCTAGGACTAGGGCTAAGGCTTCGGTTGGGAGCTCTTGAGGGAAGGAGGAAGAATAAAGAAGAAAGAAGAAATAAAGTAGAAATGAGAAAGAATGAAAGAGGAGAGAGAAAACCACATATATATACCTAGTGGATGAGATTAGCCCTAAAATTAAGTCATGATACTCTTCAACCAATCTCAACCATTCAAAATAGGCTTAGTGGTTCCAAGAGTGAACCGGGTCTATTATCCATCCTATATACGGGTCCTAGCATGGGTCTATCGCAATTGCCAAAATGTTCACTACTAGTCTCGGACAGTCTCTCACAATAAGCAAAAATATAATTAAATAAAATATATCATAATTAACATGAATCAACATGTAAATACAGTATGAATACATCTACAAGGAAAAATTTAATTATCATAAATTCAAAAAATACTAAATTTGGGAACGGATGTGACATCTCTACCCAACTTAGAAAAATTTTATCCTCAAAATTCGCTAGGCTAGGCAAGCTGATCACCAAGCAAAAAAACTCATAGACCAAGAAGAAGACTCATGATTCAATCATGATACTCATGATCCAGAAAATCTTATGAACTACCGAATCTCATGAACTACAACTAGCTGAATACCAAGCATAACAAAATAGGTAGTCAATAAAAACAACAATAATATAAATAAAGGCGCAAGCAATCTACACAATCAAAAGAAAAGAGAAAGAGAAGTAACATATGGATACATATATCTCCCGAGTCAGTCAAAATAAGAACCAGTCCTCGCTAGCCTATGCTGACTTTAAAAAATTGACATAGATCAATTCTCGAGATAAATCGGTACCAATGACTTAGTTAAGAACATAACTCCGCCCAGGACGTACATTCATAGTCGGAACATATGACATATATCATGTGTTAAGATATACGAATGTAGATGAGTGAGGCGAAAGATCATCTCCACTCGCCGAATATACGAAACCCAAAATATAGACAAAACTAGAAAAACTCAAAACTCACCCTCGATTTGATCACCTTCTGCTAACATCTGTTATAGTACTCCAAACTCAGCTTGCTCATATCTCGGTACTGCTGGAACTCTTTCATGAGGATGTCTCTGCTAACCAAGATGATATTGTCTCAGGTGAAATACATGTTCTTGCATCAACATCGGACATTGGGCTAACAACCGTACTGCTAAAACTGGCTCTTGATACGGAACTGCTCCTGGAGATGGCAACGCTAGAAATTGTTGATATGGTCCTCCCTGACTCTGCATTTATGGGCAAGTAGCTATCATGTATTCGAAACTCCTATATCTCAAGCATCTTCCACTTGCTATCCTACATACATCCTGAGTGTGACCTCTTTAGCCATAATAGGTACATCATACTGGATTTGTCGGGCGTTGTTGATGTTATCTCGGTAGTTGTTGCCAAGTTGTCATTGTCCCATCTGATGCCACTGGCCCCCGTGGTACCAAATCATGAATACGAATGCCGGGTGCCGGTCCTCTACCTGTGTTTTGGGCATAAGGTCTCTTATGTCTTCCAGTCTTTAAAGCTATCATTTGGATGGTAAGCTCATATCTCCTACCTGTTATCAATATGGCATCGAATATCTGGTATTCATGTCCTTCAACTAGTTATATAATATCGAGATGAAGCCCTTGCTGGATTCTCATAGCCCTTGCTTGCTCCGTCGTCACCATAGCTGGAGCAAACCTGTTCAGCCTGCAGAACTCTGCTACATATCCATCCACTGTTCTACTGGATTGCCTGAGACCAATAAATCTCTGCTGTAGCTCATACTGTGCCACTATTCCAAAATACTTGGCTCTGAACCTGGTCCTGAATTTGTCCTAAGAGAGGATGCCTCAAGCCGACTTTCTCGGTCGTCCACCAATCACGAGCAAGATCATGTAGTTATAATCGAACTTGGTTTGCTCCTCTGCTGAAATCTTAGATGTCGCCATGATCGTCTTAATATCTTGAAGTCAAGCATCCACCGTAATATCATCCTCTGTGCCATCGAAATAGCTTGGGTTGAGTCTACAAAATCTGTATGATGCCCTATTATCTTCTTCTTCACTCTTATCTAGAGCCGTTTATAATCCTTGGTTTAACATGGTATTCTGCTCCTGTTGTCAAAGTTGTTGGTGCAGTTGCACTGCTATCTGATGCTATTATGTAGCCATCATACCTCTGATAATTTCTAGCAATGTCGGGGTATCAAGTGCTGCTGGTATTACTGGAACTATCGGGGGTACCGGGATCTCTAGTACATGTTGCCCACCCATTGGCTCTACTCGAAGCTGATCTTGAGAAAGTATTATCTTTTGCTGGCGATAGGATCTTGCTCTACTAGCTGTTCTACCATATCTGTTGCTCTAATAGGCGAGGAAGAGGTGCCCCTTAAGGAAAGGACACCAAGACCTCAAACAACATGGCATGAAAGAACAAGGAAGCAAACTGCTGATAATTCAAGCTCGGTATCAAAGAAGACGAATTTAGGATATCAAAGAAAACATTTTTGATTAAGACTCCGAGAATAAGACACCCCATAAGTCTAAAAAGACAGAACTACATGGGCCACCACAAAAATCTTGTCACGTCCTAGAACTAGAATACTGGAGAGCGGGGGAGTGACTCAGCCAACCACACCTTACAGAATACTAAAGTAAGCCATAATGTGCTAAGGTTGTCAAGCGACAAGGGGTACATGCTACAATCAAGCCACCTAGGGTCAAGAACATCTATGTCTTAATCATCAATCAAGAACAATAAGAATGAACATGTAAGATAAAGCAGTTAGGCATCCCTGATGCTCTATCAGAATGATCATAAAACTAGTTATATAGGATGGTACACTAGTACATTATCAAGAGTACATAACCGGAAGTCAGTCGCGGTCTGAATAATATATAATTATGTAGAGGAACTAATGTCCAGATAAACCGGCTAACAAGTGCCGTAGGCTAAATGCCAAAAAAAAAAAAATAATACTCATAGTGGGGAAGAAAAAACCCACTCAAGTTCCTCGGTGAACATCCTCCTAGTGTGCGCTATCGGAAAGATATAGGATATAATCCTCGGGCTCTGCTACTAAACCTGGCCAAATAAACCAGCGGGGTCAGGCCCCAATAGTAAGTAACATAAAGGGACACAAGTGAATGAAGTAAAAACTAATAAAGTACATAAAATAGGATAATTTGTGCCATAACAGCCAATGTATGACCTTTCATCGGAGTAGTAGGATACCCCTACAACCAAACAAGGATAAGAGATACCGCACTACTCTGAGAAAGGATAAGACTAACATGACGAAGATGTCTGTATCGTATCTTAGGTCCATAGCCTATTGTAGCGCAATAATTCAACCCTACAACCAAATAAGGACAAGGGTTGAACCACTTTACCATGATAGTCCACGTCCTCAGGCTACTAACAGATGGCACAAATCATAATTAAGAACAAAATATACATGCCACAATGTAAGCTAAGATATAGATACATAAAGTATGTAGCTTTGGTCCATGGCCTATTGTGACACATAGGCGCAACCCTATAACCAAACAAGGAAAATGGTTGAACCGTCGCCCCACAATAGTTCATATTTCTAGACTTCCAGCACATAGGCCAATCAATCCTATGGCTTGTTATGTGGAGTCTGAGTTATCTCAGAAGAATAATACAATATTGGAATCCTCAGATCATACATATGGTGAGGCGGGCTCGCTGAGCCAATAAACACATAGCACATAGTATGTAAGCACCAGTCCCTCGTAAGGCCACCGCACAACTAATCATATATAGTCGAATATTGTACTCTATTACTGTAGATGATATACGGTATCCGTTGGTGACCAACATGATGCCATAGGACATATGTCCTAACTGTAGCTACCACGCATGATCTCGAGATTCTATTTCCTCCCAATGCCCAGCAAGTTAAGTTTCTTAATTAGCCCTATATTTATTAGAATATTGTGTCATAGTTTTACGATCTTCCTCCTTAGATGATGCACCGTGGTACGTGTACACTAGATACGAATCCACATTGTTGATCGAGAGTTAAATCTGGATTCTTTCAAGCATAATACAACACATCAATCAAATAAATATTCTAACCACGTTATGGTTGTTGACCCATATACCATGCCCGTGCTAAGAAAATAATATAATAATATCACATATCGTATAGTATAGGAGACATTCCCGATGTACAACCCAAAATATATAATCTCGTAGCACACAACAAGTTATGTTATACCACTGTGCATATTATAATACATGTACACGTAGCACGTAGTAATTGTATCAGCACGGATACAAAAAATTAGGTCGAATCACCAAACTGATAATTGGTCGTATGAGCCTTATCATATTGGGATACTTGGTCAAAATATAATCTTCTCAAATCAGGTACACAGACTATCAATCAATAGGAAGCCTAAATTTATGATGTAAACTCCTCGAATTAATGATTCTGCCACCGAACATGAGTAAGAAAAAGTGTAAACTACTCTAGAGTAGATCCACAATCCTTAAACCAAATAAGGACCAAAATTGTAGATCGTCTCCCAAGCAGAACTACGCCCCTTACTCTATTCAATGGTCAAAGGCAAAGGTAACCAAACTACTAATCATCCTCAAATTAACAATTATACAATGCTGCCAGATAAGAGAAAGGGAAATTATATGAACCACTCTGAAGTAGATCGATGATCCTTAAACCAAACAAGGACCCCTCACTCTATCCCTCACTCTATCCAACAAAAAAAGTAAGATATTAACCATAGATCCGAGTCCACTTAGTGTCACGCCCCAGTCCCAAAAATACGTAGGACTAGGACACGTAAGCATGCCAGCCGCATGGATATGGCAACTCTAATATATGGAAACCAAATCCACACGTACGCTGTAATATGAATATCAAATCCACAAGTGGTATAACTGTAATACAAGTCACAGGGTAAAATCTAAATCTCATCCACCAAAATCATATAGAAATAAATAAACAGTATCGATGAAACTAGATCTCAATAAGAAGTATCTAGGATGATAGTTGGATGAAAACAAATCCACTACCAACTCGAATAGGAAAGGTAAATACAATATAAGTATAACACAATCAAACCCAATATAAGTATACCAGCTATCGATCACGGCTCGAAGAAAAGACATCCACTAAGCATATACAACCATCCAAATCTGCGCTCCTGTAAATACTCAAGAACAGATACACCTGGCAGCGGACCAGGTCCTCAGAGGGACGTAACAAGATACAGAAAATATGAGCCAACTTGAATACAGTAAACATGCATATAATTTGAAAATAAATAAGTACCCTGTACAAGACAATCTATATGAATGCAAATGAGGACAACTTTTTGACGTATGGGCAAGGGTAGTCTACTCGATCTAAGCCTCACAACTCACACACCCGTCTAGAATATCAGAAATCGATATACCTCTGGGGTAGCGACCAGCGCGACTCTACAGAAATCGACATACCTCTGGGGTAGCGACCAGCGCGACACACGCCCGTAGTGCGAAGTATATACTATGGTTTACCAGAGTGGTTAAAAGTCTATACGCCTAATGATTGTCCTCCCATGATACTAGGTGCCATATGTGTGTCAACATATCTAATACATAGTAATGACTGGAGAAAAACTACACATGCAAGAACTATACAGAAATAAAATAAATAAAAAGAAATATAAATAGCATGCAAAGTACTGTAAATAATTTGGTAAGGTATCTTGCCTGGGGTCCTGCTGCTGGTATGAATCAGAGTCCAAGTCATAGTCCAAATAGCCTATGTATTACAAATTTATCACGTCAAAAAATAATTTATTTTAATTTATTTAATTCTGAAATAATTACTCTAAAATCCTATTTTAATCTTATTATTTTGATTTTTATGTTAATTCCTAAATTTTGTCCAAAGAAACTGAATTTTATCTACTCGAGACTCATGGCACACAAATCGAGGCGATCTGTTGACCGAAAAGTCAACCGACACAAACTCAATTTTCATGCATGATTTCCTGTAGATTTCAGCGTCAAAAACATGCTAGAATTTACGGCTCGTCCGAATTCAAATTCGTTTGGGAATTATGGCACATGCAAATTTTGTATTGTGCACCGATGGTTAAATTCTAACCTAGAAGTTCTACAGAATTAACAGTATGTAAATACTTCGAATTAAATTCTGGGAAAAATATATGTCGATGATCTCGACATTAGCTTTCCGAAACTTTAAACGGTTCATGATTCTGATTTCGGGTTCTCCCGAAATTGCGAAAACATTAAAATACGTCTATTTTCAGACATGCTGTGCTCTACGAATTTTCCAGAATTTAATACTAATAATTTAGAAAAACAATTTATATAATCAGAAATCTAACCTCATTATCGTTCTAACAAAAAAAACTAGGCCTCGTTTGGAGTCCAGAGCTATGCGCAATGGCTTCTGGAAGATGAAGGAACCCTAGATGACAATTCTCCAAAAATCGGTTGAAGAAAAACCCTAGAAATTAATATCTAAACTATTATATATATATATATATATATATATATATATATATATATATATAGGAGAGAGAAAGTGCAGCCGCGGCTCATAGCGCGCCACATGGCAGCCATCCGTGCAGCCCCGCCCAGATCGAACGGTCGCATTTCGATGCGGCTCGGCTCAGCTGAGTCCGAGTCGAACTCGGTCTCGGCTCGGCTCGAGGTCGGCTCGGCTCGGCTCGCACCCACTCAGCGGTCACTGACAGGCGGGCCCGGCACTGTTCACTGCTGGAGGCAGACAGGTGGGCCCCCTGTTTGCTGACTGGCAGAATTAATTACTTTTTGGGTTTTCTTTTTCAGAAATTAGTTTTTAATTCAGTTTTTCATAATTAACTCGAAAAAAATTCAAAAAATAATCAAAAAATTCCTAAAAAATTCTAGAAAATATATTTTATTATTTAGAACCTAAAATAAAATTTTGGAATATTTTTAATTAAGTTTGAACATAAAATAAATTCTTTAAAGTCCTCAAAAATTAGTGTTAGTAGTTTTTAATTAACTAAAAATTATGGAAAAATCCCAATAATCTAAAATAGCCTAAAAATAATTCTAAATAAATATTTATATAAGTAAATATACTAAAAAAATTATTTTCTAATTAACTAAGATAATACTCTAAATAAATTCAACATCTATAATAAATATAATAATATAAAATATACACAAATACCTATTTTGGGTGAGGGGGTTTACACTTAGTAGGTACTGATTCAGTATGACACTCACATCTAGTGGGATCAATATATTGTTATGTTATGCACATAGACAATTCTAGTACATAAGTCTGGTTTACTAAGTCTACTATTCCTTTGAATCCATCATAAGCAATTGTCAAGACCAACCACATAGAGCAAAGGAACATTCCAAATAAAATAATTAAACACAAGAAATCGTAGAACGTGTACATAGATAACTAGGGTCGCATAGGATCAAATACGCGCATGAGAAGTGCACGCATGAATTTACAGCATGGGACATGACGCATGCACTGATCAGGTGTATGAGCACTAGCCGCTTAGACGAGCTGGCCGTATATATCTCTAGGCTGCATGGACTGCTTGCCGCATGAGGTAGGTGCCGCATAGGGGTCAGTGCCGCATAGCGTCTAGGCAAAGTCCACTCCTTGGAACAAGTACCGAAGTAATGTACATTAAATACGTGTTAGTGAAGTGACACAAAGTGTGATGGGACATAAAGTGTGTCAAAAATAAAAGAAAAACCATAGAAAGATGCGCTAAGGATGCGCCAAAGATGTGCCAAAGTTCAGAGTCGTGCGTCCAAGGGAAGGTGGCCACATGCTCTACTTGTCGTAAAAGTCCGATGCCGCATGGAGTATCTTTTGGACTTAGCAAATTTCTTATTCGTTCAGTGAGTGAATATACAAAGTTTTCAAGGACACTTGTGTAAATCAGCAGTGATGTGTCCAATAAGAAGGACGCATGCTGGTTGGCTATGCGACAAAGAGTCCAGCCGCATAAGGATCATGCCGTATGGAAGTCTTGGTCGCATATTGCGCTAGCTACATAAGAACTTTGTCTTCTCTAGACAGCAAGTTCAGCCATGGTGGAAAAAGCTCAAAAAACTGTAAATTTTTCTTCTTCATAAAACTTTATTTTAAGTCCAAATCAAGTGAAACAAAAGCCAAAATATTCGAAATAAAATGCTCTAACATAAGGAATAACTAGTTTTCGAAAAAACTAAGTTTTAATAGATCAAAACCAAGGAAAACTCATCGAATATATAAAAACCAAAATCTTGAAACTCAAATCTATAAGAATCTACACATCAAAAATCTAAAACTCCAAAAATTAAATATAATCAGCAACTCAAGGAGAATATTTTCCATCAACCATATTTTTAAAACTACATATATATAAAAATCCAAAAATCTATGGCTTCACCACTTTGAGCAAGATGTACTTGCCTTGGTGGGCTAACAAATCTCTTCCTAGAACCAAGTCTAGGGCTAGGGATAGGGCTTCGGTTGGGAGCTCTTAAGGGAATGAGGAAGAAGAAAGAAAAAATAAAGTAAAAATAAGAAAGAATGAGAGAGGAGAAAGAAAACCACATATATATACCAAGTGGATGAGGTTAGCCCTAGGATTAAGTCATGACACTCTTCAACCAATCTAAACCATCCAAAATAGGCTTAGTGGTTCCAAGAGTGAACCAGATCTGGTATCCATCCTATATACGGGTCCTAGCATAGGTCAATGGTAATTGCCAAGATGTTCAATACCGGTCTCGTGTAGTCTCCCACAATAAGCAAAAAAATAATTAAATAAAATATATCATAATTAACAGGAATCAACATGTAAAATACAGTATGAATATATCTACAAGGAAACTTTTAAATATCACAAATTCAAAAAAGACCAAATCTAGGAATGGGTTTGACAAGGCAAGGCTAATGTAGTAGCTGATGCACTTAGCAGAAGATGTGGCAAATTTATGTTGACTACTCAGGAGCACATTCTAGAAGACTTATGGGAGATGGGTATCGAGATAGTACTTCCATATAGCACAGGAGTTCAGACTAACCTACAGATTCAGTCAACTTTAGTAGATAGAATTAAACTAGCTCAAGCAGGGAATTCGAAGTTTCAAAAGCTACGAGAAGAATATGAGTCAGGTCTTCGGAAGGAGTTGACAATACATGCAGATGGTACGCTAAGGTTTAAAAATTGTATATGCATACCAAGTGAGGATATTCGATAAGAAGTTATGATTGAAATACATAGTTCCCAGTATTCCATTCATCCGGGAGGCACAAAGATGTACCAAGATATCAAGGAATACTTTTGGTGGATTAGAATGAAGAGGGAGATAACACGCTTTGTATCGCAATATCTGATATGTCAGCAAGTGAAGACAAAACAACAGAGACCGGCAAAATTATTGCAGTCGTTTTCTATTCTAGAGTAGAAGTGGAAATATATTATGATGGACTTTGTGACTGGTTTACCTAGATTATCGACTGGTCGAGATACAGTTTGGGTGATAGTGGATCATCTCACAAAGTAGCTCACTTTCTTCCTTTTCGAGTAGGACATTCTACAGAATAACTGGCTGAAATATATATGCGACAGATAGTGAGACAATATGGTATCACAGTAAGTATCATGTCAGATCGAGATACTCGATTAAATTTAAATATTTAATTTTTTTTGCATAAGAGTTTGCGCACCAAGTTAAAATTCAGCATAACATACTGCCCCTAGATAGACGAACAATCAGAGAGAACCATCCAGACCATAGAGGATATGGTACGAGCCTGTACCTTAGACCTTGGTGGATCTTTGGAGAATCACCTTCACTTGGTGGAATTCTCATATAATAATAGTTATCAGGCCAGTATTCAGATGGCACCTTTCGAAGCACTATACGGCAGGAAGTGTAGATCATCATTGGCTTAGAACGACATTAGTGAGCAAAAGATGTTAGACCCTGAAATGATCACGCAGATAGTAGAGGTTATCAAGCAAATTAGAGAGCGACTTTGGATTGCACAAGATAGGAATCAATATTGGACAGATCAGCATCGTAGGCCTTTAGAGTTTCATGTCGGCGACTACGTGTTCTTGCCGATTTTGCCTACTTGTAGAGTTATTAGATTCGGGGTTCACGGGAATCTTAGTCCGTGATACATAGGTCCGTTCGATATTCTTGAGCTGGTAGGCGATATTGCTTATCGTCTTGTCCTTCCACTATCGCTTCGTAAGGTGTGTAACGACCCATCCCGCTCAAGCGGACAGCCATTCAAACGGTACAAGTATAATGACCCGACCCACTTTGCTCAGCGAGAAGACTCATTTGAGAAAAAGAATTTATAAACTTGGCCCTTCAGGAATTCAGACAGACTTTCAAAGGCTCACTCAGAGTATCGCTCGACCATGATGAATTATCGCTAAGGTGGGTGGCTACGATGAACCTGTCTTTGCTTAGCCTGCGCACTTAAAAATATGGATGATATATGCTAGTCGCTAGGTGAATCACCCCTTGCATGCTAATAAGAATACAACGCACCTAGCTAAGAGAATAATCCTATCTTGTATTGCTTGTGTTAGAACATGGAAATAAAATTTGGCTTATAGTTGGACCCCCGAATGATACCTTAGCTTCGTTCAAGTAGACTCTCCTATGCTTCGTGCACACTATTATATACTTTTTATAGTATACTTCTTCACCTATTTATACTGCTTGTCTTAGAGATTATGCCGTGACTCAACGACACCTTCGTGCTCGTGCTAAGTCGTACTATAGTATACTTTTATTTAAGCAAGTATAATATTCACCCTTATATGTGTAATGCTTATCTCGTAGATTCGTGCCATGGCCTAGATCATGACTCGGAACATAATTCACATCATTTGGCCTGAAGACTATAAATTAATCATTTCGTGCAAGTTTAAATATGAAAGTATTCAGGACCATTAGGTCACCAAGGAAGTTCCCGAACTAGGGGACTATAATACGATAATTTGAGTAAGAGTTATGATAAGATAGCTCGGGGAGCAACATTCATTCAGGACCTAAATCAGGTGGCTCTGGGAGCCAATTGGTTTATGAACATGAACAAGATTGGAGTGAGTTTATGATTTATGTGATTCATAATTTGATCAAGTTGTGATATGTGATATAGAAGATTTATGTTCGTGCGGTCACGGATAACCTATGCACAAGGTATTTTATGTTTCTGCGGACGGTACATCAGGGCACCGGGGCCGATCCGATCCGATCCGATCCAGACAGAACAATTTCGATAGTAATTTTTTTCGGCGTGATGGTGCAGACGACTCCACGGTTCCAATGTTGTAGCCTTTCATCCAGAGGCTATAACTCATCCTTTATGGGTAAGCTAGTGACCTCATGTTCATATAGATAAGTCATCATCGCTTAGCGACAATCCGCGTGCGAGTCATTGCATTGCATCCAGTAAACTGAAATACCTGAATGATATGAGTATGAGACACTTGTGTATAATTAAAATACTTGAACATCTTCTGCAATACGCCTTATAATCTATGTAACTCATGCTCCTAAAATAGAACCTCGCTCATGACACTTATGTTTGCTTATGCTATTATCCCTGAATTTTATTATAAATGCTTGTGCTTGGTTTAATAGTTTATCTTGGACAGGGAAGGGCGAATGGTAATGTAAACACCCAATTTTTTTTTTCAAAATTTAAAAACAAATTTTTAGGATTTTTCTAGAATTTTTAAATAATTAAAATAAATATTTTCTGTAATTAAATTAATTTTATGATTTTATTAAATATTAAAGTATTATGAAAATAATATTTTGAGTCTAAAATAAAAAAATTAGACATAGTATGATTTTTTTGAAATTTATTGGACCCAAAGACTACTTTTAAATACATAAAAGAATAAAGTTTTTAAATAAACTAATATAAACCAACCTGAACCGAACCAAACCAATTTAAACCCAATTAAACCAAACCAACCCCTAGCGGGTCGGATCTGGACCCGTTAACCAAAACTCGACCCGACCCGCTAAGACCCGACCCACTACAGTAACTCATCACCCCCGATTCCCTCCCATGCCGCTCCGACTTCTCTAAATCGTCGCCCGTTTACCCACAGCGCCGCCGACGCTTCACCTCCCTGACCTCTCACCTCCCCTCGATTTGCCTCCCCGAGCCACCGTCCCGACCTTTCCCCACCCCGCAATGCCCGGCCATCGCCCACTATAAAACCCTCACCACTGCCATCTCGAACACCCATCAGCCACCCGACCCCGACATCGACCCAACCACCCCTCTCCGCCATCCTTCGGCCCCACTCGCAGGCCGACGGGCTCTACCGATGAAGACCCTCCGCTGCTAGCCCAACCTCCGACGATCAGCACCCACGAGCTCCGCCAACGCCGCACCGCGCCATCACGTGCGCGTATTTCAGACATTACCGAACCATTATTCAGGTGAGTCGTTCTCTCTCCTCATCGTGCCGATGTTCGAACAGACTATTGTGACATGTTTGCTATGTGACCCTCTCAAAACTCGTATAATTAGTTTGGGGTATCGCGTCCTGTGTCGGTCACAAATTGCGACAAAAAATTAGGAAAATATTTCTAATTTCTAAAATTCAGAATTTAGCCCAAACTCACAAGTTCATGGCCGATTTAATCCTAACCTGGTTAATATTTGCAAAATTTTTCTTGAACAGTAATTTAGACCGTATAACCTAGTTTTAAAACCTGTATTAGGGTAATTTATGGTTTTATAATTTGTAAGTAATTCGTGGGTAAAATTGACCAAAAACTTGGTTATTCAAAATCTAATTTTTCTTGGAACTAGGTGTGCCCCGCTAAATGATGTAACTTACTCATGTGCAAATTTTACCGAAAGGTGCACACCGTTAATACAGACGTGTGAGATTTTACGGAAGTTGATTTGGATGTGCGTGCACACCAAAATCAACGCGTATCCCTAGACAATGTCCCGTATTAGTCTTGACATAAAACTCATTGTAACTTTGTGTACACTCATCATTTCAAAACAAAACTTGCGCCATTGGACTCATAGCGATACATAGGTCCTATGACCCAAGTTTGGTTCAATTCTGAGAACGTTGACAAAATCTCGTATAGTGGGTCTTACGGCTCTACTTGACGGGCAATTTTGTGATCGGCTCATCGGAATCTAGTTCTGGATATTTTGTTGAGTTCGTATCATCGTTCTGGACTTCTAGATACTAAGTTTGAAGAATTTGAAAAACTTTGTCTCTGACATATTTTTTTTTTGCGAAGTGGGCCACGTGTGGGCCCTACTTTGACAAAAAATATCAAATTTTCCCCTGTGTCCAATTTGGATTTATGGATATACAATTCTAGCTATTTCATATCTTTTGAGCATGATAGTAATATTTATTTCAGCATTCAAAGGAGTACTTGAAGATCCCACTGTTACAAGAGCGACTGTTGGAATCGAAATCCCAGGCAAGTGTACCTTGCCAATCTTGCTGTACTTATTTTATATTATTCTTTTAATTTATTTATATAATGTATCTATTCAACCTAGGACCGTGTGACATTAATTAACATCCGAATAAGATTTGGGTGTCAATGCCGTACGCGGAGTTGCATAACGTCATCTAAAGATTGATATTGCGATACTATATATTTTTGTGCTTGCATTATCAAGTACGTCATACCATAGGACACTTGACACTGTCTATGAGACAGAATATTCCTAAAATATTCATGGTGATTCTGTTTAGGTTACATAATTTATGACATAGATATTACATATGCTTAGCTATCATTATGACTCGCTGCATCAGTTAGAGGTCATGATCTTGCGTGACATGGACATAAGACATCGTGGACATGAGACGTGTGATTACATTGGGTAGGGAGAGACACACAGGCTATAGGTTGATTTTATATATTATTACGGTACCGTAGCCACGCAGAGCTAGGCCCTACATGATATAACTGCTACCGGCTCCCCGATACAGAGCTTGTAGTGGTCTCAGCCTGAGTTCTAGTGATGCTCTCATTTTGCATATCACTTAACTGGTTACATAGTTTGCCCTATTGATACATTTTTATATACTACACTTATTTGGCTTGAGTTATTCTTGTAGCTTGCTATGTCTCCTGAGGACCTGGAATCCGAATTATGTCCCCAGGTTTAGCAGAGGAGATCTACCCTAAGGTATACGGGACATGAGCAGATGTTAGAGTAGTATCAGTACCAGAAGATGAGGTGATCGCCGAGGATTTTTTTTTGAGTATCTGATTTATTATACTCAGTTATTTCTTTTATTAGACTCTTATTTCCTGTCTATTGAACTGCTGTATCAAACTCTTTATCAGATTATTCCCCGAGACATTTATTGAAACTTGTTGATTATTATTTTATCTTGATAAATCTGATATTGATTGTATTTATCTTCTATGAATAAGATTAGTATCATAGACCTTTATAGTTATTTTATAGCTTAAGTACACCATGTTGGGTCCATTAAATTGGATTTGTCCATCGATGTATGCTGCTGGCCATTGTCACGTGTCTAGTCCCTCGGTATTTTGGGACTGGGGCGTGACATATTCTTTTATGGTGGCCCATGTATGTCTACGACTAAATTGTTTTAGTTTTAACTAAGAAACTGAGAAGCCTGCGACAAGGATATGATAAGTTATAGGATCTCATCCACTTAATTGAATCATTATTGATCTCTATCGAATTTGAAATAATTTCTTGACTTGCATCCTGCCTTGATTCCTCTGTGCGTCTCTTATTATTTATTTTGGATGCAGAGTAATGGATCCACTAGCAAGAGATGAGACTCCTGCAGGAACACCACAAGGTGTTGTGGTCACCTACGAAGATGAAGTGACACCAGTGGGTGAAGGTCAATCAACACAACAAAGTAGTCAAGCAAATTAGCATACCTCAAGATTTCGGCTAGACGACATTCCACCTCCGCCACTGTTCACTCCACTAATGCCCGTATTTCCACAAGGATAGGCTATGGACGAACATCAGATATTTCAAATATTCTACATAATGATGTAAGCCCAACAGCAGATTCAACAAAAGGCTCTACATCACGAGGCGGAGAACTTAAGGAACAGCTTAAAAAACTGTACTAGAGCAGGCAAACCTACCAGCACGACGGCCATCAACAAGCTCTATCACCTATTTTTGCCAACTGAAGTCCCATACCATTTCTGGCAAGGAGAGCCCACTGAATTTTATGAGTAGCTCACAAACACTTAATATCAATTAGAAGCAGCTGAGCTTCCAAGGCAACATTGGATAACTGCCGTTAGAATGCAGTTGACGGATAATGCATATCACTGGTGGCTATCTGAGGAGAAATGGCTCGGACCAGACCGAGTCACTTGGAAAGAGTTCTCTAGACTCTTTCAGGAGATGTATATTCCATCTATTGCTCGATCGAAACTTCAAGACAAGTTCAATCACCTTACTCAAGACAATATGACAGTGGAAGAATACAATGCGGAGTTTATTCGTCTGAGTCGCTTCGCCCCAACCCTGATCCCGACAAAAGAGGAGGAGGCTGAGAAGTTCTTCTATGGACTAAACTTTGAGCTACAGAGACTGATTGGCTTTATTGTACCTACTTCTTACTCAGACGTCTTTGCTGCAGCACGACGCATAGAGTGTATCACCAGGAGAGAGTCCATCCTAAAGTGGCCTTTCACATCAGCACCAGCCAGAGCACCACAAGAAGAAGCTACAAAGAGATCTCACATGCACCAGCCACCCAGAGCATCTTTGCAGGCATTGCCTATCTATCAATATTGTGGCAAGCGAGGCCATATTGAGAACGAGTGCAGAAGCAAAATAGGATTATGTTTGATTTATGGATCCAACCAACATTTAGCCAAGGAATACCCCGAGCATCGAGAGGGAGCAACAATGGTAAACTGAAAAGCTTTACCAGCACCGAGGCCAGCCTATCCAGCATTGGGAGCACCACAAACGGGAGTTAAAGGAGTCATACCACCAACTCCAGGAGGGTATCAGCCGAGGCCACCTTTGGCAACCCAGGCAATACTTTTTCAGCAGGCCCAGCAACAGCAGAGGGCACCACCACAAGGACGCGGACAAGTTTTGCCTTAACAATGGAGGACGCACAGACTCGTGGAGTAACGAATATGCGTAAGATTTAAGTTTTATTATAGCTATCTATTCCTAGTGATGCCTTAGTGCGTGCCTGTTAATTCCTTTCCTTAGCCTTAAACCTAGTATTTTGAACTTGTTAGTACTTGATACCCAAGTTTTCCTAAGCTATAGATATCCTTGCTCTATTCAGATTTTATTACTCTTGAATTATATATCTCTCATTGCCTAAGAAAATATTTTTATTCCTTCCCTATGTATTCTGCTTAACCCCCACATTTTTCTCGATTTTGATTCTTTATCCCTTGTGTCGTACTACAAACATATTTTGCAACCGTGTTATCTCTTCTGACCGGTTATGTTTTATTATTCTTTGATTGCGAGGACGCAATTCTCTTAAGGTTGGTAGATTGTAAACATCAAAATTTTTTTAAAATTTAAAAACAAAATTTCAGGATTTTTTAGAATTTTTAAATAATTAAAATAAATATTTTCTGGAATTTAATTAATTTTGTGATTTTATTAAATATTAAAATATTATGAAAATACTATTTTTGAGTGTAAAATAAAGAATTAGACATAGTGTAATTTTCTTAAAATTTATTGGACCCAAAAACTATTTTTAAATACCTAAAAAATAAAGTTTTTAAATAAACCAATATAAACCAACCTAAATCGAACCGAACCAAACCGGTTTAAACCCAATTAAACCAAACCAATCCCTAGCAGGTCGGATTCAGACCCGTTAACCAAAACCCGACCCGACCCGCTAAGACCCGACCCGCTACAGTAACCCATCACCCCCGATTTTCCCTCTGCCACTCTGACTTGTCTAAACTGCCGCCCGTTCTGTCATGCCCCAGTCCCAAAATATCGAGGGACTAGACACGTGGCAATGGCCAACAGCACACACTGATAGACAAACCCAATTTAATGGATCCACCAGGGCGTACTTAAGCTGTAACAACAATAAATAGGTCCAATGATACAAGTCACAGCTTATTCTAATCTCATCCACAATAGATAATCACAGATCAAATGCCAGAACAAATACAAATAAATATAATTTAACATATCTTAATAAAAGTGTCTCAGGGAATAACCCGAGAATAAGTCTGATACATCAATACAATAGACAGGAAATAAAGTAACTAGAAACAGAAATAACTGAGTATATAAAGCCAATACTCATGAGAAGTCCTCTGGCACAATCTCGTCCTCGGGTTCTGGTACTGCTCCACTGTATGCACCTGTTCCTGCTTCTGCTAATGCTCCGGTCCCGTATACCTCGGGATAGATCTCGTCAGCTAATCCTGGGGACATAATCCGGAATTCAGGTCCTCAGGGGACATAGCAAGTGTAACCCCCTGATTTTTTCAGAAATTTTTATTTGGATTTTTTATAATTTTCTGAAATTTTCTAGGATTTTCAAGAATTTATTTTAGATTCAAATATAATTAAAAATATTCTAAACTTTTATTTTAGGTTCTAAATAATAAAATATATTTTCTAGAAGTTTTTGGGAATTTTCTGAGTATTTTTAGTATTTATTGGGAGTTATTTAGGCTAATAACTAATTTTTAGGACTTGTAGAATTTATTGTGCAAACCCAGAAATATAGAATGGACCCACGTTATTTTTTAAGGTTTATAACATTATTATATATTTTCTGGAATTATTTCAGAATTTTTGGAATAATGTTAGTATTTATTTTTAGTTTTATGGCAAAACTAATTTTTAGAGCTTCTCCTAATTATAGTAGGAAATCTATGAATATATAATTATCCTAAATATTTTTCTAGGGTTTTTAGGTTTAAAATATATTTTCTGTAATTTTTTTAGATTTTTATGATTATTTTTAATGTTTATTTTGAGTTATTTAGATTTAAAATGACTTAAATAATGTTTTGATAAAGGCAAATAAAAAAGCAAATAATATAACCAAAACCATCCAATAAAATCTTGACACGTGTCACCCTATCAACTTTCATTCAGCCGCTCAATATCCCTATATATATATATATATTATTATAACCCTAATTATCCCATTATTTTTAGAGAGAGAAATTTTGGAGAATTGCCATCTAGGGTTCCTTCATCTTCCAGAAGCCATTGCGCATAGCTCCGGACTCCAAACGCGGGCTAGTTTCTTGCGTTAGAACGATATTGAGGTTAGCTTTCTGATTATATAATTTATTTTATAAAATTATGAGTATTAAATTCTGGAAAATTCGTAGAGCACAGCATGTCCGAAAATAGACGTGTTTTAATGTTTTCGCGATTTCGGGAGAACCAGGAATCAGAATTATGAACCGTTTAAAGTTTCGGAAAGCTAATGTCGAGATCATTGACATATATTTTTCCTAGAATTTAGTTTGATATATTTTCATACTGTTAATTCTGTAGAACTTCTAGGTTAGAATTTAACCATCGGTGCACAATACAAAATTTGTATGTGCCATAATTCCCAAACGAATTTGAATTCGGACGAGCCATAAATTCTAGTATATTTTTGATGCTGAAATATACAGGAAATCATACATGAAAGTTGAGTTTGTGTCGGTTGACTTTTTGGTCAACAGATTGTCTCGATTTGCGTGCCATGAGTCTCGAGTTGATAAAATTCAGTTTCTTTGGACAAAATTTAGGAATTAACATAAAAATCAGAATAATAAGATTAAAATAGGATTTTAGAGTAATTATTCCAGAATTAAATAAATTAAAATAAATTATCTTTTGAAGTGATAAATTTGTAATACATAGGCTATTGGGACTGTGACTTGGACTCTGATTCATACCAGCAACAGGACCCCAGGCAAGTGTACCTTGCCATCTCTGCAGTATTGTTACATATTTTTCTTACTTTATATATTTACTGTGCATGCTTAACCTAGGACCGTTTGACATACTTAGCGTCCGATTATCAGTCGGGTGTCCACATCGTACGCGGTGTTGGGTAATGTCATTTAGATATGGACATACGTGACACTTTATATTCTCGTACTTGTCTTACCAAGTACACTTTGACCCAGGATACAGGACACTGATCATGAGATAGGATCTTCCCGAGTTATTCGTGGTAATTCTGTATAGGATACAGGACTTGACCTAGATTCTATATTCTATATACATTATGACTTGTGCATTAGATATGACTCCGCTGACATGGACGTGAGACATTATGTTCATGATTTGTGTGGTTACATTGGGTGGGGAGAGACACACAGACTACAGGCTGATCATATATATACACCCCTACTACTGTGAGGCCCAAGACTCTGAAGCCCGAGCTTGGCCCATTACTCATTATTACTGCTGCTACCGGCTCCCCTACACAGAGCTTGTAGTATGCTTCAGCCTGAGCTCTAGTGCTGCTCTCATCTTGCATATCACTTAGCTGGTTATTTTAGTATTCCCTTATTGATCCATCTATTGCTGGAGAGACTCACAGGCTACAGGTTGATTATGTTATGCCGGCTACTCAGTCTCCCGCTGAGCTAGACCACCTCTTGATACCACTGCTATCGGCTTCCCTACACAGAGCTTGTAGTTGTTTCAACCTGAGTACTATTGATATTCTCTCTTGTATTTTACACAGATGATTACATACTTACCCTGCTTATTTTATTATTCTGCTGCACTGTTTATATGTTGGCTTGTATATTTTCTGTACCTTGCTATGTCCCCTGAGGACCTGGATATGGATTTTGTCCCCAGATTTTGCAGACGAGGTTTATCCCGAGGTATACGGGACCGCAGTAGGAGGAGCCGATCCAGGAGCTGTACCGCCATCTGAGGGCGAGGTGTTAGCTGAAGACTTCTCTTGAGCATCCATGTTCATGCTCAGCTTTTATTATTTATTTTAGTCTTTTATATTCTGGTCTGTTGAACCATTATACTAGACATTTATCGGGTTATTCCCCGAAGTACTTTGTGAGACTAGCTGATGATTTATATTCCTTATTTATTCTGTGGATCATATTTTTATCTTGTGTGGATGAGATTAGTTGTGCCATGATTGTCGTAGATTTATTTTACAGCTTAAGTATGTCCTGATGGATCCATTAAATTGGGTTTGTCCATCGGTGCGTACTGCTGGCCATTGCCACGTATCTAGTTCCACGGTATTTTGGGACTGGGGCGTGACATAGTTTTTGTGGTGGCCCATGCAGGTCTACGACTAAATTGTTTGGTTTTAACTTAGGGACCGAGCAAGCCTGCAAATAGGATTAGAGTATAGGATCTCATCCACAACTGACTATGGCTTCTCCTCCTCCTCCTTCCAATCTATTCCGTTGAAAAATTGTATCATACTTGATTCATGTGCCTTCTCATTAGTTCCTTGAGTGTAGCTTTCTTCTAGAATATAGAAGTCCCTGTTGATAGAATGATAGGTAGAGTAACCTTCCTACTAAAAGTACAGCTAGGATATTGACACACCCCTAAGTAGAACGCTTAATGAACCCTAGCGTCCCTTACCTATAGAATAATTTACCATTATTTCTTGTTATAGTCATGAATGACCTAAGAGTAGTATAGGCACTGCTAAGAGCTAGTTAGAGATTGGACCCTAATTTTTGATCCTAGTGGTTGACCCCAGTTTTGAGGAACCAATAGAAATCTGAGATCGAATGTTAGAACAGAACCTAGTGTGCATAGTGAGATAGTGTTAGGATATAGGTTCTTGTCGTGATATTAGTAGACGGTACCTCAGGAAGCCCAGAGCAACGAGTATGACATTCCCCATGAGATCATACCTCAAACACGGAGAATTGCTCGCCACCTTCACCTTAGGAAACTATGATATTATCTAGAGCCTCATATTTTAATTTCATACGTTGTTCGTCTGCGACCTTAACGTTCGCTAATGCGCAACGACTAAAATATGTTCTTCTTTTCTCCGTCTTTCAATTCGTGTCACCTGACACTTCTAATAGTAGGCCAAGTAATTTTATTCCTTGTTAAGGACCCTTAGTTTGCTAGGATTATAGTTGTAGTCTTGAATTTGAAAATTTTGTGTTTTGTAGTTAGTGTTCGATAAGTTTAAGTTAATCTTGTAGATTGTGACCCGATGATTATCCCTTAGTGTTAAATCACGTAATTTGTACCCCCACCTCGATACAAGTTATATTTCCTTTCCCTTGAGACTAGTACCACATAGTCCACTTGAGCCATCAAGGCGGTGTAACTAAATGGCAATAATTGTATGCTAGCATAAGATGACAGTGTTTATTCAGACAATAGAATTTAGAGGTTCATGCCCTATTGGGTCGACTAGCAACTTAGACAAGGAGGTTGTATGATAACTGTAGAGATTGTAGAGTCTTTTATTATTGTTGCTCATTTTTGTTCGTTTTGTGAACTTGAATAATTTGTACCTCCTTTCATCATCATCTAGCGTGCTTATATTTCATATACTACCTTGACTTATTGTGATATTTTATAGCCTAGTTTTGCAAGCTTATTCTTTATCGAGATTGTTCATGACATATGTATTATTGGGGAGGCCCACAATAATACATTTCAGAATCAGTGTATTACGGTCTGATCAACCATAGTGCGCTTGATTCACCCTCGCAATAATACCTTACGTGGATTGAGATATGTAGTGATTAGTAGACGAATATACTTGCCCTAGACATGTCTTACATATCGTAGCGGTTACATAACTATACTAATACGAGCAGGCGAACAAAGGATTACCAAAATAGGATTTCAATCCACAACTGCTTTGACAATTCCCAATTGAATTCTTTAAATGCCTTGATCCCAATACTTCTATTCTATTACGCTGCCCTTGAAATCTTTATTATTGGTCTCCGTCTTCCCTTATTTCGGAAAGACGAAACCTCGTGCTTGGTATAAATTGATACACAGAGAATACTAGATATACCCCATAGACCGATCACATACTTGAGGATTATTCTTCGTAATTAAGGACATATCATATGTGATATGGTCGGCATTGAAGTTCGAGGATTGAATGACATGAGTAAACATATTAAGGAATATTCTCTTAAGGTATATAGCCTTATGTTATAGATGGGTAAATTCTAAGTTGGGTAGTAGTGCATTGTCAACTCGAGAGGAATTTCTTTTAGATTGTGATCGAGTAAGATTAAATTGGGAGAGGTTCAAGCCATTTTAATTTTGAGAATTTTAGAAGAATGACTAAGATGATGAGGATTAATGAATTGATATTGAGGACCCGATATTTATACCTTAAGTACATGATTTAAACAATGAAGGTAAAATCATCAACTTGAAATTTAGAGGATAAAAAGATAGAATTTCAGACTTGAACAATGGTGGACTGCATTTAAATTATTTTTTTCAAGTTGATGATTTGAGTTAAAATAAAAACTTGATGGTTGAACTACCTATTTAAAATATTAAGGATGTGAATGGAATTTAAGAAGTTAAAGCATACAAAAATTTATACGTAAAAATAGGAATAATAATGGACTCGAATTACTTCTAGAGGAGATTATGATAATTAGAGATCGTGAGGTAAAATTGATATGCGTATTTAAATCTTGAAGATGATATATGGATTTAATTTAAATTTGGATATGGATAATTTAAAAAAGCGAGAAGAGATAACCATAGGTTGAATTTGATTGGATCAGTGGTCATCTTAACCTAGAAGTGGTTGCAATGGATATGATTAGGATTTTAATTGTCGCAAGGAGATTGCGATTGACTTGCCTTATGTACACGAAGGATTAACAAATTATGCCTTATTTTAATTTTGAGGACGACATTGTCTTAAGTTGGCTGGATTGTGAAACCCCCTCACCTAAGAAGTAGACCTACTTGGCTTAGATAGTGAGACTGAGGCTAGCTCGAATCCACTTAGGAATAGAATACGACATTTTTTATTTAGTTTTACAATATGGTATCCCTCGGCGCGCCTTACCATTGCTTCGATAATTGGAGCACTTCCCTAGTCACTGCCTTCCTATAAATTCCACATCTTGTCGTAGACATGCCCATCCTCCAATTTCCATCTTTGTGCAATATTTTAATTATTGGGCGCTTTTATGCAAAAGAGCATTTAGGTGTTCACACTATTGGACATGACACACGAAGAAACCTATTTTCACTCATGTGAATTTTTTCCATGATTTTTGGAATGTGCAACGTGCAACATCGTCCACTCCGTTAAACCTAGCCTTGTATTTTAACCAATGCAAATCTTAGACCATCCTTGACTTCTACCATGGCTTAATTTTAATTTCGAGGACGAAATTTTTATAAGTTGGGTAGATTGTAACCCCCTGATTTTTTCAGAAATTTTTATTTGGATTTTTCATAATTTTCTAAAATTTTCTAGGATTTTCAAGAATTTATTTTAGATTCAAATATAATTAAAAATATCCTAAACTTTTATTTTAGGTTCTAAATAATAAAATATATTTTCTAGAAGTTTTTGGGAATTTTTTGAGTATTTTTAGTATTTATTGGGAGTTATTTAGGCTAATAACTAATTTTTAGGACTTGTAGAATTTATTGTGCAAACCCAGAAATATAGAATGGACCTACATTATTTTCTAGGGTTTATAATATTATTATATATTTTCTGGAATTATTTCAGAATTTTTGGAATAATGTTAGTATTTATTTTTAGTTTTATGGCAAAACTAATTTTTAGAGCTTCTCCTAATTATAGTAGGAAATCTATGAATATATAATTATCCTAAATATTTTTCTAGGGTTTTTAGGTTCAAAATATATTTTTTATAATTTTTCCAGATTTTTATGATTATTTTTAACATTTATTTTGAGTTATTTAGATTTAAAATGACTTAAATAATGTTTTGATAAAGGCAAATAAAAAAAACAAATAATATAACCAAAATTATCCAATAAAATCTTGACACGTGTCACCCTATCAACTTTCATTCAGCCGCTCAACATCCCTATATATATATATATTATTATAACCCTAATTATCCCATTATTTTTAGAGAGAGAGATTTTGGAGAATTGCCATCTAGGGTTCCTTCATCTTCCAGAAGCCATTGCACATAGCTCCGGACTCCAAACGTGGCCTAGTTTCTTGCGTTAGAACGATATTGAGGTTAGCTTTCTGATTATATAATTTGTTTTACAAAATTATGAGTATTAAATTCTGGAAAATTCGTAGAGCACAGCATGTCCGAAAATAGACGTGTTTTAATGTTTTCGCGATTTCGGGAGAACCAGGAATCAGAATCATGAACCGTTTAAAGTTTCGGAAAGCTAATGTCGAGATCATTGACATATGTTTTTCCCAGAATTTAGTTTGATGTATTTTTATACTGTTAATTCTGTAGAACTTCTAGGTTAGAATTTAACCATCGGTGCACAATACAAAATTTGTATGTGCCATAATTCCTAAACGAATTTGAATTCGGACGAGCCATAAATTCCAGTATATTTTTGATGCTAAAATCTACAGGAAATTATACATGAAAGTCGAGTTTGTGTCGGTTGACTTTTTGGTCAACAGATTGCCTCGATTTGCGTGCCATGAGTCTCGAGTTGATAAAATTCAGTTTCTTTGGACAAAATTTAGGAATTAACATAAAAATCAGAATAATAAGATTAAAATAGAATTTTAGAATAATTATTCCAGAATTAAATAAATTAAAATAAATTATCTTTTGACGTGATAAATTTGTAATACATAGGCTATTGGGACTGTGACTTGGACTCTGATTCATACCAGCAACAGGACCCCAGGCAAGTGTACCTTGCCATCTCTGCAGTATTGTTACATGTTTTTCTTACTTCATATATTTACTGTGCATGCTTAACCTAGGACCGTTTGACATACTTAGCGTCCGATTATCAGTCGGGTGCCCACATCGTACGCGGTGTTGGGTAATGTTATTTAGATATGGACATACGTGACACTTTATATTCTCGTACTTGTCTTACCAAGTACACTTTGACCCAGGACACAGGACACTGATCATGAGATAGGATCTTCCCGAGATATTCGTGGTGATTCTGTATAGGATACAGGACTTGACCTAGATTCTATATTCTATATACATTATGACTTGTGCATTAGATATGACTCCGCTGACATGGACGTGAGACGTTATGTTCATGATTTGCGTGGTTACATTGGGTGGGGAGAGACACACAGACTACAGGCTGATCATATATATACACCCCTACTACTGTGAGGCTCAAGACTCTGAAGCCCGAGCTTGGCCCATTACTCATTATTACTGCTGCTACCGGCTCCCCTACACAGAGCTTGTAGTATGCTTCAGCCTGAGCTCTAGTGCTGCTCTCATCTTGCATATCACTTAGCTGGTTATTTTAGTATTCCCTTATTGATCCATCTATTGCTGGAGAGACTCACAGGCTACAGGTTGATTATGTTATGCCGGCTACTCAGTCTCCCGCTGAGCTAGACCACCTCTTGATACCACTGCTATCGGCTCCCCTACACAGAGCTTGTAGTTGTTTCAACCTGAGTACTATTGATATTCTCTCTTGCATTTTACACAGATGATTACATACTTACCCTGCTTATTTCATTATTCTGCTGTACTGTTTATATGTTGGCTTGTATATTTTCTGTACCTTGCTATGTCCCCTGAGGACCTGGATATGGATTTTGTCCCCAGATTTTGCAGACGAGGTTTATCCCGAGGTATACGGGACCGCAGCAGGAGGAGCCGATCCAGGAGCTGTACCGCCATCTGAGGGCGAGGTGTTAGCTGAAGACTTCTCTTGAGCATCCATGTTCATGCTCAGCTTTTATTATTTATTTCAGTCTTTTATATTCTGGTCTGTTGAACCATTGTACTAGATATTTATCGGGTTATTCCCCGAAGTACTTTGTGAGACTAGCTGATGATTTACATTCCTTATTTATTCTGTGGATCATATTTTTATCTTGTGTGGATGAGATTAGTTGTGCCATGATTGTCGTAGATTTGTTTTACAGCTTAAGTATGCCCTGATGGATCCATTAAATTGGGTTTGTCCATCGGTGCGTACTGCTGGCCATTGCCACGTATCTAGTCCCACGGTATTTTGGGACTGGGGCGTGACAGCAAGGTACAAAATAACTCATGCCAAAATAAATGCAATGCATAAATAAATAAAATAATAGAGTAAACTATATAACCAGCTAAGTGATATGCAAGTTGAGAGCATCACTAAAACTCAGGCTGAGACCACTACAAGCTCTGTGTCTGGGATCCTGTAGCAGAGTTACTATGTATTTACTATGTAATTTACTATGTAGTATATATATGAAATCAGCTTGTAGCCTGTGTCTCTCTCCCCATCCAATGTAATCACACGTCTCATGTCCACGATGCCTCATGTCCATGTTACGTAAGATCATATCTAATGCAGCAAGTCATATAATGTCTATGAATATAATGTCTATGTCATAAATCCTGCAACCTAAACAGAATCACCATGAATATCTCAGAAAGATTCTGTCTCATGAATAGTATCAGGTGTCCTGGGTTAACTTACTTTTTAATGCAAGCACGAGAATGTAAAGGGTCAGGATATCCATCTATATGTGACGTTACACAACTTCGCGTACGGTGTTGGCACCCGACTATTAATCGGACGCTAAGTAAAGTCACACGTTCCTAGGTTAAGCATTTACAACAATATATAAATAAGTCAAGAAAATAAGTAACAAAACTGCAAGGGTGGCAAGGTACACTTGCCTGTGGTTCTGGCTCCAACTGTAGCTCTGGTCTCAGTGGGACTTGCAGGTACTCCTTCGGTTGCTGAAATAAACATCACCATCAGATTCAAAAAATATTAATTAGCTAGAAACGCCTGTTCTTGAGTCCAATTTGGACACAAGGGCAAACATGACAGTTTCTGGTTGAAGCGGGGTCCACATGTGGGCCGCTTTGCACCAAAAAACGTGTCAGAACCAATGGTCTCCAAATTCGTCAAACTCATTGTCAACAAGTCCAGAACGATGATACAAACCCAACGAAACTTCCAGAATTGGATTTCGATGAGCCGATCACAAAATTGCCCGTCAAGTGGAGCCGTGGGGCCCACGATACGCGATTTTGTCAACGTTCTCAGAATTAAACCAAACTTGGGTCACAGGACCAGCGTATTGCTACGAGTCCGATGGAATAAGTTTTGTTTCGATCTAACATGTGTACACAAAGTTACAATGAGTTCTAGAATAGGCAGATATGGGGCGTTGTCGACGGAGACGCGTTGATTTCGTTGTGCACGCACATCCAAATCAACTTCTGTGAAATCTTGCACGTCCGTATCAACGGCGCCAAACTTTCGGTGAAGATCGCACGCGACCAATTCGTCCCGTTTGGCGGGGCGTACTCAGTTCCGGGGAAAATAGGGTATTATTTTTCTTGTTTTTGGATCGCGGTTTACGATCGCCACAGGACGCGATACACCGAATGGGTTGCACGGGCATCGAGAGGGTTACACAGCTACGCATCACAACTGACAGAACGGAAAATGGAGCAATAAGGAGAGAGAACGGGTTACCTGAACGGGACTACACAGAACGGGATTTCTTCGTGTCCGTGAGGCAACACGACACAAACTGCACAGTGATGCTGTGTCCGGGTACTGCTGTGTCCGGGTTAGAGTTCAGGCGGAGACTCGTCGGAGCTTTGCCGTGGCTGCTCAGGACTTCGCCGGAGGAGAACAGCGCCGACGGAGGCGGAGACGGCTAGGTGGAGGCGCCGCGGGGAGAGCAGCGGCTGCTGCTGCTCGTCGTCGAGGTGGAGGAGGAAGACAGGGTGTTGGGAGGCCGGGGTTCGGGTCTAGCGGCTGTGGGTCAGGGAGAGGGCAGAGGACGGCGAGGGGAGAGGTTCTGGTCGTCGAGGGCTGTGGGTTGGGGAGAGGGCGGAGACGGCTAGGGCGGCCGAGGGCTGTGGGGGGTTCATCGGGAGGAGGAGGTTCTGGAGGAGGAAGGCGGAGATAGGAGGCTAGGGTGGTCGGAGCGGGGCACTGCGGGTTCTGGGCGGAGGAGAGAGGAGAGAGGTTAGGGTTCCGGCGGCGGAGCGGGGTTGTCGAGGGGGTTTTATAGGGCGCCGGAACAGTAAAGGGGTTAGGATTAGGATTAGGGTTCTGATCGGGTAACGGGTTCGGGTCGGGTTCAATTCGGATTCGACCCGACCCGTTAAGAGCTGGGTTCGGTTCTGTTCGATTCTCTTTGGTTCGGTTCGAGTTGGTTTGGTTTATTTCAAAATAAACCGGGTTTAATTCTAGGGTTTATTTAGGGTTAATTACAACTTAGTTTCTAGGTCTTTAAAAATATTTTCGGGGTCCAATAAATTCTCAAAAAATTATCCTATGTCTAATTTTTTATTTACACCAAAAAATATTATTTTTATAATATTTTAATATTAGTTAACATCATTTAAAAATCATTTAATTTTAAAATACCTTGTTTTTAATTAGTTAAAAATTCCAAAAAATTACAGAAAATTATGAAAAATTAATTTTAAAATTTTTTGAAAAATCAGGGGGTTTACAATCTACCCCCTTAAGAGGATTGCGTCCTCGCAATCAAAGAATAACTGGTCAACAGAGATGACACGGTTGCAAACATTGTTCGAACCACATCATGATCAAGGAGAATCAAGGTTGAGGGTGTAAGAATAACACATAGGGAAAATCATTTCCCTAAGCATTAAAAGTTATACAATTTCCCGGATGATGAAAATCTAGAAAACTACAGTTTATCACTTATAAAACATATTAGGTTATCAGTTATAAAATATTCTAGGTTATCAATTATTAGCAAATTTAAAATTACTAGGTTAAGGCTGAGGTCACGAACCAACATGCAAGAACTAAAGCAAATATAGAAGCAGATAACTATAAAAATTTACGTGCATTAGCTACTCCAAGAGTCTGCGCGTCCTCCAAAGTCATCGCGAAAGCTTATCCGCGTCCTTGTGGTGGATTCCTCTGCTGCTGCTGGGCTTGCTGGAAGAGTGCTGCTTGTGTTGCCAAGGGTGGCCTCGGCTGATTCCCTCCTTGGGCTGGTGGTCTGACTTCTCCAACTCCCGTCTGTGGTACTCTCAATGCTGGATAGACTGGCCTTGGTGCTGGTAAAGCTTGTCTGTTTAATATTAGTGCTTTCTCTCGATGCTGAGGACAATCCTTGGCTAAGTGTTGATTGGTTTCGTAAATCAAGCATAATCCTAACTTGCCACAGTATTGACATGTAGTTAGTATCTACGGAGAGGCTCTAGGTGGCTGATGCATGTGAGGTCTCTTTTCAGCTTCTTCTTGTGGTGCTCTGGCTGATGTGGAAGATTGTTTTAGACTGGTCTCTCTCCTGGTGACGCGTTCCATGCGTTGAGCTGCAGCAAGAACGTTCGAGTAAGAGGTAGGTACGACGGATCCGATGAGTCTCTGTAGCTCGAAGTTTAGTCCGTCGAAGAACTTCTCAGCCTTCTTTTCTTCTTTCGGGATCAAAGTAAGGGCGAAGTAACTCAGATGAATAAACTTCGCGTTGTACTCTTCCACTATCATACTGTCCTGAGTGAGGCGATTGAACTTGTCCCGAAGTTCTGATCGAGCGATAGTCGGAATGTACATCTCCTAAAAGAGTCTGAAAAACTCTTCCCAAGTGACTCGGTCTGGTCCGAGCCGTGTCTCCTCAGATAGCCACCAGTGATGCGCATTGTCCGTCAACTGCATTCTAATGACAGTCATCCAACGTTCTCTTGGAAGCTCAGCTGCTTCCAACTGGTGTTGTGTGTTGGTGAGCTACTCATGAACTTTGGTTGGTCCCTCATTGACAGAAAAGGTATGGGACTTTAGCTATCGAAAATTGGGGATAGATCCCGTCACTGGTCGCTTAGCTTGTGGGTTTGCTTGCTCCAATGCGGTTACTAGGCTGGTCCTCAAGTACTCTGCCTCGTGATGCTGAGCCTCTTGATGAATTTGCTGTTGGGCTTGCATTATTGCGTAGATCATTTAGAATATCTATTGCCCATCCATGACTTGCCTGGTAGGAAAACATGCATCGGTAGAATGAACTGCGGAGGAGGTAGAATATTATCACGCCGAAATCTTGAATTATGCTGGGCCGCTTGATTGCTTTGAGTTGATTATCCTCGGTCTTCTAGTGTCACTCCTTCATCATAGGTAACCACAGCATCGTGTGGTGTACCCAAGGGATTCTCATCTCCGGGTCTTGGATCCATTATTCTGTATCAAAATAAACTTATAAGAGGCGTACAGAAATCAAGGCAGGATGCAAGTAAAAATTTTTGTTCGAATACGATATAGATATCAAGAACGATTCAAGCAAGTGGATGAGATCCTAAAAACTTATCCTATTCTTATCGCAGGCTTGCTAGGTCCCTAAGTTAAAACTGAAGCAATTTAGTCGTTGACCTGCATGGGCCACCACAAAAATTATGTCACGCCCAGTCCCAAAATATCGAGGAACTAGACACGTAGCAATGGCCAGCAGCACACATTGATGGACAAATCCAATTTAATGGATCCACCAAGGCATACTTAAGCTGTAACAACAATAAATAGGTCCAATGATACAAGTCACAGCCTATTCTAATCTCATCCACAACAGATAATCATATATTAAATGCCAGAACAAATACAAATAAATATAATCTAACATATCTCAATAAAAGTGTCTCGGGGAACAACCGTGGAATAAGTCTGATACATCAATACAATAGACAGGAAATAAAGTAACTAGAAATAGAAATAACTGAGTATATAAAGCCAATACTCAGGAGAAGTCCTCTGGCATAATCTCGTCCTTGGGTTCTGGTACTGCTCCACTATATGCACCTGTTCCTGCTTCTGCTAATGCTCCGGTCCCGTATACCTCGGGATAGATCTCGTCAGCTAATCTTGGGGACATAATCTGGAATCCAGGTCCTCAGGGGACATAGCAAGGTACAAAATAACTCATACCAAAATAAATGCAGTACATAAATAAATAAAATAATAGGGTAAACTATATAATCAGCTAAGTGATATGCAAGTTGAGAGCATCACTAAAACTCAGGCTGAGACCACTACAAGCTCTGTGTTTGGGAGCTTGTAGCAGAGTTACTATGTATTTTACTATGTAATTTACTATATAATTTACTATGTAGTATATATATGAAATCAGCCTATAGCCTGTGTGTCTCTCCCCACCCAATGTAATCACACATCTCATATCCACGATGTCTCATGTCCATGTCACGTAAGATCATATCTAATGCAGCAAGTCATATAATGTCTATGAATATAATGTCTATTTCATAAATCCTGCAACCTACACAGAATCACCATGAATATCTCAGGAAGATTCTGTCTCATGAATAGTGTCAGGTGTCCTGGGTTAACGTACTTTTTAATGCAAGCACGAGAATGTAAAGGGTCAGGATATCCATCTATATGTGACGTTACACAACTCCGCGTACGGTGTTGGCACCCGACTATTAATCAGACGCTAAGTAAAGTCACACGTTCCTAGGTTAAGCATGTACAACAATATATAAATAAGTCAAGGAAATAAGTAACAAAACTGCAAGGGTGGCAAGGTACACTTGCTTGTGGTTCTGGCTCCAACTGTAGCTCTGGTCTCAGTGGGACTTGTAGGTACTCCTTCGGTTGCTGAAATAAACATCACCATCAGATTCAGAAAATATTAATTAGCTAGAAATACCTGTTCTTGAGTCCAATTTGGACACAAGGGCAAACATGACAGTTTCTGGTTGAAGCAGGGTCCACATGTGGGCCGCTTTGCACCGAAAAATATGTCAGAACCAATGGTCTCCAAATTTGTCAAACTCAATGTCAACAAGTCCAGAACGATGATACGAATCCAACGAAACTTCCAGAATTGGATTCCGATGAGCCGATCACAAAATCGCCCGTCAAGTGGAGCCGTAGGGCCCATGATACACAATTTTGTCAATGTTCTCAGAATTGAACCAAACTTGGGTCACAGGACCAACGTATTACTACGAGTCCGATGGCATAAGTTTTGTTTCAATTTGACATGTGTATACAAAGATATAACAAGTTTTAGAACAGGCAGATATGGGGCTTTGTCGGCGGATACGCGTTGATTTCGGTGTGCACGCACATCCAAATCAATCTCTGTAAAATCCGTACATCCGTATCAATGACGCGCACCTTTCGGTGAAGACCACACGCGACCAAGTCGTCTCGTTTGGCGAGGCGTACTCAGTTCCGGGGGAAAATAGGGTATAGTTTTTCCTGTTTTTGGATTGCGGTTTACGATTGCCACAGGACGCGACGTACCGAGCGGATTACACGGGCATCGAGAGGGTTACACAGCCTACGCGTCACAACTGACAGAACGAAAAACAAATCAACGAGGAGAGAGAACGGATTACCTGAACGGGGCTACGCAGAACGAGATTTCTTCGTGTCCGTGAGGCGATACGACACAAACTGCACAGTGCTGCTGTGTCCGGGTACTGTTATGTCTGGGTACTACTGTGTCCGGGTTAGGGTTCAGTCGAAGACTCGCCGGAGCTTCGCCGTGGCTGCTCCGGACTTCGTCGGAGGAGAACAGCGCCGACGGAAGCGAAGACGGCTAGGTGGCGGCACCACGGGGAGAGCAGCGGCTGCTGCTGCTCGTTGTCGAGGCGGAGGAGAAAGACATGGTGTTGGGCGGTCGAGGTTCGGGTGGAGCGGCTGTGGGTCAAGGAGAGGGCGGAGGATGGCGAGGTGAGAGGTTCTGGTCGTCGAGGGCTGTGGGTTGGGGAATGGGCGGAGACGGCTTGGGCGGCCGAGGGCTGTGGGGGGTTCATCGGGAGGAGGAGGTTCTGGAGAAGGAAGGTAAAGATAGGAGGCTAGGGTGGTCAGAGCGGGGCACTGTGGGTTCTGGGCAGAGGAGAGAGGTTAGGGTTCCGGTGGCGGAGCTGGGTTGTCGATAGGGTTTTATAAGGCATCGGAACAGTAAAGGGGTCAGGATTAGGATTAGGGTTCCGATCCGGTAACGGGTCCGGGTCGGGTTCAATTCGGATCTGACCCGACCCGTTAAGAGCTGGGTTCGGTTCGGTTCAAGTTGGTTTGGTTTATTTCAAAATAAACTGGGTTTAACTCTAGGGTTTATTTAGGGTTAATTACAACTTAGTTTCTAGGTCTTTAAAAATATTTTCGGGGTCCAATAAATTTCCGAAAAATTACCCTATGTCTAATTTTTTATTTTACACCAAAAAATATTATTTTTATAATATTTTAATATTATTTAACATCATTTAAAAATCATTTAACTTTAAAATACCTTGGTTTTAATTAGTTAAAAATTCCAGAAAATTATAGAAAATTATGAAAAATCTATTTTAAAAATTCCTGAATAATCAGGGGGTTTACACATTCACCTATAGCGCCGTCGATGCTTCGCCTCCCTGACCTCTCATTTTTCCTCGGTTTGCCTCCCCGACCCGCCTTCCTGACCTTTCCCCACCCCGCAATGCCCGGCTACCGCCAAGTATAAAACCCTCACCATCGCCATCTCGAACACCCATCAGCCACCCGACCCCGACTTCGACCCAGCCACCCCTCTCCGCCATCCTTGGCGCCACCCACATGCCGACGAGCTCCACCGGCAAAGACCCTCCGCCACTAGCCCAACCTCCGACGATCAGCACCCACGAGCTCCACCACCGCCGTGCCATGCCATTACGTGCGCACATTTTAGACGTTACCGAAACCATTGTTCCGGTGAGTCGTTCTCTCTTCTTATCGTGCCGATGTTCAAACAGACTATTGTGACATGTTCGCTACGTAACTCTCTCAAAATCTGTGCAATCAGTTTGGGGTATCACGTCCTGTGTTGGTCGTAAATATCGACACAAAATCAGAAAAATATTCCCAATTTTTGAAATTCTAAATTTGGCCCAAACTCACAAGTTCATGGCCGATTTAATCCCAACCTGGTTAATGTTTTCAAAATTTCCCTTGAATAGTAATTTAGACCGTATAACCTAGTTTTAAAACCCTGTATTAGTGTAATTTATGGTATTATAATTTATAAGTTATTCGTGGGTAAAATTAACCAAAAATTTGGTTATTCAAAACCTAATTTTTCCCGAAACTGGGTATGCCCCGCTAAACAAGGGGACTTGGTCAAGTAAAATTTTTGTCGAAAGGTGCGCACCGTTAATACGGACGTGTGAGAGTTCACGGAAGTTAATTTGGTTGTGCGTGCATACCGAAATTAATGCGTATCCGTCGACAACGCCCGGTATCGGCCTTGTCCTAAAACTCATTATAAATTTGTGTACACTCATCGTTTTGAAACGAAACTTGAGCCATCAGACTCGTAGCGATACGTAGGTCCTATGACCCAAGTTTGGTTCAATTCTGAGAACATTGACAAAATCTCGTATCGTGGGCCCTACGGCTCCACTTGACGGATGATTTTATCGGCTCTTCAGAATCCATTTCTGGATATTCCGTTGGGTTCATATCATTGTTCTAGACTTGTAGACACTAATTTTGACAAATTTATCTCTGGCACATTTTTCGGTGCGAAGTGGGCCACATGTGGACCATACTTTGACCAGAAACTGTCAATTTTGCCCCTGTGTCCAAATTGGACTTATGGATAGGCAATTCTAGCTATTTTATATCTTTTGAGCATGATGATAATATTTATTTTAGCATTCGAAGGAGTACTTAAAGATTCCACTGTTACAGGAGCGACTGTTGGAATCCAAACCCTAGACAAGTGTACCTTGCCAATCTTGCAGTACTTGTTTTATATTACTCTTTTGATTTATTTATATGATGTATCTGTTCAACCTAGGACCTTGTGACCTTACTTAACGTCCAAATAAGATTCGGATGTCAATGCCGTACGCAAAGTTGTGTAACATCACCTAGAGATTGATATCGCGACACTATACATTTTTGTGCTTGCATTATCAAGTACATCATACCATAGGACACTTGACACTGTTTATGAGACAAAATCTTTTTGAAATATTTATGGTGATTCTGTATAGATTACATAATTCGTAACATAGATATTATATATACTTAGCTATTATTATGACTCACTGCATCAGTTAGAGGTCATGATCTTGCGTGACATGGACATGAGACGTCGTGGACATGAGACGTATGATTACATTGGATGGGGAGAGACACACAGGCTACAGGTTGATTTTATATATTATTATGGTATTGTAGCCACGTAGAGCTAGGCTCTACATGATATAACTGCTACCGACTCCCCGACACAGAGCTTGTAGTGGTCTCAGCCTGAGTTCTATTGATGCTTTTATTTTGCATATGACTTAGCTGGTTACATAGTTTGCCCTATTGATACATTTTTATATACTGTAATTATTTGACTTGAGTTATTTTTGTACCTTGCTATGTCCCCTGAGGACCTGGAATCCGAATTATGTTCCCAGGTTTAGCAGAAGAGATCTACCCTGAGGTATACGGGACATGAGTAGACGTTGGAGTAGTACCAGTACCAGAAGACGAGGTGATCGCCGAGGATTTCTCTTGAGTATCTGATTTATTATACTCAGTTATTTTATTTGTTATACTCTTATTTCCTGTCTATTGAACTGCTATATCAAACTCTTTATTGGGTTATTCCCCAAGATATTTATTGAAACTTGTCGATTATTATTTTATCTTGATGAATCTGATATTGATTGTATTTATCTTATATAGATGAGATTAGTATCATTGACCTTTATAATTGTTTTACATCTTAAGTACACCATGTTGGGTCCATTACATTGGGTTTGTCCATCAGTGTGTACTGCTGGCCATTGCCACGTATCTAGTCCCTCGATATTTTGGGACTGGGACGTGACAGGTAAGTTGGTAAGTCTCGTCATGTTCTTTTATATCGTACTGCGGACTGCCACATGAGTTAGTCTTTTAAGTTTGCCATAAAACTGATCCTAAGGTAAGACTAAAAAGATAACTTAATAGATGGTGCACAGAACCTTTATAACGTGTTTGGATTTGTCGAACGGGTGAGAAGCCTTTCCACCTGTGCATTCATGTACTGATAATCCACCAGATTACTTGCAGGGTGTAGGAGAATCTCGTTTGGTACGTATACCCCCCTTCGTGCTTGCAAAGGCGTAGAGTTCACTTTAGAGCCTTGGAGTATTACGTCCGGAGCTGAAGCACATATAGAAGACATAATACTAGAACATCACCAATATATCATTCCACAAAAGTAGCCACTCAGCATGATTTTAATATTTCGAGAGAGTGGTCTTGAGCGACTTGTAATCTCGTCCTAGCGCCACTTGTACCACTTGTTCAATATCAATAAAGAGCTTATTTTATTTTTATACTTGTGTTAGTCAATGCTTCCGCTATTGATGACTCTGTGACTTATTACTAATCGCCTGTGCATTTCTTATTTTACTGCACTCAGACTATTTGTGTGACTCTATGGCTTAGTTATTTTACCGTCTGATCAGATCATGGCCTTGTACGGATGCAGCTTACGCTCTTGCGGTATCACATCCAGATGGAAAAGATCATCCGCTGGAGCACTAGCATGGTGATTTATGCCTAGCGGGAATGAACGATTACCTGTGGGAGATCAGGGCATGACAAGATATACGATGTATTTTATGTGTCTCAGTTGCGTAGGTATGCTCCGAATCCGAATATAATCAATCTCTCTGAATTAGTCATTGGTACCGACTTATCTTACGAGGAGTAACCCGTATCCATATTGGACCAAAGGAAGAAGGTGCTCAAGAACCATACTATTTATCTTGTTCGGGTTGCTTGGGGTCGTCACTTTCTAGGGGAATCAATGTGGGAGCGCGATGACGATATTTGATCCTGTTACCCGCACATATTCTATTCAGAAGGTGTATTCTTTCTTATGCCTTCACATCTTGGATTCGGTAATCTGGTGGTCACCTATATGTTGTGATGATATTGCTTGCATGTGTAGTTGCTAGTAGATTTGTATCGTACTAGTCCTGACTTATCTAGCTATTGCTTGGATTCAAATTCTGAGGACAAAATTTTTCTAAGGTGGATAGAGATGTCACTCTCCGTTCCCGATATACGTATTTAGAATATATTTTTATTTTAGCATGGTTGCATATACGTGGAGACTAGATCCATTATTTGGTTTAACCTGGTTCATAGTTTATTTTGTGGGTTATTTCAAGTCATGAGAATCCTTGGTTCAAACCTCAACCCTACCATATATAACCCAACCTTTTTCTTCTCTCTCTTTATTACTTTATTTCTTTCCCTCTCTTGTGTTTTATCTTCCATTTCCATAGGCAAGTATACCTTGCATGAGAAATGGAGAAACCTTCCATATTATTGTTCTATTATATTAATTATATGTTTCTAAGCACTTTGAGAACTGGAGTTTTTTGTTTTTGTGGGTAGTTTTGAGTATATCTACATTTCTAACTTAGAGTTTTATGGATTTTATGAGTTTTTCTTAGTTTTGATCTATTAAACATATAATTTTAATTTTTTTTTTTTACATGATAGAGCTTTTAATTTAGAGTATTTTGGCTTTTGGTTCACTCATTTTGGACTTAAAATAAGAATTTTATGGACAAAGCAAGATTTTAGTTTTTGGAGCTTTCGTCATGGCCGAACTTGCTGTTTAGAGAAGATGAAGTCTTTATGCGGCCATGGAGTTATGCGGTCGAGAGTGCTATGTGGCCTGAGAGTGCTATACAGCTGAGCTTTTGCCGCATACTGACCAACATGTGTCTATCTTGTTGGACGCATGACTGCCATCACACAAGTGTTCTGGAGCTTATCCTTGAACTCCTTGTGTGTTCACTCACTGAACAAATGAAAAATTCGCTAATGTCACGCCCCAGTCCCAAAATACATAGGACTAGGAATACGTAACACGCCAGCCGTATGTATACGAACTCCAATATATGGAAACTATATACACACGTACGCTGTACATGAATATCCAATCCACAGTGGTAATATACTGTCATAACAAGTCACACGCAATCTATATCTCATCCATAGCACAAATAATAGATAAATGGAAATCAATAACTGAATATCAAATAAGCAGTCTCAAAGTATGATAGTCGGATGGAAACAAATCTACTGCAAATCGACTATACCAAAACTACTAAAGAGAGAGAAGAGAATAAACTCTAATATCAGAACAAATGTCTCAAAAAGAATAGCAACTAGAATCTCTAAATAGCTACAATAAATCATATATAATCCGAAGGTAAGACCTCCTCAGTCTGATAGGTAGCGTCAGGTCCAGGTCCATACTCCTGCGGATACTCCTGCTCATGTATATCTGAAAATAGACCAGGTCCTCAGAGGGACGTAACAAGATACATATAAATATGCCAATAAATTACTGAAAGTAAACATCCAATGGGGTCGCCTAACCGTCTAAGTGAATGCAGTTAAGAACAACTTTCTCCACAAGTGAGCTATCTGACTGAAAACAGGGATTGACATGGTTCTCTCGGAGATCCAGGGGCCTAAAAGGCATGTCGTCTTTTGACCGACAGAGGCCCGCCTGATAGTATATAATATATAGTTGTCATCACCACCCGTATCTCCGACGAAGAATCCGGGCGCACAATAGAATAAGTGCAAAGGAGCTCAAATACGGTACTTGTTGTTCTCCCCACCCAATGCTCTAAGTATGTCACATTCATGACACAAGAATACCTCTAATAACTGCCATGTCTGCTAGCATACAAAGTTTCTAACGGCAGTTATCCCTAGCGCACGTCCCACACGTACTGATGATTAGTCAATACGTAAGTTCGTGATCTATATGAGACTCACAACTCGTGTAAAAATGTGTCACAGTCAAATAAACCTAATGCTGCCTCATAAAAATGGGGTGGTCTCATAAAGTAGGTCCAATACTCATACATAAATAAAAATATAATACGACGACACCGTCATAGCACCCAAGTTTCCTTGGACGCGCAATTTATATAATAATTAAAATAAATAAACTAAATAAATAAAAATAAACATGTATGCATCATATGGAATGTAAGTACAGTACAATGGAAATGTATACTTGCCAGACAAGAAAATTATAAAGTGTAAGCATCCAAATATCAAGGACACAGGATCTGAAACTAAGGCCTCTGAACAAACATCTCCGGATGCTGAAATAGACATCACCAAAATTTCCAGAATCAGCGAGATAGCTAAAAATTACTACCCTTTCGTCCAATTTGGACACAGGAACAAAACGATAACTTCGGGTAAAAGTGGGGTCCACGTGTGGCCCACTTTGTACCAAAAAATATGCCAAGGGTAACAGCCTCTAAATAGGATAAATTATAGGTCAAACAAACTCTAAATGTCAATAGAACTCAACGGTATGTCCAAATATGGAATCCGATGAGCCGAACACAATTTTGCCCAAAAAATCAACCGTGGGGCCCACCAATTGGCGACTTGGTCAACTGTCTCAGAATTGCATGAAAATTGGGTCACAGGACCAGTACATTACTATGAGTCCAGTGGCATAAGTTTCGTCGCAATCTGATAATCATGCACAAAATGCACACAGCTTTCGCAAAATTTATGACATATGATTTGTCCGCGGATACGGGCTGATTCCGACGCGCACACGCGTCCGAATCAGTTTCTATAAACTCTCACATATCCGGGTACACTGCGCACACAGTTTGGTATACTTGGTAAATGGTGTAACGGTCCCGTTTGGCAGAGCGTGCTCCATTTTACAACTTTTAGAAATCTAGAAAAAGTATATTTTTGGAGTTTTTCAATAAATTTAATTCTACCTACAGCAGTTAATAATCTAATGTTAATTAACAAAAATTAAACTAGGTCAAGTGGTCTCCGTATATCAAAAAAAAATTGGATTCGGATCTCTATGGTGGGAGATACGAATCCGGGAACATAGGTGGTCACCGCAGTTTTTTGCGATACCAAGAAATTATTATTTTTTGCCAACTTTGATGCTGTTTTCGCCTAAGATTACGTGCTGTTCGATGTCTACTATCATACAGGTATTGAAAAGGATTAAGGGGTGAGTGTACGGGTAAAGCCAGAATGGCATTTGGTTCAGCGTGGTGACAGAAAACGATGCTGGAATATAGGTACCTTGCTGTAACTTTCTGTAGCGCGCGGGGTGCTCGGGTTCGCGGTCGTCGGGGTCGGATTTCGGGCGACTGGACGACGGTCGGGCTGCGGTGGCGGCGGTGTTCAGGTCTAGATGGGAATATGGATAAGATTTAGGGTTAGTGTTTTGGTTGGTGGATGATATGTTATATATATATATATGAAGTCGAGAGGGTCGGGGGGGGGGGTCTGTATGGCACGGGGAGTTATCTTACGAATGTGGCTGCTATTGCTAGTAGCAAAGGGCCGGGTGCTTGCTAATGACTGCTGGCTTTAATCCAGCGGGTGGGGGCTCAACTAGCGGGTCTTGGGTAGTTTAGGGATTTGGATCCTATAGTAGATTAAAATCTATTTTCTTTTCTTTTCTTTTCTAATCTTTCCTTTTTCTTTTTCCATTTCTTTTTCTTTTAAATATATATATATATATATATATATATATATATATATATATATATATACCCATAAAAAAATCTAGAATTATCTTAATGCATACCATTAAGCTAGCAATTGTTCAAAGGGTCTCCTACATGAAATAAATTCTAAAAAAGTTCCTAATGGCCCCATAAATCCCCTAAGTTCATAAACACCTAAAATAAAAATTAAATAAAATTTATTTCTCCTAATTAGCCACTAATTACTATAATTAAATTAATAATAATTAAAAAGTGTAAATACGATTTTTAGGATTAGGTGTTTTACATTCTACCCAACTTATAAAAATTTTGTCCTCGAAATTAAAACTAAGCTATGATAGAATGTCAAAGATGGTATAGGATATAAATCAACAAAGTAAATTCATACCTTGGTCTGCGAATAGGTTCGGAAAACGCTTGTGCATGTCGTCCTCACGCTCCCAAGTTGATTCTCCTGGCACGCCATGCCTCCAGGCTACGCAAACCAAGGGAATAGACTGGTTCCTCAACACTTTCTCTCGATGATCAAGGATTCCCACGGGTTGCTCTTGGTATGACAAGCTCGGCCCAATGGTGATCTTCGAATGGTCGAGAACATGACTGCTGTCTGCCATATATCGCCTGAGCTACGACACATGGAATACGTTATGTACTCCCTCAAGTGAAGGTGGTAGCGCAAGTCGATATGCCACTTCTCCCACTCTCTCTAGCACGTCAAATGGTCCAATATACCTTGGACTCAACTTGCCGCGCCCTCCGAATCGAATGGTGCCTCTGGTAGGTGATATCCTCAAGAAGACATGATCGCCCTCTTTGAACTCCAAGGGACGACGATGAAGGTCTGCCCACTGCTTCTCCCTGTCTTGCGTTGCTCGCAAGTGCCCCTGTATCTTCTTAACTGTTTCTATGGTATTGACCACCAACTCGGGTCCCAAAATCTGACATTCTCCCATGTCACTCCAACACACAGGAAACCTACATTTTCTTCCATACAATGCTTCAAACGGAGCCATCTAAATACTCGCTTGATAGCTATTATTGTAGAAAAACTCCATAAGATGTAGGTAGTCCTCCCATGATCCTCTGAAGTCTAACATATAAGCCCTCAATATATCCTCCAACGTCTGAATAGTATGCTCTGACTGCCCATTTGTCTGCGGGTGGTAAGATGTACTGAACTTCAGATGAGTTCCAAGACTCTCTTGTATGCTCCTCCAAAAGTGCGATATAAAGCTCGAATCTCTGTCTGATACAATGCTGAATGGTATTCCGTGCAATCTCATGATATATCTTATATATAGGTTAGCTAAAGCTTCTGTAGACTGGCCAACTCTAAAAGGTAAGAAATAGGCTAACTTGGTGAGTCGGTCCACTATTACCCATACTACATCTCTCCCACTTGGACTCTTGAGAAAACTCGTGATGAAGTCCATAGTGATGTGCTTCCACTTCCACTCTGGAATCAGAAGTGGTTGAAATAAGCCTGCTATCCTCTGGTGCTCTGCCTTTACTTGTTGATATACCAGACATTTAGCTACAAAGCGAGCTATCTCTCTTTTTATTCTATGCCACCATAAGTGCTGTGTAAGTCACGATACATCTTGGTGCCTCCAGGATGAATAGAATAAATCGAACTATGAGCTTCTGTCATCAGCTCTTCTCGAATCTCTTTATTTGGAACATAAAGACGATCACCACATCATAATATCCCATCCTCATGAATGCACAATCCTCTCTGCTCTCCGACCTCTGTCATCTCCTTCAGTCTCCTGAATCTAGCGTCTGTAGGCAAAGATGTCTTGATCCTCTTTACTAATGATGATTGTACTTGCAAGTTGGTTAGTGTCCCATCTGCTCCGGATAATATCACTTCAATACCAAGACCTTGCAAGTCCTCCAATAATTCTCTCTGTGCTGTCAAGAAGTAAGCTGCTGGTTTCTGGCTTAACGCGTCTGTTACAACGTTAGCCTTGCCTGGGTGATAATGTAGCTCCAACTCAAAATATTTTATCAACTCGAGCCATCGACGTTGCCTCATATTTAACTCCTTCTACGTGAAGACATACTTGAGACTTTTGTGGTCTGTATAGATCTTCACTCGTTTCCCATATAAGTAATGTCTCCATAGCTTCAGAGCAAATACAACGGCTGCAAGTTCCAAGTCATGAGTCAGATAATTCTTCTCATGTACTTGTAACTGTCTAGATGCATATACAATCACCTTGCCATGCTGCATCAATACGCATCCCAAGCCTTTCCCTGATGTATCACTGTAGATTACATAACCTTCTGATCCTGATGGAATAGTCAATACTGGTGATGTAGTCAGTCGCTTCTTCAACTCTTCAAAGGCGGCTTGACACTTGTCGGTCCATATAAATTCTTGATCCTTACAAGTCAAACGAGTCATAGATGCTGCTATCCTTGAGAGGTTTTTCATGAATCGTCGATAATATCCCGCAAGTCCAAAGAAACTTCTCACCTTTGATGCTGATTTAGGAACATGCCATGTTTCAACTGCTGGGATCTTCTCTGGATCAACATAAATACCATCTCCTGTAACAATATGCCCAAAAAATGAGACTCTGTCCAAGAAGAACTCATGTTTGCTGAGCTTTGCATATAACTGCTCTCACCTCAAAGTCTCTAGAATAATCCACAGGTGCTTCTCGTGCTCCTCATGGCTCTTCGAATAGACAAGTATATCATCTATGAAGACGACCACGAACTGGTCCAAGTACTGGTTTCATCAAGGCCATGAAGATAGCTGGAGCATTGTCAATCCAAATGGTATGACCAAAAACTCGTAGTACCCATATCTTATTCTAAATACGGTCTTCGGAATGTCTTGCTTTCGTACCTTCACCTGGTGATATCACGGTCTTAAATCTATCTTCGAGAATACCTTGGCACCGCCTAGTTGATCAAATAAGTCATTAATGCATGGCAATAGATATTTATTCTTCATAGTTACTGTATTCAAGGCTCTGTAGTCAATACACATACGCACTGACTCATCCTTCTTTGGTACAAAAAATACTGGTGCTCCCCAGGGTGATACACTTGGTCGGATGAAACCTTCCTCTTCTAGTTCTTTCAACTGTGCCTTCAGCTCATCCATTTCCTTCTTCGTCAGTTTGTAAACATGTGATGCTATAGGTGCTGCTCCGGGTGCTAGTTTAATTAAAAACTCTACGTCTCTGTCTGGGGGTAGTCCTGGCAATTTCTCTGGAAAGACGTCTTAAAATTCTAAAATAATAGGATGATAGACAACATTGTCCATTGCTAGCTGCATACCATCAATGGATTCTGTGGATCCTCTTGCAAACTCAAGTTCAGGCTGGCCTGGTACCTTAAAAAGAATACTTTCTCCAAAACAATCGAAGAAAATATGGTACTTGCTTAGCCAGTCCATTCCAAGCACAATATCAAAAGATGGCATAGGAAGGACTAAGAGTTGGACGTTCATCTCTCTGCCACGTATCACTATAGGACCCAATCTACAATTTTGGCTAACTGGTACAACTCCTCCTCCGGTAAGAATTCTAATACAACTAGGTAAAGGTGTAGAGGCAATATTGCATTTGGCAATAAAACTAGATGATACGAATGAGTGGGTGGCTCCCATATCAAATAATATCACAGCAGGAAAAGTAAAAGCAAGGGTAATACCTGCTATGACATCTACCTCATGATCCATGTCATCTATCTCTAATACAAAAGCTCGCCCATTCCTCTGCGGCCGTCCATGTCCGGCCCTCATATACTGATCCTCCTGGGTAGGTAGCAGTGGTCCTCTCTAAAATTCTTCTGCTGCTGGGGGTCGAGGTACTCCTGGTCCAGTCATCTGCTGAGTTGGCTTTGGTGCTGGCAGCGCTAGTCTCTGAACTGGCGATGGAAGTGTCTGATGCATTGAGCAGTCTCTCGCCAGGTGCTGTCCGGAGCCACATCTCATATACTGACCCAAGCGAGTCCGATAATCTCTCAAAATATATCCGATTTTCCTATAATAATTATATTGGGGTTTCTCCAGAATATGGTACGGTCCGACCCTGTGTTGCTGATGCTGCTGTGCCAAGGGACATCTGATAGGTCCTCCTTGTTGTGTCCTTGTCGGTCCTTGCTGTGTCCTTGCGGATCCTTGTTGTATCCTCAGCTGACCTCCCTTTCCTCTGCTGATGGTTTCTTGTAATCTGGCTTCTGTCAGTAGTTCAGCATAAGAGACCCGGGACTGTTAGCTTGTATAATATTGGAGCTCCTGGGTCAATCCGCGATGAAACCTCTTAGCCTTAGCCAAGTTATCTGGTATCAGGGCAGCACCATATTTACTAAGTCGACTAAACTCAACATCATACTCGTCCATTGTTCGGTTCTCCTGCTCCAAGTGAAGAAACTGATCGTACAATGCATCTCTGACGGTATCCGGGAAGTACTCCCTCTCAAAGCACTCCAAGAACTGCTCCCAAGTCTGGCATATACCCAACTGGCGCTCCATGGATTCCCACCAGTGATGAGCATTACCATCTAGAAGCGTCCTTATACCCGTCATCCATAGGTCCGTAAGTAACTACGATGCCTCCAATAGCTTCTGCATATGAGTGATCCAGTTGGTAGTCTTCTTCGGTCTCTCAGTGCCTTTGTACGGCCTCAGACCCATCTGAATAAAGTCCTTTACTGAACCAACTCTAGCTCAAGGTACTGGAGCTAGTGCTTGAGCTAGTACAGTAGCCTGCGCAGCTATCCTCTCAAGTGCTGCCAAAAATTCTTACCTCTGCTCGACTGCCTGTTGCTTCTGTTCCTGCATCATCATCTGGAAGAATTAGAACAGCTGCGCTTGGCCATCTTACGGTACTGGGAAAGCTGGAAGGTTCCTAATAGGTGAATCAGGAAGATCAGATAGAACTGGAGTGTGAGTCTGTCCATCTGGCCCCGAAAGTCTAGGAAGCGTTGGGGTCCCTCCTTGAGTCTGACCATTGACTCCAGAAGTTATGTCACCATCGACGGCAGTACATCCATTTTGCATATCCATCTCTTTGCAGGTGATATACGAAACGATTAGAAGAAGTACAGGAATCAAACAGGATACAAGTATTAAATAGGAAGAATAAGTTTTAGTCAAGCGTGGATGAGATCCTTATACTCTATTCTTATATGCAGGCTTGTTCGATACAGTTACGTAACCGAAACAATATATTCTCGACCTGCATGGGCTACCACAAAAATATGTCACGCTCCAGTGCCAAAATACGTAGGACTAGGAATACGTAACATGCCATCCATATATATACGAACTCCAATATATGGAAACCATATACACACGTACGCTGTACATGAATATCCAATCCACAGTGGTAATATACTATCACAATAAGTCACATGCAATCTATATCTCATCCACAACATAAATAATAGATAAATGGAAATCAATAACTGAATATCAAATAAGCAGTCTCGAAGTATGATAGTTGGATGGAAACAAATCCACTGTAAATCGACTATACCAAAACTACTAAAGAGAGAGAAGAGAATAAACTCTAATATCAGAATAAATATCTCGAAAAGAATAGCAACTAGAATCTCTAAACAGCTGCAATGAATCACATATAATCCGAAGGTAAGACCTCCTTAGTCTGATAGGTAGCGTCAGGTCTAGGTCCAGACTCCTGCGGATACTCCTGCTCATCTATATCTGGAAAGAGAACAGGTCCTCAGAGGAATATAACAAAATACATACAAAATATGCCAATAAAGTACTTAAAGTAAACATCCAATGGGGTCACCTAACCATCTAAGTGAATGCAGTTAAGAACAACTTTCCCCACAAGTGAGCTATCTGGCTAAAAACTGGGATTGGCATAGTTCTCTCAGAGATCCAGGGGCCTAAAAGGCATGTCATCTTTTGAACGCCAGAGGCCCGCCTGATAATATATAATATATAGTGGTCATCACCACCCATATCTCATACGAAGAATTCGGGCGCACAATAGAAAAAGTATAAATGAGATCAAATGCGATACTTGTTATTCTCTCCACCCCATGCTCTAAGCATGTCTCATTCATGACACAAGAATACCTCTAATAACTGCCAAGTCTGCTAGCATACAAAGTTTCTAACGGCAGTTATCCCTAGTGCACGTCCCACACGTACCGATGATCAGTCAATACGTAAGTCCGTGATCTATATGAGACTCACAACTCGTGTAAAAATGTGTCACAGTCAAATAAAACCTAATACTGCCTCATAAAAATAGGTGGTCTCATAAAGTAGGTACAATGCTCATACATAAATAAAAACATAATACGACGACACCGTCGTAGCACCCAAGTTTTCTTAGACGCACAATTTATATAATAATTAAAATAAATGAACTAAATAAACAGAAATAAATATGTATGCATAATATGGAATGTAAATACAGTACAATGGCAAGGTATACTTGCCTGGCAAGAAATCTGTAAAGTGTAAGCATTCAAATATCAAGGACACAAGATCTGGAACTAAGGCCTCTGAACAAACATCTTCGGATGCTGAAATAGACATCACCAATGTTTTTGGAATCAGCGAGATAGCTAGAAATTACTACCCTTTCGTCCAATTTGGACATAGGGGCAAAACGGTAACTTCGGGTTAAAGTGGGATCCACGTGTGGCCCACTTTGCACCAAAAAAATGTGCCAAGGGTAACAGTCTCTAAATAGGATAAATTATAGGTTAAACAAACTCTAAATGTCAATAGAACTCAATGGTATGTCCAAATATAGAATCTGATGAGCCAAACACAATTTTGTCCAAAAAGTCAATCGTAGGGTCCGCCAATTGGCGACTTGGTCAACTATTTCAGAATTGCGTAAAAATTTGGGTCACAGGACCAGCTCGTTACCACGAGTCCAGTGGCGCAAGTTTTGTCCCAATCTGACAAGCGTGCAAAAAATGTGCACAACTTTCGCAAAAGTTACGACACGAGATTTGTCCACGGATACGGGCTAATTTTAACACATACATGTGTCCGAATTAGTTTTCGTGAAATCTCACGTATCCAGGGACACTGCGTGCACCATTTGGTATACTTGGTACACGACAGGGCGATCCCATTTGGCGGGACGTGCTCTATGTCATAACTTTTAAAAATCTAAAAAAAAGTGTATTTTAGGGTTTTTCAATAAATTTAATTCTACCTACAACAGTTAATAATCTAATGTTAATTAACAAAAATTAAACTAGGTCAAGTGGTCTCCGTATACCAAAAAGAAAAATCAGATTCGGATCCCTGTGGTGGGAGATACGAATCCGGTAACATAGGTGGTCACCACAGTTTTCTGCGATACCCAGAAATTGTTATTTTTTACCAACTTTGACGCTGTTTTAGCCTAGGGTTACGCATTGTTCGAGGTCTACTATTATACAGATATTGAAGAGGGTTAAGGGGTGAGCGTATCGGTGAAGACGGGGTGGCGTTTGGTTCAGCGAGGTGACAGAAAATAACGCTGGAACACAGGTACCTTGCTGTAACTTTTTGTAGCGCGCGGTGTACTCGGGGTCGCGGTTGTCAGGGTCGGGTTCCGGACAGCTGGACAGCGGTCAGGCTGCAGTGGCGGCGGTGTTCAGGTCTAGATGGAAAGATGGAGAAGATTAGGGTTAGGATTTTGGTTGGCGGATGATATGTTATATATATATATGAAGTCGAGACGGTCGTGGGGGGGGGGGGGGGGTTTGTATGGCACGGGGAGTTATCTCACGAATGTGGCTGCTGTTACTAGTAGCAAAGGACCGGGTGCTTGCTAATGACTACTGGCTTCAATCCAGCGGGTGGGGGCTCAACTCGCGGGTCTTGGGTAGTTTAGGGATTTGGATCCTATAGTAGATTAAAATCTATTTTCTTTTCTTTTCTTTTCTTTTATAATCTTTCCTTTTTCTTTTTTCATTTCTTTTTTTAAATATATACATATATATATATATATATATATATATATATATATATATATATATATATATATATATATATATATATGTGTGTGTGTGTGTGTGTGTGTGTGTGTGTGTGTGTATCCATAAAAAATCTAAAATTATATTAATGCATACCATTAAGCTAGCAATTGCTCAAAGGATCTCCTACATGAAATAAATTAAAAAAAAGTTTCTAATGGTCCCATAAATCCCCTAAGTTCACAAACACCTAAAATAAAAATTAAATAAAATCTATTTTTCCTAATTAGCCACTAATTACTATAATTAAATTGATAATAATTAAAAAAGGGTAAATACGGTTTTTAGGATTAGGGGTTTTACAGCTAAGTCCAAGAGACCTCCATGCAGCATCGAACTCCATGCGGCACAGACCCATATGCGGCAAGAAGGCATGTGCAGCAAGTAGAGCATGCAACCACTTTTCCTTGGACGCATGACTCTGAAACTTTGGCACATCTTTCTATAATTTTTTCTTTTTTCCTGACATAATTTATGGATTTTTACATCACTGACACTTTATTCATTGCTTGTCACTTCAACACTTGTCCCAATGAGTAGACTTGAACCCTGAGCAAGCGACCCTGGCTCCTTATGCGGCCTGACTTCATATTCGACCACGACTTTTCATGCGGTCTGACTTCATATGGGGCCCGAACTTTTCATGTGGCCTAGAGTCATATGCACCATGGACTTTCCATGCTGCCTAGAGACCCATGCGGTATTGCTTGTTTTGATTGGATATTTTCTTATTCTTCATGACCCAATATATAATTGATAATTAGACTCGAATACTGTATCCGTACTAATACCACTATTGCTTGATATTTGTCCATAATTTAATGTACGTTGAGGTACGACACATCGTGTCACGTATTAAGTGATTATATTTGGGTTGTGCATCAAAAATATCTCTAAATTCCTGAATGCATGATATTATAAATATATATTATTTCTCCATCATGGGCATAATAAGTGAGTCAACTACCAAAGCGTGGCTCGGATATTGGTTAACTAAATATTGCATACACGCTCAGGTGAATCCAGATTTGACTTTCATGGATTCATATCTAGCGTACCCGTACTTTGTACAATATTTTAAGATTTTTTTTTATATGACCATACCTTGAGATTTTGAACACAATATAGGGCTATTTAGGTAACAAAAAATGGTAGTAATATTGGAGAAAATGGTATCCCGAGATCATGCCAACGAACCTTTCCACAGAGATTCATTCTAAGTGCATTGTGGGCTGACCACCATAGATACTGTATAACATCTGCCTTAGTGGAGTGCAGTATCTGAACTATTATTATGCCGAGCTACTATTTCACTATAGGAACACTGTAACCGCTAATATCATATTTTTAACACAGTAGCCTTACAAAAAACTTGTGCATCTCATGAATACCTGTTTTATCTATTGGTTCGGTTAGCTCATGTTCGACACTGGCGTAATCTGAGGATGCCTATTATGCATTATTTCTGAGATAACCTCAGACTCTATAATTAGCAAGCTGTACAAGTGATTAGATAATATAAAAAAATTTGACTTGGTTGTGATTGTATTATTCGGTTAGTAGCCTAGGGAAGTGGACTATCATAGTGTGATGGTTCAACCCTTGTCCTTATTTTGGTTGTAGGGTTGGGCCTTTGCACTAGGATATGTCATGAACCTATATTATGACACTGAACCTATTGTATTATTATAAAATTATTCTTGTATTTTTTTTCTCCATTTCGTGCTTCCTTTTGGTACTTTCTATTTGGGGTCTAACCCTACTAGTTTTGCATGGCCAGGTTTTAAGCCAGCACCCGAGGATCCAGTTACCTTCTCCCAACTCATGGTGTGTACCAGAAACATGGTCGCAGGAAATATCGAGTGGGTTTTCTTCTTCTCTGCTCATCAATGTGTATTTACTTCTATTGGGTGTTTAGCCAGCAGCACCTATTAGCTGGCTCATCTGGAATTTAGTCTTCTTACATAATTGTATTAAATCAGATTGTAGCTGATCACTGTTATGTACTTTTTTTACTCTTCCAGCTTCTTATTTTTCACAACTGGTCTCCTGAATATTTTATGAAAGCCTTTAGGATGCCTTATTGCTTTATCATATATGCTCTATGTTATTGTTTCTTATTTGAATGATTGAGACATAAAAGTTCTTGATCCTAGGAGACTTGATTGTAGCATTCACCCCCTTTTGTTATACAGCCATGACTGTCGTACGATGTATAGTACCTTGTACAGGATAGTTGGCCATGTCCATCTCTGTATTTCGGTAATGGGGCATGATAGGTAGCTCCTAGCCTCTATCTCTCACGGTCTAAGTCACAACAAGTTCTCCCTAGGGCTAGGGTTGGCTAGATAGAGCTTGAAGGAGAGGAGGAAAAAGGAAGCAAAAAGAGTGAAATGAGAAAATAAGTGAGGAGAGAGAAAATACTCATATATATACTAAGAGGAGAGAAAGATGGTTTAGTCGTGGGTTCAATCAAATAAATCTAACCAAGTGTCCATTCTACATGCGGCTCCTAAATCAGGTCTATGAAAATGCCAATAGGTATCCTACTTATCTCAGATAGCCTCTCTCAATAACAAAAATACATTATTAGGAAAAATTAAATTATAAAAATTTAATAAATACCAAATCTGGAATTGGGTGTGACCACATTCATTGACACTTGAAAGAAGAATCCGCTACCTACAATAACACTCTGGACGGGTCCTTATCAATTTTAAGACTGGACGATGTTCATCATAGGAGCTGAGGCTGCGGAAGGTAGTACGAAAGTTGCCCGTCAACTAGGGCTACAAATGCCTAGTGCCAAAGATAAAAGGGAAGCATCCTTCAACAAGAGCAATAACAATCGAAATAACAAAAAAAATGCTCTTGTTGTGAATCTTTCCAAACGGGCTCCTTCCCTGCCGAAGCAAAAAACTCCAGAAGCTCCAAGACCCAAAGAGGTCGCCTTCTGTAGTCATTAACATGCGACACAGTAGACAGTCGACACCAGCAAATCAACCCCTAGTCGTTGATCTTATCGAACTTACGGTTAAAATGGAAACTCTTGCTGAATGTGTGAATGAGGAAGAAATCTTATATTTTTTGAATAAAAAAGTCTCTCCTTCGCACTACATTGATGTTGATCCTTTTCTATAAGAATTTTTAGAGGCCTTGTATGCCTACGAACCTCTATCCATACTAGTGGCCTCACCATTTCAAGATGGTATGTTATATAGGCCCCATGATGACGTATGCTTCATATTTCCAGCAAGATGCAATAATCAACGTCAAATAAAAAACTAGGAGTAAAAGTGTCACATAGACAAATGATTTCGATGATGACAATAAAAAGATATAAATCTACCGCTACAACCGACAAATCAAAAATATTATCCAAATGATGGGTTATAATTTGAAGACTGGCGGAGGACTCAATTACAGAAAAGGAAGATGTACCCGTATACGTCACTAATCTCCAAAGGGAAAACTGGAGACATATTATCAGCAAACTGACCACGGTTTAGGATATGTCATACCACCAACAACCCCTGAAAACTCAGGATCAGAATAAGAGACGCATTCTCCTGACTTATCATTATGGGACTCTGATACAAGCATGAAGAAAGTATTCAAGCATGCTCTTTCCATCAACATGGTATTTGTCGACCCAGATGATGAAGACGATTAAACTTTAAAATCTTTGAAAAATAATCCAATGGCCCAACAAATGGATTCACAATGGGACCTTCGGTTCGAGCAACGCAAACCACCTACAAAAGATGAGCTCATTCAAATTAACATAGGAGATGAGTCTTCCCCAAAATCAATCTTTATTAGCAAGAACCTCTCCGAAGAAGATAAACAAGCCTTGGTTCAGTTAATAAAAGAGTACGTTGATGTCTTCACTTGGAGTTACGAAGATATGCCTGACCTGGATCCTCATATAGCTACATACAAGCTCAATATCCTTCCTAACGCTAAGCCGGTAAAATAGCAACAACGGCGATTCCGTCCAGATATAATGGACGTAATTGAAGACGAGGTTAAAAATTTGATAGCATATGACTTTGTTCGAAAAGAACAACATCCTAATTGGTTTGCAAATGTCGTCCCAATTATGAAGAAAAATGGGAAGGTCCGCGTCTGCATAGACTATCGGGATCTAAACTCAGCATGCCTAAAAGATGAGTTCCCTCTTTCCATTATTGATGTCATGATCGACAACACATATAATTTTGAACATATGTCTTTCATGGATGGATTCTCGGAATATAATCAAATAAAGATGTGTCCCAAAGATGAAAAGCATACTTCTTTCCGGACACCACTCGGTGTTTACTACTATACAGCCATGCCCTTTGGTTTGAAGAATGTACGAGCAATGTATCAACGAGTCATGAGCAACATTTTCCATGGACATCTGTGAAAGATAGTGGAATATTATATGGATGATATCGCTGTTAACAGCCATCTTAAAGATGACCACATTCAAGATCTAAAAATGGTGTTTAAAATAATGCGCCAACACCCGCTCAAAATGAACCCGACAAAATCCTTCTTAGGAGTATCCAGTGGTAAGCTCCTCGAATTTGTTAGAACTTCCAAAGGCATCCATATTGATCCCGATAAGATCAAAGCCATTCTCAAGATGCGCCCTCCACATATCTCAAAGAACTTCAGAGACTGTAAGGTCATCTGGCTTACATCAGGAGGTTCATCTTAAATCTCTCTGGTCGATGCCGACCATTCTCCCAACTAATGAAGAAAGGCGTGCCATTTGTCTGAAATAAAGGATATTACCAAGCATTCGACGACATCAAATGATACCTTACAAATTTCTTAGTTCTAGTGCCTACAATCGTAGGAAAATCATTTTTGTTGTATATTCGAGCAATAGATTATTCTCTCGAAGCTTTTCTCGCACAGAGGAGTAATAAAGGTCATGAACAAGCAATCTACTATCTTAGTCACATGATGGTCGGTGCCGAGCATAGATATAATCCTGTAAAAAAAATGCCTAGCTATGATATTCGCTTTTCAAAAGATATGACATTACGTGGCTGGACAAACTATCTATGTCATATCCAAAGTAAATCCTCTCCGGGTATTGATGACCAAACCAAGCACGCTCAATTCTCGGCTGGCTACATGGACAATTCTGTTATCGCCTTATGACATGTTATATGTCCAACAAAAAGCATTAAAGGATCAAGCACTAGCCGATTTCCTGGCAGCTCATCCTATACCAGAGATATCCAAGTTGTATGACAAGATTTTTGACAAAGTCTTGAAATCTGATATGGCGATCTGAGATGACACCTGGCAACTGTTCTTCGATGGCGCATCAAGAATAGGACCCAAAGAAAATATGTAGCAGGAGTAGACATCAGAATAGACATGGATAGGGTATCATTTCCTATACCTCTCGTATGGAAATTCTATCTATGTGCTCATATTTGGATATTGAAGGAAAATGATTGAATAAAGAAACTTTCGAGCATTTCTTGATCTCAGATCCTAGTATCTCCTGACAAATTACTCATTCATCGTATATATTCTCTCAGTGAACCATATTCCAATAATGTGGTAGAATATAATGCTGTACTCATTGGCCTACAATTAGCCAAATAATTGGATATAGAGTACCTTGAAGCCTATATAGATTCCAAGCTAATAGTTAACCAGATTAGGGGAGAGTATAAGGTTTGGCATGAAGATCTCATCCCTTATCGTCAAGTAGAAATTAAATTAGCTCTTACCTTCAAAGAGTTCTTCATCAAGCATATGCCTCGGCAACAAAATATGGAAGCAGATGCACTGGTTGGTTTAGTTGCGTTGTTGGCCATTCCTCTGAAGAGATAATACCCGATCACAATAACAAGTAGAGAGTTATTCTGTACCAAGAACAACTTACAAATTGAACAGAGTTAAGTTATAAAGTCAACCTCCATTGTGGAAGATTAGAAAAATCCTTTTATAGACTATGTTGCTTATGGGATCCTCCTAGAAGAGCCAAAAGAAGCTACTTCTATCAAGAGACGTTCACTCAGATTTAGAAACCTTATCCAAGACACTATATCGTCATTCATACGATGGGCAGCTATTGCGTTGTCTCTCTGACGTTGAAGCAAGACAATCACTTTGCGAAGCTCATGACGACATCTGTGGAGTATATCAACCAGGTCCTAAATTATAAGATCGTCTTAGGAGAATGGGTTATTACTGGCTGTCATACCCCAGAACCAGAATACTGGAGAGCGAAGATGGCCAAAGCCAACTACATATACCAGAGTACTTAATACTCCAAGATACAGTCACGAATGTCTAGACATATAAGATTTTACTCTACAATCAAATAGTCATTCTAGGGTCAAGAGTTCTAGGTATCTCAATCTCAAGGAAGCAACAAGTTACAAGATGTATGATCACCAAACATATAATAGTAAGACATCCCAAACTATACATAGACAGATGATCATGAAGCTAGTTAAAAAAATAAAGAACTAATAATAGTACAATATTACATGGTTATCTCTAGCTATAGTCTAGAATATGCTTTACATGTAGGCCCATAGGCTAGAATGCCAAGTTCCAAAATATGAGCTAAATATATGCTCGGTGGCTAAATACCTCAAAAGTATAAGTACAAGATCAAGTTGGTGATTAAAAATAAATCCACTCATGTCCTCGGGTGCTCCTGGTATTCACCATCTTAAGGTAGAAAGTACGAAATATCCTGTGGTCCTGCTCCAAAATATGCTCATACAAAACCAGTAGGGTCAGACCCCAAAATAATAAGTACCTCAAGGGAGCCAACTTTGGAACTAAAATCAGTATGCAGACAAATCAGTAAGAAAATAGAACAAAGAACAGTTAAATAAGTAAAAAAGTAAAATAACAGTTAAACAGTTCTAGAGTATTTAAACAAGGATATCTGAAATCAGTACTCAGGTTACAATTTCTGGATCAATTTTTAGATAAATCAAGATAAGACTAGACTAGGCTAAAAATTAAGCCATCACGGCCAATCATGCCCTATGGTTTGCTATCATTAGCTAACTAGGATTATCACAGTCTTTGTTACTAACACATGCAGTTTGAGATTCCATATAGCCACATGCCCTGCAGACTATTTGGGTTATCCAAGCGTAAAGATACATAAAATAGATTATATCAGGTATATTAATCTACAGGTAAATGCAACACTCAACGGCGTGCTGGAAGTGTGCCCCTCTCGACTGTGAGCTCCAAATCCATCTGGTATCGCTGGGATTTTAAGATTGTATATATATAGAAAATCTATCTAGATGCCTCTAATTCATTATTCTAGTTGTTATCCTGGGCAAGTTATTAAGAATTTCTGACCGTGGTGGTCAAAAATTTGCCTTAGACATAATGTAGGACAGGACATGACAGTAGCTTGATAAGTACATTCAGGACAAGAGAAAGCAAATCAACCACGACAATTTATTTATCTTATCAGTTCAAGCATTTCAGTTCAGGAAATTTTAGTATATCAGGAGTGTGCTTCGTCGAGCCACTATCAGGAATATCGGTACATATCAGGTTAACTCGATACGACGAGCTATTATCTGAAATATTAGTGCAAATATGGTATCGGGTATTTAAGATTAATAGTGTCAATACAATCCATGATCAGGAAATTCCAGGTTTTGGAAGTTTGTCACAAATTGGGTTATAAGAAATTTAGAAAAATATTGCATTCATAATAATTAAACAGAACAGGCTAAACAATAAAAATAGTTAAACCATAAGAGAACAAATCTTAAGAAGTTTAGCTACTACAAGTATCATAGGCGCATGGGGTAAGATGGTCGGATGCAAGGTTGGCTGCATGCAAGAGCTGGCAGCATGTAGCACACTGCTAACATGGAAGATACAAAGTCTACTTCTTGGGACAAGGTGAGTGACATACAATAAATACAAGGTCAGGAAAGTGACCGATGTGATTTTCTATGTTAGAGAAGTGACCAATGTGACTGGACAAAAAAGGGAGTCAGAAAGAAAATACAAAATCATAAAAAGTTATGCCAAGGCAGTATTGAGTCATACGTTCGAAGGAAAGAGGAATGCATAGCTCCGGGCCACATGGACGACTCAGTCGTATGCTCCTCTTGGCCGCAAACACACTTGGCCGAATAAAATCTTTTGAACTTAGAGAATTTTTATACGTTCAAGTTCCATGTATTTGGCCAAGGAGCGCATATACAGATTCAATCATGCGTCCAACAAGTTGGATGCATGCTGACTTGAAGCGAGAAGTCCAAGATGCCTACTAACCTGGCCGTATGGAACTCCTTCGTCCTAGAACAGCAAGTTTCAGCCATAAAAAAGTTCCAAGTCTGAAAACTTATTTTCTCCATAAAATTCTCATTTCAAGTCCAAATCCAGCAAAGCAAAGTTCAAAATCATATAAAATCAAGTGCTCATTATCATGGAACTACTTATTTTAAAAAAAATCAAGTTTTAACAGATCAAAACCAAGTAAACTCATGGAAGCTCCATACTTGAAACTTATATCTACTCCAACCAAGGCATCAAAATCGGAAATAACATGAAGTAAACTTGAAGAGAAGTTCATAAAGCACAATATAGACTAATAAAATGTAAGAGTGGCTAAGTATAAGTTCTTCCTCATTGGCATGATGTACTTATTTAAATCCACTACTAAGCTACTACTACTACTACCACTAAGGTAAATAGGGAGGCTAATCTCGGGCTACTCTCGACTAGGGATAGGAGGGGGAAGATGAAGAAAAAAATAAAAAAAAAGAAAGAAAGAAGAATGAGGAGGAGAGAGAAAATGAAGGCTATATATAGTAAGGGAGAGTCACCAAGCACAAATCTAGAAATTTCATAAAAATAGCTAGAAAAATTTATAAATTACATAAAAAATAATTATAAAGTTATAACACACATATACCAGCTAAAATATAATAATACTAAAATAGTGAGATGGGTCTCACAACTCTCACCTCCTTAGAAAAATTTTGTCCTCGTAATTTCAACAAGGCACCAGGTCTATCAAGGTATCTCTAGAGATCAAGATGGTAACAAATAAGTAAGACCATATGAATATCAATCACATGTTATGAACTACCTAGAATAAGACAAGCATGCATAAGACACGATCAAGGTATGAGATATACGAACAAATATACCTTACGAGTCAAAAAAATACGGGTATCTAGCCCGAATATCATCCTCGTGCTCCCAAGTCGACTCGTCCGGTCAGTGATGCCCCCAAGCAACTCGGACTAAACGAATGGCCAATTCTTGAGAATATTCTCTCTCCAGTCCGAAATGGATACATGTCTTTTCTCATACGAAAGGTCGGTACCAACAACCAATTCTGAATAATCCAGGACATGACTCGTATCCGATATATACCGTCATAACTGGGATACATGAAAAATATTATATTTTTTATTAAGCGACGATGGAAGATCAAGACGATAGGAAACATCTTCTACTCGCTCGAGAATATCGAATGGACCTATGTACCTAGGACTAAGCTTTCTCCGCACACAAAATCTGACAACTCCTCGGGTAGACAAAATCTGAAGGAATACATGGTCACAGACAGAAAACTCAAGAGGTCGCCGTTGCGAATCGGTCCAATGACGCTGATGATCTTGGGATAAATTAATATATTTTTGGACTTGCTTTACTACTTCAATTGTCTGAGCTATCATTTCTGGACCAAACAATTTTCTCTCACCAATATCATCCCAAGCTATAGGGGATATGCACTTTCGGCCAAATAGTGCCTCGAACGGTGCCATCTGGATACTTGCTTGGAAATTATTATTGTAAGAGAATTCGACCAAGTACAAATGATCCTCCCATAAAACACCAAAGTTAAGGGTACATGAATGAATTATATCTTATAGAGTCTGGATGGTAGGCTCTGACTGACCATCTTTCTATTGGTGGTAGGCTGTACTGAACTTTAGACGGGTACCTAAGCTCTCCTGAAGACTTTACAAAAAAAAGAAGTTAACCTAGAATCTTTATCCAAGACTATGCTAACTGGCACATTATGTAGTCTAAAAATTTGTCTCATATATATCTCATCTAACTGTTCTATGGACTGGCTAATTCTAAAAGAAAAAAGTGTACAACTTTCGTGAGACGATCCACTAACCCAAATAACATCTTTATCGGCTGGGGATATGGAAAGTCCTGATATGAAATCCATGGTGATATGCTCCCATTTCTACTCCAAAATTATTAAATATTGAAGAAGTCTTGCGGGTCTCTGATGCTCACCTTTAACTTGTCCATAGACCAAACATCGAGAGATAAATTGAGCTATTTATCTCTTTATTCCATTCTACCAGAAATACTGACGAATGTATCTGTACATCTTTGTTCCTGGATGTACATCTTTGTTCCTCCAGGATGCACTAAATACTGTAAAATATGAGCTTTTGCCATAATCTTGCGATAAAGCTCTCAACTTGGTACACTAAGTCGATTTCCAAAATAGAGAGTTCCGTCAATGTGAATGCTTAGTTCTGGTCTACGTCATGTCTCATACTCTTCTCTGAGACATTGAACCTTAACATCTGTTGGCTGTGCTATCTTGAATCTTTCTACTATACTGGACTAAACTTGTAGACCAACCATCAATGTTGTATTTTTAAGAAATACTACTTATATGCCCATCTCCTGAAGGTCTTCTAATATTATTTGTTGGGTTGTCAAGAAATAGGCTTATGCTCTTCTGCTTAAGGAATCCGCTATGATATTGGCCTTCCCAGGGTAATACTTAAGGTCAAGGTCATAGTTTCTCATCAACTCTAGCCATCTTCTCCACCACATGTTGAGATCCTTCTGTGTAAAGACATACTTCCAAATCTTGTGATCAGTATAAATTTTTACTCGATCTCCATAGAGGTAATGTCTCCAAAGTTTGTGTACAAATACAACTGCTGCTAACTCCAAGTCGTGCGTCGGATAATTTTTCTCATGGTCTTGAAGCTGCCAAGATGCATAAGCTATAACCTTGCCATGATGCATAAGAACATATCACAATCATTTGCCTAACGCATCACAATATATGATAAAACCATATATTCCATCTGAAAGAGTCAAAATAGGTGCCATGATCAACTTCAACTTGAGCTTTATAAAAGAGTTTTGACATTCATCTATCCAATCAAAGTGCACATTTTCCGTGTTAGCTGTGTCAAGGGTACAAAAATTCTAGCAAAGTCTAACATAAATCTTCGATAATATCCAGTTAACCCCAGAAAACTATAAACTTCTACAACTGTTCAGGGAACTGGCCACATCTCAACGGCTTCTATCTTTTGGAGATCTACTTCAACTCCTCATTTAGCAATAATATGCCCTAAGTATGATATGCGATCAAGCCAAAACTTGCACTTGCTGAACTTGGCATATAACTTATGTTATCTAAGGACTTGAAGAACTGTACGAAGATTATGCTCGTGCTATGCTTCACTCTGACTGTACACCAAGATGTCATTAATTAACACTATCATGAACTTGTCCAAGTATGGCATAAAATACTATTTATGAGATCCATAAATACTGCTTGCGCATTGGTTGCTCCAAAGGGCATTACTAGAATCTTTTAATTCTATATCTCAATCTGAATGCCGTCTTTGGTATATCCTACTCCCTGACTTAAATCTGGTGATATTCTGACTGCAAATCCATTTTGGAAAATACCGCTGCTCTACTAAGCTGATCGAACAAGTCATCGATCCTTGGTAAGGGATACTTGTTCTTGATGATTACCGCATTGAGGGAACGATAATCCACACATAATCATGACGTTTCATACTTTTTTTTACAAGTAGCATTGGGGCTCCCTAAGGTGATCCAATAGCACGAATGAATCCCTTGACTCTTAATTCTTCTATCATCCGGTACAAGACTTTTAACTCTGAAGTCACCAACCTGTAGACTCTTTCTAACATCGGTGTTGTTCCTAGAAGTAGATCAATGGTAAACTCGGTCTTCCTTTCTGGTGGCATGCCTGAAAGTTCTTCTGGGAATACATCTTGGAATTCATTAACAACTATGGGGAATTGTAATTCCTCTGTTACTTCCATTCTCATGATCACTAATAAAGACTCCGGCTCGCCTCTAAAAAATAACAATTTCTTCTTACCAGGGATATGAAAGATAACCTTGCCATTATGGAAATATATTATCTTGTATCATGCACTCAACCAATCCATGCTTAAGATGACATCATAATCTCCTATAGAAATATCTATCAATCTAGCGGGAAACTCTCGCCCGTATACTACGACTTGACATGAGCCATAAATTCTATCGACTCCCATGATATTGTTACCAGTAAGTATATTGAGTTTTACTGATAATGATTCAGGTTCAAATATAACTCGCATTATAAATTATGCAGACATAAAAGAATGTGATGCACCATAATCAAACAATACTGATGCTGAATAAAAATTGACAAGAATGATACCTGCCACTACTTTACCTGAAGCTAACTGCTCTTCCACAGTGAGTGTCATCGCCTGACCTCATCCTCTCAGTGCTGGTCCTCTCTGCTGCGAACCTCCTTGCCTGGCCTGTAATTGAGCATGGGCTTATGCATATTGCTGTAGCCTCTGTTGCTGAAATACTTAAGATTGTGTCGACAAGGGCCTCTGACCCTGGTATTGCTGAACCGGTACTGGAGCCCTATATTACGGTCCTGCCAGAGAAGATGATATAAACTATCTCTGTGTGGACAAGATCACACTTTGTGGCCTGGAGCTCAACAAGCTAAGAACAACCCTAGTGCTCTGCAGCACTCAGAAACTACGTGCCAAGGCTTTTCACAATGAGAACACCCTGCTGAAGAAGATATCCTCTATTGTTGAGTTCAGGTTGGGGTTATTTGCTAAACCGAGACTATCAAAACTGGCCTCCTCGGAGATCCCATGGGCCAAGGCTAGTGCAGAAGACTGAGTATAAAAACCTCCTGATGTGTGAGTTCTTTTTTGCCCCCCCAGTCTTGTCCACGATTCTCAGGGAGGTATACTCATGCCTCCTTGCTGCTCTTAACATAGCATCAAAATTCTAGAACTTGTGTTGTTATACTACCAATATGATCTCCAGGTAAAGTCCATGCTGGAACCTTTTTGCTCGATCTAATTTGGTTGCCACCAAGGTGAGAGCAAACCGACTAAGTCTGCAGGACTCTGTTGCATAGCCGTCGATATCCCTGCCCATATATTTCAAGTTGTTAAACCTTTATTATAGATCATAATGCGACAGTGTGTCAAAATATCTGGTCTGAAAACTTAAAATATCTGGTCTGAAAACTTTTCCCGAAGACAGCCCAAGAGACGGGTATAGTTAGTAAAATTATCTTTGTTGTCCACCAGTCTCGAGCCAAATCTAGCAACTGTAGTCGTACCACTGACACTTGCTCTCTAGTCGGTACTCCAGCTGCCTCTAGGATAGCTTTTGTGTCCTAAAGCCATGCATCTAATATAGTTGCATCCTCGGTGCCATAGAAATACGAGGGTTGGAGGCACTTGAAGTTGCTTATTGAGTTGTTGGCACGATGTCCGCCTTTTTCCAGATCCTCTTGTACTAACTGAGTGAGTATGTCCTCTCGACGTCCTTGAGATACCAACAATTCATGAAGGATACCAATCAGCACATTGTTGCCCCCTCCTACCTCAGGTATTGGTTGTACGGGAGGCACATGCTGGATCCGAGGTTCCTTATTTTGAGCTATTCGAGACCCGACCCTAAAATTCTGAGGCTGAACCTCAAGGGTTTGCTGGGCATCAGGATGCTGTCCTGCTACTAGAGGAACTCAGGCGGGATAAACAGAAGGACCAGGAACAATGTCCCTGGAAGGTAAAGGGCATAAGAATCATTAAAGAGATGGACATAATTGATCGAGGATCAAGAAAGATGTTGAATCAAGATTTCAATGATATAAATTTGATATGTTGAATCAAGATTTCAATGATATAAATTTGATACTGAAGGAGATCAAGGAGTATCATGATTGATACATCTAAAATATCTGGTAAACACCCCCATACTTTTAAATTTTTTAGACTTGCATAGGCCACCACTTAAACCGTGTCACTCCCCAGAATCTAAATACTGGAGAGCGGAGGTAGACAAAGCTAGCTACATACACCAAATTACTTAATACTCCAAGATACGGTCACGACTGTCTACATATGTGAGGGTTTACTCTATAATCCAACAGTCATTTCTGGGTCAAGAGTCCTAGGTGTCTCAATCTCAATCAAGCAACAAGTTACAAGATGTATGATTACCAAACATATAATAGTAAGATATCCCAAACTATACATACACAGATGATCATAAAGCTAGTTACAAAATAAAGAAATAACAAGAGTAAAATATTACATGGTCAGATCTATCTATAGTCAAGAATATGCTTTACATGTAAGCTCGTATGCTAGAATGTCAAGTTCTAAAATATGAGCTAAATACATGCTCGATTGCTAAACGTCTCAAAAGTATAAGTACAAGATCAAGTGGGTAATGAAGAAGAAATCTACTCATGTCCTCGGGTGCTCCTGGTGTTCACCATATTGAGACAAAAAGTACGGAAGATTATGTGGTCCAGCTCTAAATTTGGCCATAAAATCCAGTAGGGTTAGACCCCAAAATAACAAGTACCAAAAGGGAGCCAAGTTTTGAACTAAAACCAACTTGTAGACAAATCAGTAAGAAAATATCATATGAAAAAGTTAAATAAGTGCAGTAGGTAAAATAACAGTTAAACAGTTCTGGAGTATTTAAACAAGGATATCTGAAATCAGTACTCAGGTTACAATTTTTGGATCAGTTGTTAGATAAATCTGGATAGGACTAGACTAGACTAAAAATTAAGCGATCACGGCTAATCATGCCCTACGGTTTGCTATCATTAGCTAACTAGGGTTATCACAGTCCTAGTTACTAACACATATAGTTTGAGATTCCATATGGCCATATACCCTATAGGCTAGATGGGTTATCCAGGCGTAAGGATACATAGAATATATTATATCAGATATAGTAATTAACAGGTAAATGTAACACTCGACGACGCGCTGGAAGTGTGCCTCTCACGACGGAGAGCTCCAAATCTATCAGGTGTCGCTTGGATACTGGGATTGTATATAGCCAAAAAATCTCTCTAGATGCCTTTAATTCATTATTCTAGTTGTTATCCTAGGCAAGTTATTAAGAATTCCTAAACGTGGTGCACAAGAATTTTTCTTAGACATGATGAAGGACATGACAGTAGCTTGACAAGTACATTCAGGACAGGAGCACGCAAATCAACTATGGGAATTTATCTTTTTAGTTCAAGCATTTCAGTTCAGGAAATTATAGCATGTCAGGAGTGTGCTTCGTCAAGCCACTATCAGGAATATCGGTACATGTCAGGTTAACTCGATACGATAAGCTATTATCAGGAATATCAGTGCAACTCTGGTATCGAGAGTTCAAGATTAACAATGTCAATACAATCCATAATCAGGAAATTCTAGGTTCTGGCAGGTTGTCACAAACTGGGTTATAAATAATTTAGAGAAATTTTGCATTTATAACAATTAAACAGAATAGGCTAAACAATGGAAGCAGTTAAACCATAAAAGAACAAATTATAAGAAGTTAAGCTGCTACAAGTATCATAGGCGCACGAGATAAGCTGGCCGCGTGCAAGAGCTGGCCGCATGTAGCACACTGGCCTCATAGAAGATGTAAAATCCACTCCTCGGGACAAGGTGAGTGACATACAATAAATACAAGGTCAGAGAAGTGACTGATGTGACTGGCCATGTCAGAGAAGTAACTGATATGACTGGCCAAGAAAGGAAGTCAGAAGGAAAAGTCAAAATTATGCAAAATTGTGGCAAGACGGTGCTGAGTCATATATTCAAAGGAAGGAGGAACGCGTAGCTCTGGGCCGCATGGACGACTCAGTCGCATGCTACTCTTGGCCGCATACGCACTTGGCTACATGAAATCTTTTGAACATAGAGAACTTTTATACGTTTAAGTTCCATAAATTTGGCAAAGGGGCGCATATGCAAATTCAGTAATGAGTCCAACAAGATGGACGCATGCTGACTTGGAGCGAGAAGTCCAGACCGTCTGCCAAGCGGGCCACATGGAACTTCTTCATCCCAGAATAGCAAGTTTCATCCATGGAAAATCTCCAATTCTGAAAACTTATTTTCTCCATGAAATCCTTATTTCAAGTCTGAATCCAGCAAAACAAAGTTCAAAATTGCATGAAATCAAGTGCTCATCAATATGGAACTACTAGTTTTGGAAAATATCAAGTTATAAGAGATTAAAACCAAGTAAACCCATGGAAGCTCCAAACTTGAAACTTAATCTACTATAACCAAGGCATCAAAACAAAAAATAACATGAAGTAAACATGAAGAAAAGTTCATAAAGCATAATATAGACTAATAAAATACAAGATTGGCTAAAAGTGCAAGTTCTTTCTCATTGGTAAGATGTACTTGCTTAAACTCACTACTAAACTACTACTACTACTACTACTACCACCAAATGGAATGGGAAGGCCGGCCTCGGGCTACTTTCGGCTAGGGAGAGGAGAGGGAAGAGGAAGAAGAAAATAAATAAAGAGAAAAAAAGAAAGAAGAATGAGGAGGAGAGAAAAATGGAAGGCTATATATAGTAAGGGAGAGTTACCAAGCACAAATCTAGAAATTACATAAAACAGCTAGAAAAATCCATAAATTACACGAAAGGCAATTATACAGCTATAACACACGTATACCAGCTAAAATATAATAATACTAAAAAAGTGAGATGGGTCTCACAACTCTCACCTCCTTAAAAAAAATTTTGTCCTCAGAATTTTAACAAGGCACCGGGTTTATCAAGGTATCTCTAAAGATCAGGCAGGTAATAAAATAAACAAGACCATACGAATATCAATCACATATTATGAACTACCTAGAATAAGACAAGCATGCATAAAATAAGATCATGGTATGAGATATACGAACAAATATACCTTACGAGTCAAACAAATACAGGTATTTAGCTCAGATATCATCTTTGCGTTCCCAGGTCAACTCGCTCGGTGAGTGATGCCCCCAAGCAGCTCAGACTAAATGAATGACCCGGTTCTTGAGAATCTTCTCTCTTCGGTCCAAAATAGATACATGTATTTTCTCATACGAAAGGTCGGTACCAAAAATCAATTCTAAATAATCCCGAACATGACTCTTATTAGATATATACCGTCGTAAGTGGGATACATGAAAAATATTATGTATCTTACTAAGCGACGGTGGAAGAGCAAGACGATATGAAACATCTCATACTCGCTCGAGAATATCTAACGGGCCTATGTACTGAGGACTTAGCTTTCCCCGTATACCAAATCTGATGACTCCTCAGGTAGGCAAAATTTGAAGGAATACATGATCGCCAACAGAAAACTCAAGAGGTCGCCGATGCAAATCGGCCCAATGACACTGATGATCTTAGGATACTTTAATATATTTTTAGACCTGCTTGATTACATTAATTGTCTGATCTATCATTTTGGGACCAAATAATTGTCTCTCGCCAATATCATCCCAAGCCACAGGAGATCTACACTTTCGTCCATATAGTGCCTCGAACGGTGCCATCTGTATACTTGCTTGAAAACTGTTATTGTAGGAGAATTAGACCAAGTAAAAATATTCTTCAATGGTGCCTACAGGCTTGCTAAGCCTAATGGTAATTTGATGATGAAACCCATCAATGATAAATTTCTCAAGAAGTATTACGTCTAGATAAGGCGTATACTTCTCCATCTCCAGCGGAGCCAATTAATATACCCCTTGAACTATTACCTTTATTCATTTTTGATAAGAAGTAGGTAATAAGTCATCAAAGTTTTCCAGCAAAGCAATCCTCAGATCCAACAATCATTTCCAATAAAGTATCCTATTTTTGAAGCCCAGTTGCTTTAAGGACATCTTATTTCTAATCCCAAGTAGGATTTGAAGTAATCTTGCATTAATGACATGATTCATGTCTATATTACCTCTGAATCATATTCTATCCATCACCCCCCAAAGAGAAAACAATGGTGCCTCTTGTTGAACTACCATTTTCTCCTTTATCCCTAGTGGAGTAAACAAGTAGTCTATCAAGTCCATATTACCTCTGATAGTATTATGTCTTCAAACTTGTTGTCTATACTCTTCACAGAATTATATCCTGTCATGTCCATATTACCTCTGAACAAATATATTCGACGAGATCCTATTTGAAAATTAATTATTTCCATATTACCTCTGGTATTGTTTTCAACCCCCAACCTATTATTTGTGTCTAATATTAGATACATAATAAATAGTGGGTCCACAAAAAAACCATAATCGTGGAAAAAGTCCTTTGCTTGAAGATGTCTTCTCTTGTGGCTATTCGAACGCCTACAGAACCTTGTTGCAATTTATCTCCTCTTCTTCAGCTTAAATCGATAAACAGCCGTGCTTATTTCTTTTGTGATGAAAAAAGTTTGAGGGATTATGAGGAGGCCAATACTTTGATGAAGAGGGACATCTATCTATCCTTATATAGGTAAGGTATAATGGTTCAGCTTCTAAATAAATCCTGCAAAAAGTATTGCATGCACAACCTTGAAGGCCACGTCAAATCAAGGATCGGGTCAAATCTAAAGCAAAATTTATACTAAAGATTTAGCCACGAGCTCATACCTATCTCGCTAAGAACCCTTTGGGAATGGATGCATAGTATGCGGTATGACAATTTTTTAAGTTAAAACCTATGCTACATGCAGAATAGTATGTGCATTGTGTCTATATTCTCATCCAGGATCTCACATAGTCACCATAATACGATGCTTACTAAGAAAAATTGGAGATGCATTTCTCTTTTTAAGAGAGAAGGGGGGTTACATATCCTGGCCACCATGTCCCAAATAAAAGAAAGAGAGAGAAGAAAGAAGAGGACTGAGAATAATATGACTAGTCAGAGTCAGAGAGGTTAATCTCACCGACAATGTCCGTGACTTCTTGGATGGTAAGCACACCCGAACGATAAAGTAGACGTCGTACAACTTCTCTTGCCTCCAATATCTTCTTCTCTTCTGAAGCCAATGGCAACGAGTTGTAGTCTGGTATAAGCTCTACAGGCTGAGCGATGGACTTTAAAGTCAGAGCAAAGGAGGATAAGCCACTATTAGCCAGTGTCACACCCGTCCCAAAATACGTAGGACTAGGAATACGTAACACACCAGCTATATGTATACGAACTCTAATATATGGAAACCATATACACACATACGTTGTACATGAATATCCAATCCACAGTGGTAATATACTGTCACAATAAGTCACACGCAAATCTATATCTCATCCACAACACAAATTAATAGATAAATGGAAACCAATAACTGAATATCAAATAAGCAGTCTCAAAGTATGATAGTCGGGTGGAAACACATCCACTGTAAATCGACCAAGCAAAACTACTAAAGAGAGAAGAGAATAAACTCTAATATAAGAATAAAGGTCTCAAAAAGAATAGCTACAAAATTTCTAAACAGCTGCAATGAATCACATATAATCCGAAGGTAAGGCCTCCTCAGACTAATAGGTGGCGTCAGGTCCAGGTCCATACTCCTGCGGATACTTCTGCTCATATATATCTGGAAAGGGACCAGGTCCTCAAAGGAACGTAACAAGATACATATAAATATGCCAATAAAGTACTAAAATGTAAACACCCATTGGGGTCGCCTAATCATCTATATGAATGCAGTTTGAGAATAACTTTCTACCAAGTGGGCTATCTGGCTGAAAACTGGGATTGGCATGACTCTCTCGGAGAATCAGGGGCCTCAAAGCATGTCGTCTTTTGAACGGCAGAGGCCGCCAAGTAGTATAGGGGTCATCATCGCCCATATCTCCAGCGGAGTTTCCGGGTTATAGAAGGAAAAAGTATAAAGGAGCCCAAATGCCTTACTTATTGTTCTTCCTACCCCATGCTCTAAGCATGTCATATCCATGACACGATAAACCTCTAGTAACTGCCAGGTCTACTAGCATGCAAAGTTTCTACAGCAGTTATCCCTAGCGTACGTCCCACACGTACCGATGATCAGTCAATACGTAAGTCCGTGATCTATAAAAGACTCACAACTTGTATAAATATGTGTCACAGTCAATAAAATATAATGCTGCCTCATGAGAATGGGGTGGTCTCATAAACAAGGTCAATACAAATACATAAATAAAAATATATCGCGACGATATTGTCGCTGTACACAAGTTTTCTTGGATGCATAATTTATATAGCAGTTAAAATAAATGAACTAAATAAATAGAATAAATATGCATGCATCATATGGAATATAAATACAGTATAATGGCAAGGTATACTTGCCTGGCAAGAAATCTGTAAAGTATAAGCGTCCAATGTCAAGGACACAGAATCTGGAACTAATGGCCTCTGAACAAACATCTTCGGATGCTGAAATAGATATCACCAATATTTTTGGAATGAGCAAAATAGCTAAAAAGTACTTCTCTTTCGTCCAATTTGGACACAGGGACAAAACGATAATTTCGGATAAAAGTGGGTCCACGTGTGGCCCACTTTACACCAAAAAGTATGCCAAGGGTAACAATCTCTAAATGGGATAAATTATAGGTCAAGCAAACTCTAAATGTCAATACGAACCCAACGGTATGTCCAAAAAGTCAACCGTGGGGCCTGCCAATTGGCGACTTGGTCAACTATCTCAGAATTGCATAAAAATTGGGTCACAGGACCAGCATATTACCACGTGTCCAGTGGCACAAGTTTTGTCAGAATCTGACGAGCGTGCACAAAATATACGCAACTTTCGCAAAAGTTGCGATATAGGGTTTGTCCGCGGATACGGGCTGATTTTGCCGCGAATACGCGTCTGAATCAGTTTTTGCAAACTCTCACGTATTCGGTTATGCTGCGCGCACAGTTTGGTACACGGCGGGACGGTCCCGTTTGGTGGGGTGCGCTCTATTTCATAACTTTTGGAAATCTAGAAAAAGTATGTTTATGGGATTTTTCAACGAATTTAATTCTACCTACAACAGTTAATAATCTAGGATTATTTAACAAAAATTAAACTAGGTCAAGTGGTATCCACATACTAAAAAGAATTATTAAATTTGGATCTCTGTGGTGGGTGATACGAATTCGGGAACATAGGTGATCACTGCAGTTTTTTGCAATCTCAGAAATTGGTCTTTTTCTCCCAACTTTGACGCTATTTTTGTATATGGTTACGTATTGTTCGAGGTCTACTATTATACAAATATGGAAGAGGGTTAAGGGGTAAGCGTATCGGTGAAGACGGGGTAGCGTTTGGTTGAGCGAGGCAACAAAAAATAACTCTGGAACATAGGTACCTCGCTGTTGAATTCTACAGTGCGCGGGGTACGCGGGGTCGCTGTCGTCGGGATTGGTTTGGACTGCCTGGCGCAGTTCTTCGGCTGCGGTGGCGGCGCTCTCTAGGTCTAGATGGAAAGAGGAAGAGTTTGGATGATCTAGGATTAGAGTTTTAGTTAAAATAAGTTATATATATAAGAGAGGAGAGGGGGGTTGTATTCGTTCGCGGGGTTGGGCTTACTAGCACATGGGGTTGTTGCTTCTTATTAAGGGATGGGTTTGCAAATGAAGGAAGGGGCTTTGTTTAAGCAGCGGGTGGCTGGGCTCACATTCTATCGGGTGTGTGGGTAGGAGTGGGTTGCGGGTAGTAGTGGTTTTAGGATCCAATAGTATATATAAGGGTTTTCTTTTCTTTTCTTTTCTTTCCTTTTTCTTTTTCTTTCTAACTCTTTTTTCTTTTTCTTTTTCTTTTTCTTTCTTTTCTTTTAAATATATATGTAAATATATATATATATATATATATATATATATATATATATATATATATATATATATATATATATATATATATACGTATATATCCATAGAAAAATCTAGAATTATATTAATGCATTCTATTAAGCTAGCAACTGCTCAACGGGTCTCCTACAGGAAATAAATTCAGAAAAATTCCTAATGGCCCCATAAATCTTCTAAGTTCACCAACACCTAAAATAAAAATTAATAAAAATCTATTTCTCCTAATTAGCTACTAATTACTACCATTAGATTAATAATTAATAATTAAAAAGGCCATATACAGTTTTTAGGAACAGGGATTTTACATTCTACCCAAATTATAAAACTTTTGTCCTCAAAATTAAAATTAAGCCACGGTAGAAAGTCAAGGATGGTATAAGATATAAATCAACAAAGCAAATTCATACCTTGGTTTACAAATAGGTTCGAAAAATGCTTGCGCATGTCGTCCTCGCGCTCCCAAGTTGATTCTCCTGGCGCGCCATGCCTCCATGCTATGCAAACTAAGGGGATAGACTGGTTCCTCAATACTTTCTCTCGACGATCAAGGATTCCCACGAGTTGCTCTTGGTATGACAAGCTCGGCCCATTGATGATATTTGAATGGTCGAGAACATGACTGCTGTCTACCACATATCGCCTGAGCTTTGACATATGGAATACGTTATGTACTCTCTCAAGTGAAGGTGGTAGCGCAAGTCGATATGCCACTTCTCCAACTCTCTCGAGCACGTCAAATAGTCCAATATACCTTGGACTCAACTTGCCGCACCCTCCGAATCGAATGGTGCCTCTGGTAGATGATATCCTCAAGAATACATGATCGCCCTCTTTGAACTCCAAGGGACGACGATGAAGGTCTCCCCACTGCTTCTGCCTGTCTTGCACTGCTCGCAAGTGCCCTTGAATCTTTTTAACTGTCTCAACAGCATTGACCACCAACTCTGGTCCCAGAATCTGACATTCTCCCATGTCACTCCAATACATAGGAGACCTATATTTTCTTCCATATAATACTTCAAATGGAGCCATCTGAATACTCGCTTGATAGCTATTGTTGTAAGAAAACTCCACAAGATATAGGTGGTCCTCCCATGATCCTCCGAAGTCTAACATGCAAGCCCTCAACATATCTTCCAATGTCTTAATAGTATGCTCTAACTGCCCATCTGTCTGCGGGTGGTAAGATGTACTGAACTTTAGACGAGTTCCAAGACTCTCTTGTATGCTCCTCCAAAAGTACGATGTATAGTACAAATCTCTGTCTGATACAATGCTGACTGGTATGCCGTGCAATATCACGATCTGCCTTATATATAAGTCAGCTAAAGCTTCTGTAGACTGACCCACTCTAAAAGGTAAGAAATGGACTGACTTGGTGAGTCAGTCCACTATTACCCATACTGTATCTCTCCCACTTGGACTCTTGGGAAAACCTGTGACAAATTCCATAGTGATGTGCTCCTACTTCCATTCTGGAATTAAAAGTGGTTGCAATAATCCTGCTATCCTCTGGTGCTCCACCTTTACTTGTTGACATACCAGATATTTAGCTACAAAGCGAGCTATCTTTATTTTTATTTTATGCCACCAAAAGTGCTATCGTAAGTCACGATACATCTTAGTGCCTCCAGGATGAATAGAATATATCGAACTATGAGCCTCTGTCATCAGCTCCTATCGAATCTCTCCATTTGGGACATAAAGATGATCACCATATTGTAATGTCCCATCCTCATGAATGCACAATCCTGTCAGCTCTTCGACCTCTGTCCTTTACTTCAGTCTCCTGAATCTGACGTCTGTAGGCAATGCTGCCTTGATCCTCTCTACTAATGATGATTATACTTACAAGTTGGCTAGTGTCCCATCTGCTCTGGGTAATATCACTTCGATGCCAAGTTCTTGCAAGTCCTCCAATAGTTCCCTCTGTACTGTCAAGAAGTAAGCTATTGGTTTCTGGCTTAACGCATCTGCTATAACGTTAGCCTTACCTGGATGATAATGTAGCTCTATCTCAAAATCTTTTATCAACTCGAGCCATCGATGTTGCCTTATATTTAACTCCTTCTGCGTAAAGACGTACTTGAGGCTTTTGTGGTCTGTATAGATCTCCACGTGTTCCCCATATAAGTAATATCTCAATAGCTTCAGAGCAAATACAACGGCTGCAAGTTCCAAGTCATGAGTCGGATAATTCTTCTCATGTACTCGTAACTGCCTAGATGCATATACAATCACCTTTCCATGTTGCATCAATACGCATTCCAAGCCTTTTCCTGATGCCTCACTGTAGATCACATAACCTTCCGATCCTGACAAAATAGTCAATACTAGTGCTATGGTCAGTCGCTTCTTCAACTCTTCAAAGGTGGCTTGACACTCGTCGGTCCATATAAATTCTTGATCCTTACAAGTCAAACGAGTCATAGGTGCTGCTATCCTTGAAAAGTTCTCCACGAACCGTCGATAATATCCCGCAAGTCCAAGAAAACTTCTCACCTCTGCTACTGATTTAGGAACATGCCATATCTCAACTGCTGAGATTTTCTCTGGATCAACAGAAATACCATCTCCTATAACAACATACCCAATAAATGAGACTCTGTCCAAGAAGAACTCATATTTGCTTAGCTTTGCATATAACTGCTCTCTTCTCACAGTCTTTGAACAATCTGTAGGTGCTTCTCCTACTCCTCGTGGCTCTTCGAATAGAAAAGTATATCATCTATAAAGATGACCATGAACTGGTCCAAGTACTAGCGGAAGACTCGATTCATTAAGTCCATGAAGATCATTGGAGCATTGGTCAATCCAAATAGCATGACCAAAACTTGTAGTGCCCATATCTTGTTCTGAATACGATCTTCAGAATGTCCTGCTTTCGTACCTTTACCTGGTGATATCCCGATCTCAAATCTATCTTCGAGAATACCTTGGCTCCACTGAGTTGATCAAATAAGTTATTAATGCGTGATAATGGATATTTATTCTTCACAGTCACTGCATTCAAGGCTTTGTAGTCAATGCACATACGTACTGACCCATCCTTCTTTGGTACAAATAATACTGGTGCTCCCCAGGGTGATGCACTCAGTCGGATAAAACCTTTCTCTTCTAGTTCTTTCAACTGTGCTTTCATCTCATCCATTTCCTTCTTTGCTATTCTGTAAACATGTGATGCTATAGGTACTGCTCCTGGTGCTAGTTTAATTGAAAACTCTACGTCTCTGTCTAGGGGTAGTCCTGGAAAATCCTCTGGAAAGACGTCTAAAAATTCTGAAATAATGGGATGATAAACAACATAGTCCATTGCAAGCTACATACCATTAAGGATTTTTGTGGATCTGCTTGCAAACTCAAGTTCAGGCTGGCCTGGTACCTTAAAAAGAATGCTTCCTCCAAAGCAATCGAAGAAATCGTGGTACTTGCTTAGCCAGTCTATTCCAAGCACAATATCAAAAGATGGCATAGGAAGGACTAAGAGTTGGGCGTTCATCTCTCTGCCACGTATCACTATAGGACCCAATCTACAAATTCGGCCAACTGGTACAACTCCTCCTCCGGTAAGAATTCTAACACAACTAAATAAAGGTGTAGAAGCAATGTTGTGTTTGGCAATAAAACTAGATGATATGAATGAGTGGGTGGCTCCCGTATCAGATAATGTCACAACAGGAAGAGTAAAAACAAGAGTAATACCTGCTATGACATCCACCTCATGATCCATGTCATCTACCTCTAATACAAAAGCTCATTCATTCCTCTATAGCTGTCCATGTTCGGCTGTCCATGTTCGGCCCTCATATACTGCTCCTCCTAGGTAGGTAGCCGTAGTCCTCTCTGAAATCCTCCTGCTGCTGGGGGTCGAGGTGCTCCCGATCCAGTCATCTGCTGAGTTGGCTTTGGTGCTGGAAGCGCTAGTCTCTGTGCTGGCGGTGGTAGTGTCAATGTCTGCTGCTTTGGACAGTCTCTTGCCAAATGCTGTCCGGAACCATATCATAAATACTGTCCCAAGCGGCCTCGACAATCTCTTAACATGTGTCCAATTTTCCCATAATAATTATATTGGGGTTTCTCCAAAATCTGGTATGGTCTGGCTCTATGTTGCTGATGATGCTGTGCCAAGGGACGTCTGATAGTTCCTCCCTGTTGTGTCCTTGTCGGTCCTTGCTATGTCCTTGTCGATCATTGTTGTGTCCTCAGCTGACCTTCCTTTCCTCTGCTGATGGTTTCTTGCAATCTGGCTTCTGTCAGTAGTTCAGTATAAGAGACTCGGGACTGCGAGCTTGTATAATATTGTAGCTCCTGGGTCAGTCCTCGATGAAATCTCTTAGCCTTGGCCAAGTCATCTGGTATCAGGACAGTGCTATATTTGCTGAGTCGACTAAACTCGACATCATACTCGTCCACTGTTTGGTTCCCCTGCTTCAAGTGAAGAAACTGATCGTACAATGTATCTCTGACAGTGTCCGAGAAGTACTTTATCTCGAAGCACTCCAAGAACTGCTCCTAAGTCTGGTATATACCCAACTGGCGCTCCATGGATTCCCACCAGTGATAAGTATTACCATCTAGAAGTGTCCTTACACTAGTCATCCATAGGTCCGTAGGTAACTACGATGCCTCCAGTAGCTTCTGAGTATGAGTGATCCAGTTGGTAGTCTCCTCCGGGCTCTCAGTGCCCTTGTGCTGCCTCAGACCTATCTGAATAAAGTCCTTTACTGAACCAACTCTAGCTCGAGGTACTGGAGCTAGTGCTTGGGCTGGTATAGTAGCCTGTGCAGCCATCCTCTCAAGTACTGGCAAAAATTCTTGCCTCTGCTCGGCTGCCTGCTGCCTCTGTTCCTGCATCATCATTTGAAAGAATTGGAACAGCTGCGCTTGGCCATCTTGCGGTACTGGAAAAGCTGGAAGGTTCCCAATAGGTGAAGCAAGAAGATCAGATGGAATTAGAGTGTGAGTCTGTCCATCTGGCCCCGGAAGTCTATGAATCGTTGGGGTCCTTCCTTGAGTCTGACCATTGACTCCAGAAATTGTGTCACCATCGGCGGCAGTACATCCATTTTGCATATCCATCTCTCTGCAGGTGATGTACGAAACGATTAGAAAAAGTACAGGAATCAAACATGATGTAAGTATTAAATAGGAAGGATGAGTTTCGGTTAAACGTGGATGAGATCCTTATACTCTATTCCTATACGCAGGCTTGTTCGCTACAGTTACGTAACCGAGATAATATATTCTTGACCTGCATGGACCACCACTAAAAATATGTCATGTCCCAGTCCTAAAATACGTAGGACTAGGAATACGTAACACGCCAGCCGTATATATACAAACTCCAATATATGGAAACCATATACACACATATGTTGTACATGAATATCCAATCCACAGTGGTAATATACTGTCACAACAAGTCACATGCAAATCTATATCTCATCCACAGCAAAAATTAATAGATAAATGGAAACCAATAACTGAATATCAAATAAGCAGTCTCAAAGTATGATAGTCGGGTGGAAACAAATTTACTGCAAATTGACCAAGCAAAACTACTAAAGAGAGAAGAATAAACTCCAATATAAGAATAAAGGTCTCAAAAAGAATAGCTAAAAAATCTCTAAACAGCTGCAATGAATCACATATAATCCGAAGATAAGGCCTCCTCAGACTGATAGGTAGCGTCAAGTCCAGGTCCATACTCCTGCGGATACTCCGGCTCATCTATATCTGGAAAAGGATCAAGTCCTCAGAGGGACGTAACAAGATACATATAAACATGCCAATAAAGTACTAAAATATAAATATCCATTAGGTTGCCTAACCATCTATGTGAATGCAGTTTGAGAATAATTTTCTACCAAGTAGGCTATCTGGCTGAAAACTGGGATTGGCATGACTCCCTTGGAGAATCAGGGGCCTCAAAGCATGTCGTCTTTTGAACGACAGAGGCCGCCAAGTAGTATAGGGGTCATCATCGCCCGTATCTCCAGCGGAGCTTTCGGGTTACAGAAGAAAAAAGTGTAAACGAGCCCAAATGCCTTACTTGTTGTTCTTTCCATCCCATGCTCTAAGCATGTCATGTCCATGACACGATAAATCTCTAGTAACTGCTAGGTCTACTAACATACAAAGTTTCTATGGCAGTTATCCCTAGCGCACGTCCCACAAGTATCGATGATCAGTCAATACGTAAGTTCGTGATCTATATGAGACTCACAACTCGTGTAAAATGTGTCACAGTCAATAAAATATAATGTTGCCTCATAAGAATGGGGTGGTCTCATAAACACGGTCAATACAAATACATAAATAAAAATATATCACGATGATACCGTCGCTGCACCCAAGTTTCCTTGGACGCACAATTTATATAGCAGTTAAAATAAATGAATTAAATAAATATAATAAATATACATGTATCATATGAAATGTAAATACAGTACAATGGCAATGTATACTTGCCTGACAAGAAATCTGTAAAGTGTAAGCGTCCAATGCCAAGGACACGAGATCTGGAACTAATGACCTCCGAACAAATATCTCCGGATGCTGAAATAGACATCACCAACGTTTCTAGAAAAAGCAAAATAGCTAAAACATACTTCTTTTTCGTCCAATTTGGATACAGGAGCAAAATGGTAATTTTGGATAAAAGTGGGGTCCACGTGTGGCCCACTTTGCATCGAAAAGCGTGCCAAGGATAACAGTCTCTAAATGGGATAAATTATAGGTCAAACAAACTCTAAATATCAATACGAACCCAACGGTATGTCCAAATATAGATTTTGATGGGCCGAACACAATTTCGTTCAAAAAGTCAACCATGGGGCCCGCTAATTGACGACTTGGTCAACTATCTCAGAATTGCGAGAAAATTGGGTCATAGGACCAGCACGTTACCACGAGTTCAGTGGCACAAGTTTTATCACAATCTGACGAGCGTGCACAAAATACACGTAACTTTTGCAAAAGTTGTAACACGAGATTTGTCTGCAGATACGGGCTGATTTTAGCACGTACGTCCGAATCAGTTTATCTCACGTATTCGGTTATACTGTGCGCACTGTTTGATACACTTGGTACACGATAAAACGGTCCCGTTTGGTGGGGCACGCTCTATTTTACAACTTTTAAAAATCTGAAAAAAGTGTACTTACGGGGTTTTTCAACGAATTTAATTCTCCCTACAACAGTTAATAAACTAGGATTATTTAACAGAAATTAAACTAGGTCAAGTGTTCGAATCCGGGAACATAGGTGATCACTGTAGTTTTTTACGATCCCAGAAATTGGTCTTTTTCTGCCAACTTTGTCGCTGTTTTTGCCTATGGTTACGCGTTATTTGAGGTCTACTATCATACAAATATGGAAGAGGGTTAAGGGGTGAGCGTACCAGTAAAGACGGGGTGGCATTTGGTTGAGCGAGATGACTTGAAACAACTCTGGAACACAGGTACCTCGCTGCTGAATTCTGCAGTGCGCGGGGTACGCGGGGTCGCGATCGTCGAAATTGGTTTGGACGGCCTTGCGCGGTTCTCCGGCTGCGGTGGCGGCGCTCTCTAGGTCTAGATAAGAAGAGGAAGAGTTTGGATGATCTAGGATTAGAATTTTAGTTAAAATAAGTTATATATATAAGAGATGAGAGGGGGGTTGTATTCGTTCGCGGGGTTGGGCTTACTAGCGCATAAGGTTGTTGCTTCTTATTAAGGGGTGGGTTTGCTAATGAAGGAAGGGGCTTTGCTGTGCTAACAAAGCAGCGGGTGGCTGGGCTCACATTCCATCGGGTGTGTGGGTAGGAGTGGGTTGCGGGTAGGAGTGGTTTTAGGATCCAATAGTATATATAAGGGTTTTCTTTTCTTTTAAATATATACGTAAATATATATATATATATACCCATAGAAAAATCTAGAATTATATTAATACATTCCATTAAGCTAGCAACTGCTCAAAGGGTCTCCTACAGAAAATAAATTCGAAAAAATTCCTAATGGCCCCATAAATCTTCTAAGTTCACCAACACCTAAAATAAAAATTAATAAAAATCTATTTCTCCTAATTAGCCACTAATTACCACCATTAAATTAATAATTAATAATTAAAAAGGCCATATACGGTTTTTAGGAATAGGAGTTTTACAGCCAGCACCAAGTTGTCCTCCTCCCTTCGCCTCATCCTCGAAGAAAAATGAGGTAATAAGGCAGAAGCCGATGATTCAACTACAACATTGCTCTCACAGGGAGTAGTACGAGACACGCCAACCTTAGGAGCAATGGATACAAAGGAACACTTCGAAGTACCAACTGCTGGTGGCGAAGGTTCCCAGCCAGAAGCTTTCTTTGATGCCATGATTACTGGTTTTGATATGCCATGATAGTGCAAGTCCTTTACGTATATATAAATGAAGAAGTGGTGGTTACTATCTTCCAGGAGGATGCACAAAATTCAAAAAATAACAGATTAGCTCGTCTTCCCAAGCGTCGATTGGTGGGAATAATAAAAGAAATGAACCTCAGTTATATCAACCTTTATCTGTCAAGACCGACCGTATGGAATCGAAGGGTCATGTCTTTTCTAGCTGAACCAAGCGTGGGCCAAATCTGAACTAATTTTTCATGCTTCTAAATTCAAAGTATTTTAAATTTATTTTTTAGAAGGGGGTATTATAGAAGCACGAAAAGTATGTTTCCCCAAATGGGTGATTAAACCCAAGTTTAGCAGAAGCAGTATTGTACTACTCTTTAGACTCCAAAAGATGTGCTTTACTTCAGTGGCGTACTCCATGTGCTTTGCTTTAGCAGCGTATTCCATATGCATTGTCTTAGCGGCATACTTTGCTCATCAAGATCTAACACAACATAACGGTGTACAATGCCACCATTTATTCCAATATTAAATAAGATAAACCTGATGGTTGTCAGTCTGACACAGCAGTCGAAGAGATCAAGGCATTTAATGTAGAAGAACATTGGCACGCTGACCTAGATTGTCATTTAATGGCTGAGTGAAGTTACTATTTCATTTTTATACGCTGACCGCCTGGATTCATCTCTGTACACTAAGGGTCTTACTTTTCTATAATACACCAAGGCCACTACTTTAACAAAGTACGCCAGCGTTGCCACATTAAAAGTTGTCTCAGCATAACATAACAAAGCATTAATTACAGAGGATTGCTAGCACGTTGACTCAAGTTTTGATTGTGACCAAAGTTGCTACCTCAGTCCAAGTACGCTACTAATGCTACTTTGCTATGATACGCCAATAGTGCTACTTCGAACAAAGTAAGCCATTGATGCTCTCTCTTTCGAATACGTCGACTTGGATACTCTAGCAATAGTACGCCAATGGTGCCATCGCTCAGTGAGTATGTGAACACCATTCCTTTACCCTGAGTGCGCCAGTATGACTATCTCAACCTGAGTACATCAGTATGGCTACCTCAACCTGAGTATGCCGATATGTCCATCTTCTTCAGAGTACGCCATTGGTTATCTCAACTTCAGACTCTCCAACAACTACTAAGGAACGGTTGTGCTGATGTGGTACATGCCATATCCTTCATAGACATAATCAAATAATTATCCTAATGACCTGAGCCTTCCTCGTATAGGAAGCCATGTGTTAAGCTATCAGTGATTTGTGCACCCACTATCCAGAATGTGGGTTGCATGCCCTCAAAATATATGCATATGACAGCAAATACAGTGAATATTGCCTGTTCGTACGCACACTATTCAGTAACCGTTCCTAGTGTTGGAACATTATAAATATAAGATCATTGCTATCTCGGGGAGAGGTCTTCTGACCCCCGAGAACAGAAGGAGAGACGTAGAAGCTTGTTGTGCTATTGCTACTAAGGCTTTTTCGCTGCTCAACTCTCAAAGTTGTTCATAACATTTTTGTATTTCTTCATTATTATCGTGTGATCCAAGAAGAAAAGTGATCAACTGCAGATCAGATCTCTACAACTATACTTTTCCAAAACAATTATACTTAAATTATTGTATAAGATCTCTTGTGCTTGTTTGTTTTAATAGTTTGTAACATAAAGTTTCGTATAAACTTTTGTTTCTGACAAGCACACATATCAGAAAAAGTGAGCTAAGCACTCATACTCTCACATCACAAGTCCTTGTGAATAATTAATATGAACTGATCAGGTTTTATTATTAATTATATTACAAATATTTTATATGTTGTGATCTATTTTGTTCTTTCCCGCTCAATGCTCTATTCTAAAATAACAAAAAAAATCCCAATTCTATTATCTTATTAGAACTTTCTTTCCTAGCTCAGGTAAGTATCTTGATCTGTATATCATTGGTATCACGTGAATACAATAATACTTTTCAGTAAATTTTTTATATAATAATATAGGTATATATTTGGATACGTATAAAATATTACGTAATACGAGGATACAACTCAACATAATATTTTATCTACTAGAACAAGACAGGATATGTAGCTCAATATGAGTAATAAATATTATGTAGTACGAGAATATAACTCAGCATGATATTCTATCTACTTGAATAAGACATGTACAATTGAATTGCATATATTTGTTTCGCTTACGTGTCTAAGTGTATGTTCCATACAAGTCCAAAACTTATACAATTTGACTCCTAAATATATTTAAGGCTGTTGAGAGTATATCTCTAACTAACATATGACTATCTATGTTAGGGTTTAATACGATCAAAAATTATTTGTCTTCGAGATTTGGTTACCTTTCAAAATTTTCAAATTTTTTGGCAGAACCTCTTTTGTATTTCGAGCTCCAATAATTTCACGCAATATTATATAAAGACAGAGAGAAAATCATTGTAGAATTCTTCTAGGTTAAAATCTTTTCTTTGGAACAACTCAACACAAAACATGCGCTGTTATAAGTAAGTAGATAATAAATAATATTAAGAAGAAGGGATTCCTAACTACTGGATAATAATTGAACCATTTATACTTTTATGCATAAAAATAATTAAAAATAAATATATTTGAAAGGTATTGATCATTCCATTAATTTAGGTACCGATAAGCTTCATAGTCAAAATAAATATCTAGGTTACAAGTTTTGATACTTATCAAGTAATCCATTGATATGAAACACAGACTCCAAATCAAGTGACATAGCAATAAAAATACAAGTTTCAGTTTAATTTGATATCCTCGATTCCAATATATTAATTTTCTAATAGTTTGATACATAACCCTAGGTTCCTCTAAGTTATCTACAGTGCTATAAATTATAAGTATATAAAACTTATACTTGCATGTTAGTCTCCTAATAGCACTTTCAAAATAGGTTTTAGTAGTACTAAGGTTAGGTTATTTAAATTGGGTACCACTTAGCCTATAGGATAATTTCTAAAACATAATTTTCTAGGTTTATGTTTGTATATGCACACATAGCTAATATGCAAGTATATAAATATAGAAAGTATATATATATATATATATATATATATATATATATATATATATATATATATATATATATATATATATATATATATATATATAAACAAATTTACCTAAAATAATTATTTTCGTGTCCTATGATCATTTTTGCAGTATATATAAACTTGTGTCATATGATCACATTTGTGTATACTTGCGTCCTACTCTTGAATCTACAATGAAAGATGAATATAAACATATATGAATTAATCTTTATAATCTAGAAACATATATACAAACATTGTCTTGATTAAAAAATAAAATTGACAACATAGCTTCTAAAATTAAATTTTGAAGAGAATGAGGACTTGTCTTGATTTTTCAAAAAGAAAGTGTTTCTTCAGGTTGAAAAGTAATGGAGAAGAGTTTACATGTTCTCTATGTTCCTAAGCTAAAACCTCTTGGGTTTGGTATAGTGTGTGTGTGTGTGCGCGCTCTTTTTTTAAAGAGGAGAGAAAGAAAGTAAAGGAAGAAGTGTGAAGTGGGGTGGAGAAGAATGTAAAGAAGATGGTGTATTCTTCTTCTTTCTAGCTAGAAAAATAAGATTTATTTTCTCTTACTAGGATTGGAGTGTCGGCCTCTTAGCTAAAAAGAGAAGTAAAGAAAGAAAGAAAGAAAGAAAGAAAGAAAGAAAGAAAGAAAGAAAAGGAAAGAAGTAGAGGAAAGAAAGAAGTAGCTTAAAAAAGAAGTTAAGAAAGAAGAAGTGAGAAGAAGAAAGGATAAGAATTTAGAATGAGAAGAGTTGGTCAGCCCTTGCATGGTAAAAGTGTGACTAAGGTGCTAAGGAGGAGGTGTTAAGGAGAAGGTGTCATAAGGAGAAATGTTGCCTTAAAGACTAACTTAAGTAGGTGACTAAGCTAGTAAGTAGCTTACAAGTAGGTCAAGTTCTTCTCTTATTATAATATTATATAATATTTATAAAAAATAAATTATTATTATTATTACATTAAAATTTTGGAAGTGTGTAAAAATTATATTAACATTACAATAAAAAATTCTAGTAAAAAATTTAATATTATAATTAATTTTTGAAAAATAGTTATGACAAGAAGGTAAATGATCTCCTAGCACAACTTGGAATGCTTCCTTCGATAGATAGTTCCTACATGAATATTCAACCCTTGATACTTTATTAAGAAGCTAATCTTCAACCGACTTTTTAGTTTCTAAAAGAATGATTATTGTACAATGGAACAGTTTGATATATTTTTTTATCTCAATATGTCTTTGAAGTAGGTAAATGTGTTATAATTATTGACCCAAATCTGGCCCTCACTCATAAACTCATCTCGTAGGCCTGAACCCGACATCCAACACCCACCATATAATGGAGATTATAATATGTGTGCACTATATATATATATATATATATATATATATATATATAGAGAGAGAGAGAGAGAGAGAGAGAGAAAGAAAATTATTTAAACACAATATCTAATTACCCCATGACTAGGTCAAAAACATTACTCTCTAACTTCACAGCTAACTCATCCAAATTAGAACACATGTAGCACTAAATAACTCTTCACACATGTAGCACTAAATAACTCTTCTAGTATGATGACCTTTAGTAATTATAGAACTATAAGGTCTTCTGCCCAATATCTTTTCTAGTGTACCCTCCTTCCCTTGTTGATTCTTAAGCCTTCTCTTAGCTTCCCATATAGGGTTGACCACAGCCAAATAACTATTAAGCATATTGGATATGTTTTGAAGATGCATAGATTCTGGCAGAGACTCTTTTATATTAGATTCTTCTGGAATCCTTGAAAGGAGCTCCGTTGCCCCGATATGCTTTGGCATATTAAAGCAGCCTAGGGGAACCACTTTTTGACTCATAAAAGGTGCAACACACTCCTGTGACTGTATTTGAACTGCCACTACATTGACCTCCTCTTTAGGTACCGTACTATTGGGATCTTGCCGTGATCATTCATGTCGGTATAAGTGTGGATGTCCTCGTGATTCACCTCATGTAAGCCCCCTTATTTTAGAATAGGGTTATTTTGATATTTTAAAATTATTTTTATTTTTATTATTTTATTTAATTAAATAAATTAAAGGATTAATATCTAAAATTACTTTATATATTAAAGACCCATTGCCATGGTTTGGATATTTTGACCGATGCACAACCTTTTTTCTTCCAACAAAAATTATATTAATAATCTTGAATGTGCATACTACACATGTGACAATGGTGTTCCCATCTTCCAAAAATATTAACAAGCATCACGAACCATCGTTACTGTAAAACTATCGTTATTTGACTTGTTAAACCCAACCAAGCCCAAACACCCTACTCGGGCTCTTAAACCAATTTCTATGTGTCATGCCCCAGTCCCAAATACGTAGGACTAGGAACACGTAAGCATGCCAGCCGCATGGATATGACAACTCCAATATATGGAAACCATAACCCATACGTACGCTGTAATATGAATATAAACTCACATGTGGTATATATAATGTCACAAGTCACAAATATGCTAATCTCATCCACACAACAAGTCATAGAAAAGAAATACTAAGCTAGAACAAGGAGTCTGAAATATCCAGAAAATAATAGTCGGGTGGAGACAAATCCACTACCAATGACTATAACCAAAACTAAAATGAGAGAGGAGTATAAAGTCTCCAATATAAAATAATGTGAAGACAGAAGTGCATCAGCTAAAAGAATCCATCGCCAGATAATCAACGATGCTCAGAAGGTAAGACCTCCTCGACAGAAAATAATGCGTCAGGTCCAGGCCCGTACTCCTGCAAATACTCAAAAGCAGATACACCTGGCAGAGGACCAGGTCCTCAGAGGGACGTAACAAGATACAGAAAATACGAGCCAACTTGAATACAGTAAACATGCATATAATTTAAAAATAAATAAGTACGTTGTACAAGGCAATCTATATGAATACAAATGAGGACAACTTTTTGACGTATGGGCAAGGGTAGGCTACTCGATCTACCTCACAACTCACACACACGTCAATGGACATCAGAAATTGACATACCGCGGGGGTAGCGACCAGCAAGACTCCAGAAATCGACATACCGTGGGGGTAGCGACCAGCGCGACACACGTCCGTAGTGCGAGCTATATACTACGGTTTACCAGAGTGGTTAAAAGCCCATACGCCTAATAATTGTCCTCTATGATACTAAGTGTCAAGTGTGTGTCAACATATCTAATATATAGTAATGACTGAAAGGAACTACACATGCAATAAATAAACAGAAATGCAATAAATATACAAAAATATACTAAGCATGCAAAATACTGTAAACAATTTGGCAAGGTATCTTGCCTGACAAAAAAGCTGCAAAATATAGTGTCCCAATGTCAACACCAAGAGTCAGAAGCTACGGCCTCAGAATGAACGTCTTCGAATACTGAAATAAACATCACCAACGTTCCCAGAATGAGCAAAATAGCTAAAAAGCACATCATTTTCGTCCAATTTGGACACAGGGGCAAACGGTAATTTTGGGCAAAAGTGGGTTCCACTTGTGGCCCACTTTGCACCGAAAAGCGTGCCGAGGGTAACAGTCTCTAAATGAGACAAACTATAGGTCAAACAACTCTAAATATCAATACGAACCCAACGGTATGTCCAAATATGGATTCCGATGAGCCGAACCCAATTTTTCCAAAAAGTCAACTATGGGACCCGCCAATTGGCGATCTGGTCAACCGTCTCAGAATTGCATGAAAATTGGGTCACAGGACCAGCGCGTTACCACGAGTCCAGTGGCACAAGTTTTGTCGCAATCTGATAAGCGTGAACAAAATACGTATGAGTTCCACAAAAGTTGCGACACGGGGTGTGTCCGCGGATACGGCCTGATTTCGGCGCGCACACGCGTCCGAATCAGTCTACACGAATTTTCACGTGTTCGGATACTCTGCATGCACCATTCGGTACACTTGGTACACGGCGGGGCGGTCCCGTTTGGCGGGACGCGCTCCGTTTTCTAACTTTTGAAAATCTGGAAAAAGTGGGTGCGCACAGTTTTATGACGAATTTAATTATGTCCACAGCAGCTAATAATATAGGGCTATTTAACAGAAAATAAACTAGGTCAAGTTTTCTACATGTATCAAAAAGAATCATCAAATTTGGATCTCTGTGGTGGAAGATACGAACTCGGCAATATAGGTGGTAACCGCAGTTTTCTGCGATCCCAGAATTAGGTCTGCTCGCGCCCACTTTGGACGCTATTTTTTGCCTAGGGGTACACGTTTTTCAAGGTTGACTATTTTACAAATATGGAAGAGAGTTAAGGGGTGAGCATACCGGTGAAGACGGAACGGCGTTTGGTTGAGCAAGTGGACGGAAAACAATTCCGGAGCGAAGGTGCCTTGTGTGGGAATCTGCAGTGCGCGAGGTCGGAGTCGTCGGGATGGTTTGGATGGCTTGGTGGGGGCTTCTCTGGCTGCGGTGACGGCTCTAGATGAGAAGAGGAGGTCTGGATATATTAGGTTAGGATTTTTGAAATATAAATATATATATATATATATATATATTTAATAGGAAGAGAGAGGATGTGGATCGGTTTCGGCCAAAGGGGGGGTCGGGTCCCTGGGACAATGTTACGGCTGAAGGTTGAAGACTTAGCAATTTGCTAAGTCGCTGAATGGGGATAGCAAATTGTTAAATTTGCTGCTATTTGCTAGTTGGACGCTAAGAATTTGCTAGTAGTTTGCTAAGAAGTATATTATATTAGTATTACTTTATTAGTTTTTATTATATTATTATTTCTTTTCTTTTCTTTTCTTTTCTTTTCTTCTTCTTAGATATATATATATACATATATATTTATTTTTATACATATATATATATATATATATATATATATATATATATATACTCACAAGAAATTTATAGATTAGAATAATGCACACCGTTAGGCTAGCAACTGCTCAAGGGGTCTCCTACATAGAATAAATTCCGAAAAATTCCTAATGGTCCCATAAATTCTCTAAGTGTCCGAACACCTAAAATAAAAATTAGTAAAAATCTATTTCTCCTATTTAGCACATAATTACCATAATTAAATTATTAATTAATAAAAAAATACAATTTAAAAAAAATAGGGGTTTTACATTCTACCCAACTTACAAAAATTTTGTCCTCGAAATTGACACTAACCCATATTCATAATGATAACTATAACTCTTACACTACATTGGTATCTAGTAGGACTCCTAAAACTCATGGTTTGCCATTCGAATACTTTCTCATCTATTGTCCATCCACTATTTTATCATCCTCTAACTCGTCTACACTACCCAACTTACAAAATTTCTACTAGTAGTCACATTCTTTGAAGCTATTGTCTAGGTTTGTAAGGTAAATATATTTATTGGGTCGAGAATCTTGGGATACCTGTCTAGAATCTCATAACTATAACTTTTCCCATAACCGTCAAGTATCATAGTCTAATACTGCCACGCCACCTGGCCAGTATGGCTGCAAGTAATTCGACTATTCTACCATAATCGTCTGGCTGCAACTGTCGCTATCTCGCCAGCGATTTGTCATAGTCATCAGTTCGTAACAAGTGCCTTCAACTCTTTCCTAGACATAGTCTAAGTTTTTTTTTTTTTTTTTTTTGGAGACACTTAAGGTCTTGACTAACTATTAGGGCTATGATCTAGCTCAAGTGATCTAACAATTTCTACTAGGCTACATGGTGCTACTTAAGGGTTAAACTAATAAAGAATACAGATATTGCTATAGTGCATATATATATTAAGAACTCATCCTTAGTTATCAAGCATTACTAACACATTTATGTTTTACTAACAAAATAGGGGTGAGATTGATATCAAACAATTCATAATGGCACGAAAGATACGACTATGATAGGAAGAGTTAAGCACGAGATAAGAAACGAATATAAAAGGGAGAAGATGAGTCACCCCAAGAGGGCGAGATAAGGATAGGGGAAGAATACTACTACTGCTACTCACGTCATCCATTAGCATCGCGTGTATGCCACCTGGGTAAAATATACCTACATCCTCATAACTACTAAACTACCATATATATAATTCTACAGCTATTTGTACATCTAAGATCTTGTGTCACAATGGGGTCATGAGTATGCAAAGACAATTATAACTAAAAGGTCGTACCTGTATCTACGGCTTCCTGTGTCTGCTCTCCCATACTTGTCATAATGAGTGCTTGGCCTTGTCCTTGATTGATTAACTGGGGTCTAGTCCCCTCCATTTGTGCAGACTGTAGAAGCAGTGGTGGGTCACTTTGGTCTTCTATACTTGAGGGTGTATGCGGTGTTCCTGATTCTAATGCCATAGACCTCTGGTTCTGCTGAGGACATCTTCGGGTTTGATGGTGACTTGATCCACATATCATGCACAGCCCCAATCGACGATAACAGTCTCTATGAATATGACCTATCTTACCACAAAAGTGACAAGTACGGGGGTCCTTGGTTGGATATGGTGCAGCACTATCTGGTTGCTGGCGTGTCAAAGGGTGTCTAATGGGTCCTCCTGGCTGTGTTTTTACTGGTCCTTGGTGACTTCTCTGTTGAATTCCGTTTCCCTTGCTGATGGCCTCCTGGATCCTGACCTCTGTCAATAACTCGGCATAAGAGATCCGGGACTGTGAGCTAGTATAGTGCTGGAGCTCCTGAGTCAGCCCGCGGTGAAACCTCTTAGCCTTCTCCAAGTCATTAGGTATTAGGACTGTGCCATACTTACTGAGACGGCTAAACTCTGCGTCATACTCATCAACCGTCTTGTCCCCTTACTCTAGATGGAGGAACTGATCGTACAATGCGTCCCTTACAGTATCCGGGAAGTACTTTCTCTCAAAGCATTCCAAGAATTGTTCCCAAGTCTGACGCATACCCAACTGGCGCTCCATTGATTCCCACCAGTGATGCGCGTTACCTTCTAACTGAGTCCTCACGCCTATCATCCATAGGTCAGTAGGTAGTTATGATGCCTCTAACAACTTTTTGGTATTGGCAATCCAGTTCGTGGTCTCCTTTGGACTCTCATTGCCCTTATATGTCTTAGGGCCCATCTGCACAAAGTCCTTGACTGAACCGACCCGAGCTTGTGGTACTGAAGCTAGTGTCTGGGTTGGTACAGGGGCTAGTGCAGCCATTCTCTCAAGTGCTGCCAGAAATTCTAGCCTCTGCTCTGCTGTTTGCTGCCTTTGTTCTTGTATTATCATCTGGAAGAATTGGAACAGCTGTGTCTAGCCATCCTGCGGTGCTAGTGGAGCTGGAAAAGTCCCATTAGGTATCATGGAAGGAGTTGATAGAATTTGATTGTTAGTCAGTCCATCCAATCTAGAAAGAAGAGGTGTCGTTGGGGTCACTCCTAGTGGTTGGTCGTCGTCCCCTGGAGACGTGTTGTCCCCGGTGGCGGCATGCCCGTTATGCAAATTCATCTCTCTGCAAGAGATGGACGAAGGATTAAGAAGAGTACATGAATCAAGCAGGATGCAAGAACTTAAGTAGGACATGTTGGAAGGAAGGTAAGTTATAGTCAAGTGTGGATGAGATCTAAAATTCTAATCCTAGGTGCAGGCCCGCTCGGTACAGTTACGTAACCGAAACGGCTAACTCGACCTGCATGGGCCACCACAAAATATGTTACGCCCCAGTCCCAAATACGTAGGACTAGGAACACGTAAGCATGCCAGCCGCATGGATATGGCAACTCCAATATATGGAAACCATAACCCATACGTACGCTGTAATATGAATATAAACTCACATGTGGTATATATAATGTCACAAGTCACAAATATGCTAATCTCATCCACACAACAAGTCATAGAAAAGAAATACTAAGCTAGAACAAGGAGTCTGAAATATCCAGAAAATAATAGTCGGGTGGAGACAAATCCACTACCAATGACTATAACCAAAACTAAAATGAGAGAGGAGTATAAAGTCTCCAATATAAAATAATGTGAAGACAGAAGTGCATCAGCTAAAAGAATCCATCGCCAGATAATCAACGATGCTCAGAAGGTAAGACCTCCTCGACAGAAAATAATGCGTCAGGTCCAGGCCCGTACTCCTGCAAATACTCAAAAGCAGATACACCTGGCAGAGGACCAGGTCCTCAGAGGGACGTAACAAGATACAGAAAATACGAGCCAACTTGAATACAGTAAACATGCATATAATTTGAAAATAAATAAGTACGCTGTACAAGACAATCTATATGAATGCAAATGAGGACAACTTTTTGACGTATGGGCAAGGGTAGGCTACTCGATCTACCTCACAACTCACACACACGTCAATGGACATCAAAAATCGACATACCGCGGGGGTAGCGACCAGCGAGACTCCAGAAATCGACATACCGCGGGGGTAGCGACCAGCGCGACACACGCCCGTAGTGCAAGCTATATACTACGGTTTACCAGAGTGGTTAAAAGTTCATACGCCTAATAATTGTCCTCTATGATACTAAGTGTCAAGTGTGTGTCAACATATCTAATATATAGTAATGACTGAAAGGAACTACACATGCAATAAATAAACAGAAATGCAATAAATATATAGAAATATACTAAGCATGCAAAATACTGTAAATAATTTGGTAAGGTATCTTGCCTGGCAAGAAAGCTGCAAAATGTAGTGTCCCAATGTCAACACCAAGAGTCAGAAGCTACGGCCTCAGAATGAACGTCTTCGGATGCTGAAATAAATATCACCAACGTTCCCAGAATGAGCAAAATAGCTAAAAAGCACATCTCTTTCGTCCAATTTGGACACAGGGGCAAAATGGTAATTTTGGGCAAAAATGGGGTCCACGTGTGGCCCACTTTGTACCGAAAAGCGTGTCGAGGGTAACAGTCTCTAAATGAGACAAATTATAGGTCAAACAACTCTAAATATCAATACGAACCCAACGGTATGTCCAAATGTGGATTCCGATGAGCCGAACCCAATTTTGTCCAAAAAGTCAACTGTGGGACCCGCCAATTGGCGATCTGGTCAACCGTCTCAGAATTGCGTGAAAATTGGATCACAGGATCAGCACGTTACCACGAGTCCAATGGCATAAGTTTCGTCGTAATCTGACAAGCGTGCACAAAATATGCTAGAGTTCTACAAAAGTTGCGACACGGGGTGTGTCCGCGGATACGGCCTGATTCTGGGGCGCACACGCATCCGAATCAGTCCCCATAAATTTTCACGTATTCGGTTACGCTGCGTGCACCATTCGGTACACTTGGTACACAGCGGGGCAGTCCCGTTTGGCGGGGCGTGCTCCGTTTTCCAACTTTTGGAAATCTGGAAAAAGTGGGTGCGCGCAGTTTTGTGACAAATTTAATTATGTCCACAGCAGCTAATAATATAGGGTTATTTAACAAAAAATAAACTAGGTCAAGTGTTCTAGATGTATCAAAAAGGATCATCGAATTCTGATCTCTGTGGTGGGAGATACGAACTCGACAATATAGGTGGTCACCGCAGTTTTTTGCGATCCCAGAATTAGGTCTGCTCGCGCCCACTTTGGACGCTATTTTTTGCCTAGGGGTACACATTTTTCGAGGTTGGCTATTATACAAATATGAAAGAGTTTAAGGGGTGAGCATACCGGTGAATACGGAACGGCGTTTGGTTGAGCGAATCGACGGAAAACAATTCCGGAGCGAAGGTGCCTCGTGTGGGAATCTGCAGTACGTGAGGTCGGAGTCGTCGGGATGGTTTGGATGGCTTGGTGAGGGCTTCTCTGGCTGCGGTGACGGCTCTAGATGAGAAGAGGAGGTCTGGATATATTAGGTTAGGGTTTTTGAAATATATATATATATATATATATATATATATATATATATATATATATATATATATATATATATATATATATATATATATATATATATATATATATTTAATAGGGAGAGAGAGGATGTGGATCGGTTTCGGCCAAAGGGGGGGGGGGGTCGGGTCCCTGGGACAATGTTACGGCTGAAGGTTGAAGACTTAGCAATTTGCTAAGTCGCTGAATGGGGATAGCAAATTATTAAAGTTGCTGCTATTTGCTAGTTGGCCGCTAAGAATTTGCTAGTAGTTTGCTAAGAAGTATATTATATTAGTATTACTTTATTAGTTTTTATTATATTATTATTTCTTTTCTTTTCTTTTCTTTTCTTCTTCTTAGATATATATATATATGCATATATATTTATTTGTATACAAAGATATATATATATATATATATATATATATATATATATATATATATATATATATATATATATATATATATATATATACTCACAAGAAATTTATAGCTTAGAATAATGCACACCGTTAGGCTAGCAACTGCACAAGGGGTCTCCTACATGGAATAAATTCTGAAAAATTCCTAATGGTCCCATAAATCCTCTAAGTGCCCGAACACCTAAAATAAAAATTAGTAAAAATCTATTTCTCCTATTTAGCACATAATTACCATAATTAAATTATTAATTAATAAAAAAATACAATTTAAAAAAAATAGGGGTTTTACACTATGAGACATGTAAACTACCCCACACTCATCCTATACTTAACCATATATTTTGTACACTCAAAATATCACAAATGCACGACAAATTGCTAGTACAACAAATATCCTAATTTAGAGACTGATAATGCACCTTCTTATGCACTTGCACCCAAACCTAACCAAAACCCCAACAACTTGACCCAAGTGAACCCAAAGCCTCAATAAGGGCTAACCCAAACACCATAAATCTGAACCATAGGTTAAAAGTCCATTAAAACCCTAACATGGGCCCAACAACCATCTATATAAAGCCTCACCCTTACAAACCCTAACCCTAAATTTATTTCTCCCTCTTGTAGCCTCCCTCCTCCTCTTTCCATGACCACTACATCCCTCCCTCTCCTTCTCCACTTCATCTCTCCTTCTTTTCAACCTCCATATAAAGCCCTAAGGGGGTCGACAACCCTAGAAGAAGAGCTCGGCCTCCCCTTTATGGCCGAAACTTGGCTGCTGGTTGCAGCAGTATTTCGGCTGTACAAGCAGCCTTAAAATACCTATAAACTAAAGTTCTACATCCTACATGAATTCTCCCTAGCACACCCTCCTCAATTTTTGTGAAGTTTGGAGTTTGTTTTGCGCTCTTAACGGTCTGTGTCATAACAAAAGCCTATGTCTTAATCGCAATAGCGTAGGTTGTACTTCTTCCAATTTGTATGTATTTTTTCATAAACGAAACCTCGTATGAACCTATGTACATGTTAGATAAAAAATAACGCAACCCCCATGCATGAGAAACCATAGTTTTATATGCAAAATTACTCTTAGATGACACAAAACCAAGGCATGACAATGGTGTACCAATATCAAACCTAGTTTTGATGCATGTTGCTATTTTGTAACTAAAAATTAATTTTTCCAAAATTAAACAATAATTTTAGAATATTAAATAATATTTTTTATATTAAAATGAGTTTTTATGCAAGTTGGCCATTTTGCATGCACAAATTAGTTGCCAAGTTGCTAGAACACCTAGTCGACGCGCAACAAAACTTTGTGCATGCGACGGTAATATTTTGAATATTTTTTCTTATTAAAAATAATTCCATAATTTAATTCATAATTAATTCAGTTTTATTGTATGTCGAGATGCGTGTTTAAGAGGTCACAAGCATGTTCGATGTGTAGGTTAGCGTATATCTACGTATGTATAGGACTACGTGTATCTAAAACTTATGTAAATGCCTATATATATGCATGATACCATGATGTACAAGACCCTCATGACGTGTTAGAGAGTAGCATGGTACATGTTTATTGGCACATCATTCAATGCCATGCTACTGTGAGATTATTGGCATGAACATCACAATATTAGTTGATGTTGTACGACAATCTTACCATTTAATATTGAGTAGATTAGTTTGTGTTAGAATTTGTTAGAATATGTTATATAGGAAAACTTGGATCTACTACACTTTCGGTTGAGGATATCAGTCAGGTGGCACCGCAACATCAGGCAACAAGCAAGTGTACCTTGTTAATATTTTTAGTATTTGTTCTTTATGTTATTTACTAGTTCTTGATTATACTTATGCTTTTTAGCATATATTTTATTGAGACTCTAGAACCATAGATGATGCTTATCGTCCGAACTATATTCGGATGTCGACATCCGTCCGCGGAGTCGGGTATCGTTAGTTGCATTATCATCGTATTACCTGTTCGTGCTAATTCTTGCAGATAAACCTTAGGTCACTTGACATGAGTTGCATTGGCATAATCCATACTTGAGACATTCAAGAATACCGGATTCTTTGCTAGGATAGGACTTGTGATATGGATAGATGACATGATTATATTACATAGTTGACTCGATACATAGTTAGTATTTGTTCTTGTGTATCATGGACATAAGATATTATGGACATGAGATGCGAAGTTGTATTGGGAGGAGAGAGCAAACTAGGAGCATTGGGCTACCACTATTCAATATTATCATGAACTCTTACGAGAGTTCCAAATTTTTATTAGTTACTACAGGTTCCCTGACGAAGCCTGGAGATTTATATTGATTTACACATGGGTGGTCTAGTGGACGAGTGATGTTCTTATTTGCATGCACATAGCTGGTTATGATAGATACCCTTGAGCACTTGGCATATTTTTACTATTACTTTGGTATGATGTTTTTTGTACCTTGTTAGGTCCCTCTGAGGACCTGGTTCCTTGCCAGTTTTACAGATTAGACGGTTAAGGAGTTTTCTGGAGTTGCTGATGTGTATTGCCTCATTATATTGGAATTGGACTCGGGTACCGTTATCATTTCTACCGCAGTTATGTTATCATTTCTCGTTACTATTTTTACTGCTATAACCTAGTTTTATAGTCTTTTCTTATTTCTTTGAGTATATTCGGACAAGTATTGAATAGGGTGCACACCAGAATATATGTCGTCCATTCTTGTGTTTTGGTTTCATCGTGGATTGAGACTTTAAAGTTTATTATATTATTTAGATAATATAGCTTAGGTGCACTATAATGGATCTATTAAATTGGGTTTTCTATTGGAGTTGTGTTGTTGGCCATTGTTATGTGGCCTGGTCCTTTGTATTTTAGGACTGGAATATGACACCTCAGACCTTGGAATGCACACGGTTATCCCAACTAGTGAATCAGCAACTAGTAGTAGAGGAATTTGCTCTGTTCTCCTAGTAATGGGGCTAAAAGTCCAGATGTCCTTGTGAACTATATGAGTAAGTGGACCACCAAGTTCGTATCTTACTATGTTCCTTCCACCTGCACCACCGGGCATGATTCTTTGTCATGTACGAAGCAATAACACGATGGGCACCTTATTGGAACCCATTCATACTCCATTTCCTGATGGCAAATTTATCCCAATACCAGGAAAAATTATATGCTTCTAGGGAAGTCCATGTCTGCATCAACTCCAACAAATACTCTGGCAAATACCAATATTTGCCTAAGAACAGTAGGCTTATCTAATATAGCAAAATGCCAAATATGCTAGCAATCTTCAGAATGACATTCATTTCATATGGCTAGAGACAATTACAAGAACTAAATTCAAATTAGAATTCTCACTACCAAAATATAAAGAAATAGCGACATTTTTAGCGACGTCTTTTTCTGACGTTGCTATACTTTTTGAATTAGCGACATCATAAAATAATGCCGTATGGCGTCGCTGTTAGCGACTGTCAGCGACACATAGCGATTATCAATAATATTACGGAAATCGATATCGCTAAATATCGTAAAACATCGCTATTATTTTTATTGTAGAGATGTTTAGCGATGTAATATAATATACGTTGCTAAATATTATAGCCTCAGCGACGTTTAATGACGTATATTTAAAACGTCGCTAACATTTTTTATATATGTTTCCAGAACGATTTCATTCCCCCCTTCCAAAAAATTTCTCCACAAATTTCCCCTTCCCCGCGTGAGCCTCCTACGACCTTCCCCTCCGGCGCCGACCGTGCTCCCCCCTCGAACCCCTCCGATCGACGGCTCATGTAAACCCTAACCCCCCCTCTCTCTCTCTAACTATCTTAGTTTTGTTAGAGTTAGGATTTTGACCCCCTTCAGCAGTGCTCCCCCCTCGACCTCCAGCTTTGACGGTGCTCCCCCTGCGACCCCCTCCGGTGGCTCAGGTAAACCCTAACCCCCCTTCTCTCTCTTCGACATGATCGACATACATATATACACAGATACTGATATGACACACATATAAACACACTGATAAGACACAGATACACAAACACCGACACAACAAAGATACACAAACACTGACACGAAACTAGGGTTAGAGCTAGTATGAAGGACACACAAACATAGACATGACACAGACACACAAACACTGACACTTACATAAAACTAGGGTTTTGTCCAACCCATTCCAATCCATTCGGTTTAAATTTCTAGTGTTTACATATATTTACTTAAAAAATTATATAAATAAATAAATAAAATAAAGTTATATATTTTTAAATTTTATATGTAATGTGCAAATTTTTAGTTAAGATTGTGTGTGTATATTTATATCAGTTATACATGAGTGAGTATCCTATAGGTAGATAAGTACCTAGAAGGAGATTGTTTGTACATAGTGTGTACCAGGGAGTATCATATACACTGTTCTATGTGTATGTCTGTGTGTAGTTAAGATTAGTGAGTGTGAGTTAAAATTATAGTTAAGTAAAAAAAAAAATTGAGTTTGTATTTTAGTCAAGATATTATTTTATGGTATGGGTAGTTCCTTGTGTTTGTGTGTGTGTGTGTGTGTGTGTGTGTGTGTGTGTGTGTATGTGTGTGTGTGTGTGTGTGTGTGTATGTGTGTGTGTGTGTGTGTGTGTGTATGTGTGTGTGTGTATGTGTGTGACAAGTGTATGAGAGTCCAAGTTTTTCATGTGAGCCATTCTCTGAAACAAATTTTTTTAGGCTTTTAGGTCTAGAATAGTAGTGACTAGGCTTTTAGGTTCTACCATATTGAATACTTACGTTCTACCTATGTTGGACGCTCCGAAGTCAAGTGTTCCTTCATGGTCCATTGTGTGAAAAGAAAATTGAGTTCTGTAAGCCTTTTGAGGCTATTAGAGTTATACCAGAAAAGACTAAGAATGAAAGGATCTAAATATCTAAAAAGACTTATGGTGAGAACTAGATTTTAAGTCTTTTTAGGTTTTTTAAAATAAATGCCTCTCAGTCTTTTCAGATAATTTATAATACTTAGCCTTTTCTAGGATTTTTTTTTAAATATTTTATAACTCTCAGTAAATTTTCTTTTCAGATAATGGATCATAAGGAAACACGTATTTATTATTATGAGCCATCCATTTAAGGAAGTTTGAAATCAGAGTTGTCCACATGTCTTCTAAGTTTGAAATTATGTCTTCATGCTATTAATTTTGCAAGCCTTTGAACGATATATACTTGAACAATCATGTGTATCTATCTTTGCAGAAGTATATTAATGGATATAAATTACTACCTACGATATCGTTCGTGGATGTACAACCGTTATTCTGATGATATGTACAGTGTATGAGATAAATTCATTGAGGGTGTACAACAGTTTCTGCAGTTAGCCAAGGCGTTCCCTCAGTACATGGACGGTACCAAAATTAAGTGTCCGTGTGTGAGATGTCATAACTTAAAATATCACTCAGAAGTGGATGTGACATATCATTTATACTTAAGGGATTTCACATCGAATTATGTTTAGTAGACCTTACACGAAGAATTTGTGTCTTTAGCATCGGAGCTGGAGCCTTATGTAGAACCGTATATGGATGTTCATGACCACGCTGATTATGATGATGAGTGCATGAATATGGTTTTTGACGCTGTCAGGCCTAGTTTCGATCCAGACAATGCTGATGCAGCTGAGAAGGCACCGAATATCGATATTGTAAAGTTCATAGAGTTACTGAAGAATGCAAGGGCTCCATTATATCCTGGTTATGAGGATCATTCACTGTTGGAAGTGGTTACATAACTATTGAGCATCAAGTCTGATTTTAATATGTCACAAGAATGCTACAATCGACTGATAGAGTTGATTATAGAGATATTGTCGGCGAGTGCTAAGTTACCTAAAGACTTCTACCGGTCTAAGAGGATAGTGAGATCGCTCTGGATAGGATATGAGAAAATTGATGCATGTCGTAATGGGTACATATTGTACTACAAAGACGATAAGAATAAAGAAGCGTGCCAATTTTGTGGTACCAATCGCTATAAGGCAACTGGTATAGGAAGGCCTATCGGTGCAAGAAATCTGACTGATTCGATCCACTACTTACCTTTGACGTTGTGGTTACAGAGATTGTTTGTGGTGAAGGAGACTGTCAAAAACATGAATTTGCACATGCGAGAATAGATTAAAGGAGTATTGGATCACCCATCCGATGGAGAAGCATGAAAGTACTTCGATCGAGAGTATCCTAATTTTGCTTCGGATCGACGTAATGTAAGGTTGGGGCTCTCGTTCGACGGTTTTACCCCATTCGGACTTTCGAGCTCCCAATATTTGTGTTAGCCTATGATCGTCACTCCGTACAACCTACCGCCTTGGATATGCATAAAGACTCCGATTATGTTCTTAACCGTCATTATTTTGAGTCCAAACAACCCTCTAGCAGACAAAATTTTATTGGTCTAATTTGGGACTTTTTGATATTTTTTTATTCCGTTTATCATCCAAAGATGTTGATAGTACCAGACAAGTCCTTACTTGCATTAATTTTGACTTGCATTAATTTTGGAACATCGATGTGTACTTGCAACCGTTGATAGATAAGTTGAATCGGCTGTGGGAAGTAGGCGCCAACACGTATAATATTTTAAAAAACAAAAAATTTAGATGAGGGCAGCACGTATGTAGACCATCAACGACTTTTTGGCTTATGACATATTATCACGATAGCGCACTCATGGTCATCTCTCATGTTCGTATTGTATGGACCACACTAAAGCTTTTTGTTTAAAATACAAAGGAAAATCTTGCTTCTTCGATTGTTATCAACAATTTCTGCTGTCGGATTATCCGTTTCAGAGGAACATGATGCATTTTGTGTCGATGTTATGGAGAAGGCAAATCCACCTCCAAGGTGGCCCGGAGACACATATGGGAAGAGATTAAAGACTTAACAAGTGCTATTGAAGATCCTAATAAGGGGTACAAGTGCGATGGATTTGGTCGCACTCATAACTGGACGAAGAGGAGCATATTTTGGGACCTGGCATATTGGAGCACCAATTTGATCAGATATAACCTTGATGTTATTCATATCAAGAAGAATGTATTTGACAACATAATAAATATTGTCATAGACGTAAAGAGGAAGACGAAAGATAATTCCAAGGCCAGGTTGGACTTGGAATAAATATGCAGATGTCCTGCATTGCATTTGATAGAGAAAGTGAATGGGAAGTATAAGCAGCCTAAGGCAATTTTCTTACTGGACAAGGAGGATAAAGGGAGAATATGTAGGTGGATTCAGGTGATAAATTTTTTAGACGGATACGTGTCAAATCTTAGAAGATGCGTCGACCCGAAGGAGAATAAACTAATAGGTATGAAGAGCCACGACTGTCACGTATTCATGGAGAGGTTAATTTTGATTGTATTTTAGGAATTCTTACCGCAGGTAGTTTGGGATCCTTTAACAGAGCTTATCATATTCTTCAGAGATGTTTGTTATACTAAGTTGATCGTCGATCATCTAAAAAAGAAATAGAATGACATTGCGGTAATACGGTGCAAGCTTGAAAGAGTGCTCCCTCCTGGATTCTTCGAATCCATGGAGCATTTACTTATTCATCTTTTCTATAAGACACATGTCGGTGGCTCTATCATTATCGGTGGATGTACCCATTCAAACGTTAACTGAACCACCTAAAGAGAAAGGTAAAAAATAAGGCAAGGGTCAAGGTTCTATTTGTGAAGCCTATGTTCTTGAGGAGATTACAAACTTTTGCTCAATGTATTTCAAATCGCATGTTGCTACTAATAGAACAAAAGCTCCAAGAAACGATGACGGATATCAGAAATCTAATGATACAATATTAAAAGTATTCAATGCTTTCAGTAAGCCTTCGAGCAAAATGATCAAGAGATATTTGAATGACGATGAGCTAAGGGCTGCTCAGTTGTATATATTACTCAGCTGCGAGGGGTAAGTAATTAATACGTTAATGTTTAAGTCATTTTATTGTAATACTATATGCTAATATTATTACACTAATCAGTAGATGTTTTATTGTTTTTCAAGTCAGGCTCAGCTCGTGTACTTCACAACTTACCCTAAACGGGGATCAACGAGGTTGGACTGGTGGACAGTATACAAGACAAAATCTAGAAATACCTTTAACGTTAACAAAATAGCTTATAAGGAGGATGAGCTACCTTGTCATACCCCAGTCCTAAAAATACATGGGACCAGACACGTGGCAATGGTCAGCTGGTACGACTCCGTAGGACTTTCCAATTTAATCGACCCGACGAAGCGTACTTACGTTGTCCACGGTCAAGTGATCCAATTAATAATCTATTTCTAACATGCGAACTAAAACTAAATCTTAATTCATGGTAAATAATCGATAGGACTGTTGGATTATTCAGACGATACTTTGGAAATAGGACATTGGTATTGCCATATAAGGACCACAGACGAGTATATTCTCTGACAGTTTTTATTATATTGATTATCTCTATAATTCTAGTTGTATAGCGTACATAATTTTGGCCCTATTGTTTACATGAGTTGGCATCATCGAGACATGTCATGAGGAGTCGTGATTGGGATCCATCGTGCTAGCGAGAAAATGGGGAAATATTAGTAGCTTATGTGATCATACCCAACTCTACATGCATCATAGCTCACCCATACCTCACGTTGGTATAGCCTGACCATTACATGCCTCATAGCCTGTTACATGTGATTATCCTGACTATTACTCGTATCATAGCTATTCGGATGGTTAGCCTGACCTTACATGAATTATAGCTAATTATATATAATAAGGTTGATCAGTCCCAAGCCGATCATATGATATGCTGATATTTTATACACTTAGCTAGATATTCTTGACATGTATCTCTAGTATATTGATCTAGCATTCCTTATGTTCTAGTTATTATTCTAGTACTCACTTATATTCTAGTTCATTGTTTTAGCATGCACTTGTATTTCTATTCATTGCTAGATGTACATTGATGATGATATGCTCCAGTATTTCTTTATTTCAGTACTTCTTTATTCCAGTACTTTTTATTGCCAGTATTCATATCTATCTTGTATTTCTTTACACTGTGTTATAATTTTTGTCAATATTTGTGGAACTGCTGTTAGTGCTTGTACTTCGCTCCAATCCTGACTGGATATTTTTTTCTAGAGGATCTTGAGGACTTCTTTCCCACACATTACGGACCAGGTATAGATACAGACTATATACCAGAGATCTTAAATGAGACTATTCCTTTAGAGGAGATATTACCTGTAGCTATTTAGACAGTATTTATCTTATGCACTGAGACTTATTTGAGGTTTATTTTAGTTTATGTTTAGACTTATTCTTAGTTTATGATGGGACTTATGGAGACTTTATGTTAGACAGCTAGACTGTGGTTTATCTTTATTTTGAGACATGGTATTTAATTATGTCATTCTTCTTATCTTTTATCATGCCTTATACTCTTATAGTTGTTGTGATTGAGTTTGCATTATGAGCTATTGTGAGATGTATAGTATCCTCCTTATGGAGTTGATATCATTGATAGGTTGTGAGTATTGTTTAGTATATTATTGAGACCTAGACAGCATTCTACCGCCGATGCTGCGGTGTAGGCTGGACGTACCCACGACTCATGCCCAAATTTTGGGTGCGGGTCATGGCACATTTTTAGCCCATGCAGGTCTAGCTTCGCAAGTTATGCGATATCGTGGTAGTGCGACAACTTAGTTGTACTATTATGAGCCTGCGATAGGATATAGGAAATAGGATTAGGATGAGATTATACTCAATCACAACTAGGAAAATTCTGATCTTCACAATAATATTCTGAATAATTTCTTCCTTTAGAATTTTACTGTCCTTCCTTGATGATATCGTATCTATTACCTTAATTAATTTTTAGTCTGTCTTCAGGATACCGTCGAAGACTAGGTCTTTGAGACTGGGAGCAGCAGCTTCAGAGAGGTCTGCTATCTCTCGACCTGACAAACAGATATCTGGAGTTCCTCCTATATCTCCTATTCATATGGGATTATCTACAGCTAATGGGATTCCTCTTCCACCTATTCAGAGGATTGTCCCGGCTGTGACGAAAAACATTCCACCACCACCGACACCAATTCTCGGAGGTGTGTCCACTGACAGGGAACAGATGTTCACACTAATCCAGGACATGTTAGAGGCCCAAAAAGTGACAGCAGAAGATCAGTGTATTCAAACTGAGGCTCAGAGGGTGCAAGCAGAGGTATACCAGGTACATACAGAGCTGATGAAAGAGAGCATGGAGAATGCTCATCAGGTGGCTCTCCAGGCTGTGGAGAGAGTAGCACGATAATAGCAGCATCCTGGCCAGCAATAACAAAGGCTAGGTACTATAGTGGACTTTAAGATGATGATGTCTCGAGAGTTCAAAGGCACCGAGGGAATACTCTACGCTGACGAATGGCTAGAGGATATAGAGAAAAACTTGTGTTTGGCACAGATTCCGGAGATTCTTCAGATCGAGGCCGCTGGCAGTCAGATGTTTGATATCATGCTGACTTGGTATCGTATAGAGCTGAGACTCCCTGTTGAAGGACTTACTTGGGAAGCCTTCAAGGAGCTCTTCAAGAAAAAGTTCTTCCCTGACGTAACTTTGGGAGCATTAGAAAGTCAGTTCCATGACTTAGTCCAAGGGAGCATGTCAGTTGATGAATATGTCGTAGAGTTTTGCCGATTGAGTTGATTTGTGCCATTAATGATTCGAGACCCAGGAGACAGAGCACAAAAATTTAGGAAGGGATTAAATAGAGAGATCAAGTCTCATACTTGGGATGACGCACTGCTACATTTGAGGGTATTCTGATGGATGCCCAGATTGCTGAAGATGACTTAGACCTCAGGCCCAAGAGAGGATGCGATACTTCTGGAGGAACAGGTGCTAACACATGACCGTCCAAGTGCCCACACTTTCAACAACAACAGAGGTCGTACCAATAGCAGCATCAGCAGCACCACGCACCAGTTCATAGACACATCCAGCAGCAGCAACCACATGACAGAATCGGCCCGTTGCCCAGTATGCATATTATGGTAATATGGGACATACCAGTGATATCTGCAAGAAAAGGTTAGATATTTTCTTGTCCTGTGGATCATCAGCACATCAGTTTAGAGACTGCCTATCTATTCAGAATCGTCAGGGTGGAGCAGGCGCTCAAAGAGGACCAGTCAAAGTACCTACTGTACTAGGAGGCCAGCAGAGGAGAACTCCACTTCTACCACAGCAGCAGAGGTTTACTCAGCACCAGCAACAGCAAAAAGGAGCACCACAGGAATGCACTTATGCAATAACGATTGAGGAGGCCGAGCCAGTTGGAGACATGATTTCTAGTTCAGTTTCTCTCGATTATATTCCAGTACTTGTATTATTTGATTCTGGCGCTTTCCATAGTTTTGTATATGTACCTTATGCCCTTAAACATTATTTAGAAATGAAACCATTAGATAAGACTTGCAAGATCACGACAGGAGAAAGCATTATCCTAGTCCATGATTATTGCAAGGATTAGAGACTATCATTGGAAGGCCGAGAGTTGAACGTGAGTTTACTTATCATGCCACTTCTGGGATACAATATTGTACTCGGAATAGGCTGGTTGAGTAAATACCATGCTTCTATAGATTATCACGGAGGTAGAGTAATATTTTGACAGCCAGGAGAGCCAGAGTTCGAGGTAGCCAAAGGAGCAACGGAGTAGAGCAGAGGCAATTTTTGTGGAGCCAAGATGAAAGAAGAAGAGTTACCACATCCACTGATAGCGGAGTTCCTGGATGTATTTCCAGAGGAGTTGCCAGGTTTGCCGCCAAACAGAGATATTGAATTCTCTATAGACTTGATACCAGGAGCGGAGCCTATTTGGTAACATGTCTATAGAGTCAAAAATAATGAGTTGGTAGAACTGAAGAAGCAAGTTGAGGAGCTACAAGACAAAGGTTTCATTAGATCCAATTCATCGCCATGGAAAGCCCTTGTATTTTTTGTACCGAAGAAGGACGACACGGTACGCATGTGTATCAATTATAGAGCTCTGAACAACCTCACTATCAAGAATAAATATCCGCTGCCAAGGATAGATGATCTTTTTGATCAATTGAGCAGGGCAAAGGTATTTTCAAAGATAGACTTGAGGTCAGGCTATCACCAGGTGAAGATATACCGAAGATAGCTTTTCAGACCAGATATGGCCAGTTTGAATTCACAGTAATATCGTTTGGTTTAACCAATGCATCAAAAATATTCATGAACTTGATGAACAAGGTATTCCATCAGTACCTTGACAAGTTCGTAGTAGTGTTTATTGACGACATTCTTGTGTATTCAAAGACCCCAAAGGAGCACGAAGAGCACCTGAGGATAGTCTTGGAGACTCTCAGGAAGAAAGAGTTGTACAAGAAGCTTTCAAAGTGTGAGTTCTTCCTTAACAAGGTTGAATTTATTGGACATATGGTTATGGGTGACAGAATTTCAGTTAACCCAAAGAAGATAGAGGCAGTGGAGTCATGGGATACCCCTAGTATGATAGCTAAAATCAGGAGCTTTCTTCGACTAGCAGGATACTACAGGAGGTTCGTACAAGACTTTTTCAAGATTGCAGAGCCGATGACTAGGCTAACCAAGAAAGATGTGGATTTTGTCTGGATAGAGGAATGTCAAGCTGTATTTGATGAGCTGAAGAAGAGATTGACGACAGCTCCAGTTTTGACATTGCCGTCAGGGACATCACTATCTACAGTGATGCTTCAGGAAAAGGTTTGGGATACGTTCTTCAGTAGCACGGGAAAGTAATTGCCTATACTTCAACACAATTATGCCCTCATGAGAAAAACTACCATACTCACGATTTAGAGTTAGCAGCAGTTATCTTCGCTCTAAAGATGTGAAAATACTATCTATACGAAGAGCGTGTGGAGATCTTCACATACCACAAGAGCTTGAAGTATGTATTTACATAAAAGAAGCTGAATATGAGGCAGAGAAGGTGATTAGAGTTGATGAAAGACTTTGATATCTTATTACAGTACCACCCAGGAAAGGCCAACATAGTCGTCGATACCTTAAGCAGGTATCCGATGGCTATATACTTGATTACAGATAGACACTTATTAGCCGATCTAGAGAGCTTGGGAATTAAAGTACTAGTTCCAGGCATTGAGATTCAGATGTGAAGATTGCAGATACAATCAAAGCTGATAGATAGAATTAGAGCTGCACAGTATGATGACGAGACTCTGAGGAGTATCAGGGCACAAGTTCGAACAGGTTTGATAGATGACTTCACTATTGCAGATGATGGATCCTTAAGGCATGGCACGAGGATGTGTGCGTCGAGTGGAGAGCTGCATAAAAAGATTTTACAGGAGGCACATCGCTCTCAGTACTCAATACATCCTGGTGCCAACAAGATGTATTGAGATCTGAGGGAGCATGTATGGTGGTATGATATGAAGCGCGAGGTAGCACACTTTGTATCCAGATGCTTAGTATGCCAGTAGGTAAAAGTAGATTGACAGAGGCCAGGAGGATTGTTTCAACCTTTACCTATTCTAAAATAAAAGTGGGAGCACGTAACTATGGACTTCGTTTCAGGGCTTCTACATTCTCCAGGAGAAAAGGATACGATTTAGGTCATCGGGGATAGATTGACCAAATTAGCCCACTTCTTATCATTCAAAGTGGGTACATCGACAGAGAAGCTAGCAGAGATGTACGTATGGTAGATTATCAGATTACATGAAGTTCCTATGAGTATCGTCTCAGATCGGGATAGTCATTTTACTTTTTATTTTTAGAGGAGTATGTAGGCTAGCTTGGGCACTCAGCTCAGGTTCAGTACCATATATCACCCCCAGAAAGACGGACAGTCTGAAAGGACTATTCAGACTCTTAAAGATATGCTACGCACTTACGTTTTGGATCTCGAAGGTTCTTAGGAGGACCATCTATACCTAGTAGAGTTTGTTTACAACAACAGCTACCAGGCCAACATTGAGATATCACCATTTGAGGCTTTATATGGATTAAGGTATCGTACACCATTATCTTGGGATAATGTTGGAGAGAGGGCCTTGTTAGGACCAAAAATGGTCGTAGATAAAGCAGAAAAGGTAAAACTCATCAGAGACAGACAGCGAGTGGGCAGGATAGACAGCGACATTGGGCCGATAGCCACCGTAGACCCCTAGAGTTTCAGGTATAGATTTTGTTATTTATTTGTTTGTGATTATTTTGTTTTAGATTGTGTGTTAAGACTGTTTGTTCTAGGTTGGCGATTTATTGTTCCTATGGATTTCTCCAATACAGGACATGATTTATTTTGGTAGAGGCAGAAAACTTAGTCCACGATACATCGGACCTTTCGGTATTCTTGAAAGGGTCGGTACAGTAACCTATATACTGGACTTGCCGCTTGCTCTAGATGGAGTGCATGACGTATTTCACGTGTCACAGCTGAGATTGTACATGGCTGATCCTAGTCACGTACTAGATCACTCAGAGATCGAGGTTGGACAGACGCTTAGCTATCCTGAACAACCTGTAGAGATCTTGGATCATAGAGAGAAGGTATTGCGGAACCAGACTATTCCTTTGGTTCGTGTTGCATGGAGACATCACTCTCCAAGCGAGTCAACCTAGGAAAGAAAGGACGAAATGCGCGAGCATTATCCGTATCTTTTCGTGATTTGAGGTATAATTCTTTGTTTGATTGTTTGTTCTTGTACTAGTTTATTTTTAATTTTGAGGACGAAATTCTTTTAAAGAGGGTAGACTTGTCACTACCATATTTCGGATTAAGAATATTTTCATCTTTTTATAATTTAATATGCAAATAATTGCATGATAATTAGTTATATTTAAATTACTGTAATTTTATTTGATTGTTGTACTTTACCGTTGCTTCGATAATTAGAGCACTACACTAGCCACTGCCTTTCAACTAATTTTACACCATTGTCCTAGACGTGCCAGTCTTTTATTATGATCCTTGTATAACTCATAACTATGCCATGATGTGCTTTATTTTAGTCACACAATATTCGTCACAAACGACTATATTTAATACAATATAAATCCAACTTTATATCCTTGTGCATTCCAAACAAAATTGGAGACACAATCTCGACTCATTTTGTGCAACCCAAATTAGGGTAATATTCTATTCTGAGTCTACTTCATTCATGACACTTGTGTCTCTACTTCATTCATGACACTTGTGTCCCACTTAATTTTAGTCTCATGTACTTCTAATTAATTTTAGAACACAAATTATATTTATTTTAATTTAATTAAACTATAAACTCAACTTTGTATAATCTTCCAATTGTTGGGCACTTTTATGCAAAAGTGCATTAAGGTATCCATCACATTGGACACAACACGTGAAGAAACCTATTTCTTCTATATGTGAATTTTTTTTATAAATTTTGGGAGTGTGTAACTCAATATCAACCTCCTTAAACCATAGCCCTCCAAACTTTGAACCAATTGCAATCCTAGCCATTTATTTTGAATCCATTGAATCCTAGCCCTTGAAATATCTTCATGACAAGCCCTTTTCCCAAGAAGTATGGACCAAATTTCTAGGTCATCCTAACACTATATATATATAAATATTCTTTTTCTTTTTCTTTAATTCCTTCAACCTAAAAACCTAATACCCAACCAACCTTTACCCTTTTTGTTCACCATTCTCCCTTCCCATCAACCCCTCGACCAGAGACCCGCCGGAGTCATTATCAACCTCGTCGCAGTCACTCACCGCTGCACCAAGCCCATGCCTGAGCCCTGGCCAGACAACCTTCCCTCATCCCGCTGTCTCGATTGCTGAACCCGACTGCCACTCGACCAGATCCACCATTGGCCTGGAGCTCGACCCCTCTGCCGACCGATTGAACCGCCCTGATTCGCTGCCCTCAACCGACCGTTGCACGACCGCAACCACCATCTCCTCCATTAATGACTCCCTGTACCACCACCCTGTCAACCTCCACCAGTGGCAAAATTGATCGCTGAACCAAGCAGTGCCACCTCGCCAACTCACCTGAACCCGTCGGAGCACGACTAGAGCATGCCTGAGCCCGCTGCGACTCGCCAGAACTCGCCTGAAGTCGGAGAACCCGCTGTCCATGACTGAACCAATAACTTTCATCTCGATGACTCGTCGAAAGCCTCATTCTCGCGTACACAGGTTCGAGTTCTCCTTCTGGCGTACATGTGCACGTGCACGCATACGCGTATTTCTCATTAGTATGCATACGTATTTTTAGTTATGGTTTAATATACGTGTATTGTATATATGGTATAATTAGTATATATATTTATAGTATATGTATTCTATTAGTATATATTTAATATATATAATTGGTATATATATATATATAAATATATATATATGTATATAGTATATGAATTCAATTAGTATATATACACATATATATATTGTATATGTATTTAATTCGTGTACATATATATTATAAGTAATTAATGTTATATGATAGTTAAGATTATATGCATATTTATAGATGTACTATAAGACCCTAATATAATTACGGATATCTCGTAGTTATATTAACCTGTGACCATGTGAATTGTGTAACCTTCGTATCCTGAAATTCTTGTTTAAATATTGTTATTATGTTAATTTGGGACTTTTGAGATTTTTTTACAATTTTTAGTTAATTAAAAACTAGTAACCCTAATTTCCTAGAAATTTCAAGAATTTATTTTGGGGTCAAATATAATTAAAAATATCCCAAACTTTTATTTTAGGTTCTAAATAATCAAATATATTTTCTAAAAATTTTTGCGAATTTTTTGATTATTTTTAGCAATTATTTTGAGTTAATTATGAAAAACTGAATTAAAAACTAATTTCTGAAAAAGAAAACCCAAAAAGTAATTATTTCTGTCCAGTCAGCAAACAGGGGGCCCACCTGTCAGCCTCCCGCAGCAAACAGTGTCGGGCCCACCTGTCAGTGACTGCGGGGTGGGTGCGAGCCAAGTCAGAGTTCGACTCCAAACGAGGCCCAATTTCTTGTGTTAGAACGATATTGAGGTTAGATTTCTGATTATATAAATTGTTTTACAAAATAATGAGTATTAAATTCTGAAAAATTCGTAGAGCACAGCATGTCCGAAAATAGACGTATTTCAATATTTTTGCGATTCTGGGAGAACCAGGAATCAGAATCATGAACCGTTTGAAGTTTCGAAAAGCTAATGTCGAGATAATTGACATATATTTTTCCAAGAATTTAATTCGAAGTATTTTTATACTGTTAATTCTGTAGAACTTCTAGGTTAGAATTTAACCATCGGTGCACGATACGAAACTTGTATGTGCCATAATTCCCAAACGAATTTGAATTCGGACGAGCCATAAATTCCAACATGTTTTTGATGCTGAAATCTACAGGAAATCATACATGAAAGTTGAGTTTGTGTTGGTTGACTTTTCGGTCAACATATCGCCTTAATTTGCGTGTCATGAGTCTCGAGTTGATAAAATTCAGTTCTTTTGGACAAAATTTAGGAATTAACCTAAAAATCCGAATAATAAGATTAAAATAGGATTTTAGAGTAATTATTCCAGAATTAAATAAATTAAAATAAATTATCTTTTGATATGGTAAGTTTGTAATACATAGGTTATTTGGACTGTGACTTGGACTCTGATTCATACCAGCAGCAGGACCCCAGGCGAGTACATTCTTTGAAAGTTTCCATTATATTGATTATCTCTATAATTCATGTTGTATAGCATACATGACTCTGACACTGTTCTTTACACGAGTTGGTATCATTGAGACCTGTCACGAGGAGTCATGATTGGGGATCCATCGTGCTAGCTAGGGAAAAAGGAGAAATATTAGTAGCTTATGTGATCATACCCAACCTTACATGCATTATAGCTTACCCATACCTCACGTCGGTACAGTCTGACCATTACATGCCTTATAGCCTGTTACATGTGATTAGCCTGACTATTGCTCGCATCATAGCTATCCGAATGGTTAGCCTGACCCTACATGAATCATAGCTAATCATATATAACAAGCCTGATTAGTCCCAAGCCGATCACATGATATACTAATGTTTCACACACTTGGTTAGAGGATCATTGACATGCATCTCTAGTACATTGATCTAGCATCTCTACATGTTCTAGTTGTTGTTCTTGTACACATTTATATACCAGTTCATTGTTCTTGCGTATACTTGGATTTCTATTTCATTGCTAGATGTACATTGATGATGATATGCTCCAGTATTCCAGTTATTCCAGTATATCCATGCTCGTCAGTATTTCTTATTGCCAGTTTTCATATCTGTCTTGTATTTCTTTACATTGTGTTATAGTTTTTGTCAATATGTATGGAACTGCTATTAGAGGTATATTTTGTTTCAATCCTGACTGGATATTTTTTCCAGACTGTGACATAGAGGACTTGTTTCCAGCATATGTGGAGACAGGATGTTATTGATTGCAGGTTAGACTATTTATTGTTGTTTAGACTTGTCTCATATTTTATTTGTTTGCTTCGATATCTCATCGTGCTTTAGCTTATATGATTGAGTATTCCATATTATATTATGATATCTGTGTCTCCTTATAGAGTTGGATATTCGTGAGAGAATGATTAGATAGTATTATGACCTAGACAGCGTTCTACCGCCGATGCTGCGGCGTAGGCTAGACATACCCACGCTCTCGTGCCCCTATACCGGGTGCGGGTCGTGACACATTTTTAGTGGTGGCCCATGCAGGTCAGACTTCGCAAGTTGTGCGATGTCGTGGTAGTGCGACGTCTTAGTTGTACTACTGCGTGCCTGCGATAGAATATAGGACATAGGATACTAGGATGAGAGAGGATATTCAATCACAAATTCTTGAGAGATTCCTGGGACGACCCCTTGAGAATCTTATTATAATTTCTAATTTAAATCTTTTTTCTTGTTCCGTCCGCTCTCGCTTGTTGTTATTGAACTTGATTCTTTTTGGTCAGTTATTAAATTTAAATCTTGGTACCATTGTTGAGTTTGATTCTTGTTGACCAGTTATTAAATTTAAATCTTGGTATTATTGTTGAGTTTGATTCTTGTTGACTAGTTGTTAAATTTAATTCTTGGTATCGTTGTTGAGTTAATTTTATATCGAGATGAATTTTACGGACTAAAATTTACAGTATCATCTGATGACATATATTGATGAGGACAGTGAGAAAGGTAAAACGTCTACTTTGGTTATGGAACCTAGAGTTTATCGTAGCCATATTAGCTATCGTAACAAGAACGTAGGAATCTGACTTCGGATGTACATATCTTAGTTATGAATTTAGAGTCTCTCGTAGCCATACCGGTTGGCTTGGCGAGGATTCTAGATGACATGGTTATAGAATTGCATACCTTAGTTACGGAACCTGTCGTTTATCGCATCTATGCTTACTGGCGTGGCGAAAATTCTAAGTGTCATAATTTTGAATAGACGTGTATGATTATCAGGTCGTATCTTAAATTGGTTCTTAATGTATCATCTCAAGACTTATCTATTTTCGTTATTACAGAACTTTGTTCCATCACTTCTTTTCTTTACTAGCAGTAAAGATACTTCAGTCCTTAATCCAGTTCCTTTTTGAGCTTCTTTTCTTTAAGAATTCCTTGTTAGTGTGATAATTGGTGACTTGCAATTAGGTCTATATCTTGTATTAGTGTCGACTGAGTGTGACTTGTGAGTTTGTAAGTATTTCTTGGTTGGACATGTGAGTAGTAGGCATTAATCTAGAGATACCCATAGCATAATACCATATAGCAATAGTTCTATAATAGGTGCCATTATAATTAGTATTGGTACTATAAGTAGATAGAAGAGTAAGAGTATTAGTGATAGTTCTAAGAGTTAGTATCAGAGCCAGCATACCCGTCCTGGATAGTCATGAATTTATGTAGTTGGGCGATCCAAGAAAATAATTAAGTATCAAGGATTTGTGTTGAAAATTAATGGAGCATGATATTCACTTTGATGGTTGATACTTGGGTGTATCAAGAGTAAATAAATGTATATGCATAAATGGTATTAATGAGTGTGCCATGGGTAAAGAAATATCAAGATTGGTCATAAAAAGAATGAAGTATATCACAGATTAGTGTATCAGCCTGTAAAGGATTTAAGAGAGGATACGTATACATAAATTGAGATATAGAACCATATGCCGCCCATGAGAGTGAAGTGAAACATGGGTGTTATAACTAGTGCGAATAATCGTGAGTTCTAATAAGTCTGATGAGGTGATCTAATGATGAAGCTAGTGTTACCATACCAATAGTGCTAGTGTTTCTATATCAAGGATTAGTTGAGAATTATGCAAGTAACAGTAAGTATCTCGTGTGATAATATTAGATTGATATAACAGTTAATATGGATAGAAAATTATTGGAAGTAATAGTGCAAGTAATTTGGACAGTGCAAATTTTAGTACACAGTTGAGAGTTGTAGACAATTGGTGTATTTGTGTGTACCTTAAGTATTAGAGATTGTAAGTATTTATATGTATACTTAGATAGATGTGGATTTAAATTTATAATTTGAAGAGTGGAAATGAATTGCAATTTTTAAGAATTTTGAGGAGTTAAGATTTTACGTTATTAAAATTTTTGGAGGATTAAAATTTAATTCAATAAACATAGTCAGAGATATAAAGATTTTTGAAAGTGATTAAAATTTTATTTCGATAATTGAATATTTGACTTTTGAGGAAAGTATATGCATTTTATTGTTCAAGAAGTTAAATTTTGAGGGTTTTATTTTGAGGATAAAATTTTATGGTGGGTAAGAAGTTTATATTAGTATATGAGTAGATGATATACATGTGTAAGGATCTGTTGACTTGAGCATGATTGAGATGGCACTGCAAACTGACTTGGGTGTCCATCTAGAGTTGTATTAGAGAGAGCAGTACTTAGTATGGTGTGTTGCACTTGATGTGCACTTGAGTGATAAGAACAACTAGTATAAACAATTATAGTAGGTAAGAGAGCTAGCAGTGAGTATGCTTGTAGTAGAAATAGTGGTACCTAAAGAGATAGAGGTATCAAACTTTGGATGCATCATTTGACCTATGATTGTGTTAGAGGTCCTTGGTATCATATTTTGGTATTAAATAAACAGAGGTGTGTAATGTGGATGTATCCATGGATATCTTGTGGACTAGAGATTAGTTGATATGGGTAACCGTGTATAGGGACATGAATTTGTGAATAAATATGCCAGAGTTAAGTGTATGATAGAGGTTGAAGATGTCCAAGTAATGGATTAGAAGGCTATGTTCTGTTCTTTCCTCATATTCTATTTTTTATCTGTTTGTTTGATTGATTGATTCCTTAGTACCATAGCTTGCATCAATGATCTTCTTGCTAGGATTAGTTAGTAGTACACCCTGACCGAGACCATAATACCATGACAAAAGAGACTATAATCATGCATGTTTCATCTAGATTGTATATTTTATCTAGATTGCGTGTTGTATTGCGTATTGTATGACTATAGGTAGGATTCTCTTAGACTTTGATTGCTGGGGGTTTGACCGTAGTAAAGATTTATGAAGAGGATATGACTTGACAAAGAGAGACACGGTGCTTTAAATATCGAGGATAAACATTAATTTAAATAAAGAGTTGAGAATTTAATATGGCAGAATTGATAATTTTGCTAAAATATTGATTTTTATGAAGATTAAGATATGATTGAATCTATCATTAAAATTCAAGAAAATTAAGGAGATTATCATTATATTCATTGGACTGCAAGTTATGAACTTATATTGAATTTGGTATTTGAAGATTTCATAATTAATACATTATTTGATTTTGTGTGGAAAAAGAAATCGAGGATTAAGATCATTAATGGATTAGTGTTGAATTCAAATTTTGGGATAAGATTTTTTTAAATTTTATAAATATGCATTTCCTGGATTTCAATTAAAGGATTGGATAATAAATTTTGTATTTAGTGAATTACTCAAGATTTGAGGATTAAGATGATTAGTGGATTAGTGTTTGAATACAAACTTTTTGGATGAGATTTTAACTTTTATAAATGTGCATTGATTGGATTTAAATTAGAGGATTGGATATTAAATTTTTGAGTATTTAATTATTAACACCAAATTTTGAGGATATTGTGATACGAATGGAATTCGATTTTTAAATCGGATTTTTTCGTTTAAAGTAATAATTTATAATATAATTATAGAAAACGGGAAAAGTTGGGGGAATTCGCATATGGGGGGCCACTCGCCAACTGAATTGGCGGGGTGCTGAGTTGGACAGCATCTCGCCAACTGAGTTGGCGGGGCACTCTCCTCGAGAGGATGCTCGCCAACTCAGTTGGCGGGGCGCTGACCGTTACTTCTATCCATTGCACAACGGATATATTTCACCCCTATAAATACCCCCCTAAACACTCCTCACACAACACATTCTCCTCATTCTCCTCCGCACACAACACATTCTCCTCCTCACACAACACACCCCCAAACACAATTCTCTTTCTCCTCCTGATATTTACTGGCGATGGCTACCCGCAATGACGGTCGTATTCCTGGCGGACCGACTACCGCGCTTATTATTAAGCAACGTGAGGACCACATTTTTAGGCAAATATTTACCGGCGAGGTAATTTTTGAAATTACAAGTTGCCAACTTTACTAATGCATATTGTTTTTATAATGCATATGTTTACTTTATTAATGCATATAAATTTACACACAAAATATAATGCATATATTTTTTATAGTTATACGACCATGATCATGCTTTACGAACCCGGATCCATGTACATTGGCAGGCCGAAAGGAATTATCGTACGTGGGAGATAAATTCGGTCCAAAAGGCTTTGGTGGAATCCTTTGGATTCTACTATATAGATCGTGTTAGATATTTAATCCACGATCTTCATTTAGTTGTAAGCTTTGCGGAGCATTGGTGGCCAGAACGCAACACTTTCCAACTCCCATTCGGCGAGATGACGATCACCCTTTTTGATGTGGCGAATATACTAGGGTTACCTATTAAAGGTAACGCTATATATTTTGATCCGCACTTAAAGGGATCTGATCTGATCCGGAGGTATTTCGGTGTTAGCCCTCCTTCAGGTCTAAAAGACGGCAATTATGTAAAATTTACATGGCTCCGTGGCAACTTTATGGACCTACATCAAACTATTGATGGGGTGGTTGATGTAGATAAAATTCGGGTATGTATTTTTATTAGTAAATTTGTTTATTACTTAATTTAATGGTGCAATTCTATATAACACTTAATAAATCCAGGTCATTCGTTGTACTAGAGCGTATCTGCTCTGTTTATGTGGTGTAATTCTATTTCTCGATGCATCGAGAAATATGGTAAATATGCAGCTTTTACCATTCTTGGATGATCTGACAAAACCTACTGAGCATGCATGGGGAGCTGCTACTCTTGCCTTTTTGTACGCCAATCTGACAGAATTTGTCAGATCCAATCGTAAGAGTATTTGTGGATGTATTTCACTGATACAGGTATGAATGAAAGACCTTAAAAAGTTAGAGTAATTTTATACGCAAATTTTGTTTGTTCTAATGTCATATTTTTGTTTTATAGTTCTGGTCCTACGAGCACTTTTATATTGGTAGGCCTGTTACCAGCATTCTCAGTAATGTTGGAGTATTTCCAGTTGCTATGTGCTGGCCTACAGACGTAGTGGATTATCAACACTACCAATACAGGACTGTATCACTATATCGTAGCCAATTTGATACACTGCAGTATAATGAGGTAATTTTTAAATATGTAATAAATATCTTTAAATTATTTAAGTTTTGATCGTAGATAAACATCACATCTAATTGATACAATATCTTTAAATAGGTAACCTGGTTACCGTACTCATGTGAACCTGATGCTCTAGAAATCAAGATGACATCCTATGCATTTACTTTACACAGATGTCATATTATATATGATCAGTTCACCATGTACCATTCGGCAGACCGTGTTCTTCGGCAATTCGGAATGGCCCCAATAATTCCCGATGATCTACCGACAGTCGGTTATGAGACATCAAATGTATTACAACGAATCATTGGTCTCGTTGCTGACTGGAATAATCGGTTCGAGAATTATAGTGTGAGGGACATGTCTCCCAGACTAAATTCTGCTGAGGAATGTAAGTTATAAGTTACTCATTATTCGTATTGATTTAGTGTAAATAGTTTGCTAAAATTTTGTTTATATTTTGCAGACATAAGTAGCCTGGACTACAGGCAATGGTGGGGATGCCCTCTTATAATTCTACGAGCATTATTCATAAGACTAGCTGAACAACTAAAATTATATTTAATTGCTAAATTACTTATAAAGCTTCTAAAGTGAGAACGACTAGGAAATGTTTGTCCCCTAAATAATTCATCAGTGATAGCTTTTACAACATCATCATCTACCGTATAATCTATATTTTCAACTAAATCATCACTATTTCCATCGTCGTTGTCACTATCATCATCAGGGTTAGATTCATCTGATGAATGATCTTCTTGGATAAATGAAACTATTTGTTGAGAAGAACTAGCACCCGAACTAACATGCTGATATTCAGAAAAATATTCATTATTTCTACTATCTAAGGTTACTGCTACTTTAATAACATATATTTTTATATACCGTGATTGTGAATTAATCTCAAGAATATAATTCCATGCATCTTCACTATCTATCAAAAAATAATTAGAATAAAAAATAGACTTTAGAATAAAATCATAATGAATAGAACAACGTTCAATAATATGATTACGTATATTTTTAAAACTAATATTCGGATAAGTTGAAAAAATTATACTTTCTCCTCCTTCATAATTTAATCCATTTACTTTACCGCCGTGCGAGCATACAATTCTTACGCTACGATCCATGAAGGTTGAGAACTTTTTCTACAGAAAACTCAAATGAACTTTAGCTGCTGGCAGAGAGACAGAGAGAGTGTTGGAGACTTTGCTAGAGGAAAGAGAGAAAATAGAGGAAGTAGATTGAGTGTGAGATGATTTGGTTGAGATAGGTAATTTATAGAGGGAGAATGTAATAGTCGTTGTTGTTAATAGCCGTTGTGGAACGGTCGGGAAACGGATTCTTACTCGCCAACTCAGTTGGCGAGAATATTGCAACGGGTCTAAGCCAACTCAGCATGACCCGCCAACTGAGTTGGCGAGCAGCCTCTCGAGGAGAGCGCCCGCCAACTCAGTTGGCGAGATGCTGTCCAACTCAGCACCCCGCCAATTCAGTTGGCGAGTGGTCCCCCCATATGCGAATTCCCCCAACTTTTCCCGTTTTCTATAATTATATTATAAATTATTACTTTAAACGAAAAAATCCGTTTTTAAATTTGAGGATTTTTCAAAAATATGATATCTATAGAATTTTGGAAGTTTTATAGCAATATGGATTACTTCATTATTATATGGTTTGATAAATTTAATTTTGATTGTAAAATAATATAAATGAATACATACAACTATTGAGGATTTTAAATTTCGAGGACAAAATTTTTTTAATGTGGGTAGACTTATAACCTTCGTATCCTGAAATTCTTGTTTATATATTGTTATTAGGTTAATTTGGGGCTATTGGGATTTTTCCATAATTTTTAGTTAATTAAAAACTAGTAGCCCTAATTTCCTAGGACTTTTAAGAATTTATTTTAGGGTCAAATATAATTAAAAATATCCTAAACTTTTATTTTAGGTTCTAAATAGTCAAATATATTTTCTAGATTTTTTTGGGAATTTTTTGATTATTTTTAGCAATTATTTTGAGTTAATTATGAAAAACTGAATTAAAAACTAATTTCTAAAAAAGAAAACCCAAAAAGTAATTATTTCTGTCCAGTCAGCAAAGAGGGGGCCCACCTGTCAGCCTCCCGAAGCAAACAGTGCCGGGCCCGCCTGTTAGTGACTGCGGGGTGGGTGCGAGCCGAGCCGAGCCGAGTCAGAGTTCGACTCGGACTCAGCTGAGCCGAGCCGCATCGAACTGTGACCATCCGATTTGGGCGGGCAGCGTTGGATGGCTGCCACGTGTCAAGATCTGAGCCGCAACTGCTTTCTCTCTCATATATATATATATATATATATATATATATATATATATATATAATAGTTTAAGTTATTTTCTAGGGTTTTTCTTGAGCCGGTTTTTGGAGAATTACCATCTAGGGTTCCTTCATCTTCCAGAAGCCATTGCGCATAGCTCCGGACTCCAAACGAGGCCCAGTTTCTTGTGTTAGAATGATATTGAGGTTAGCTTTCTGATTATATAAATTTTTTTACGAAATAATGAGTATTAAATTCTAAAAATTTCGTAGAGCATAGCATGTCCAAAAATAGATGTATTTTAATGTTTTCACAATTTCGGGAGAACCAGGAATCAGAATCATGAAATGTTTGAAGTTTCAGAAAGCTAATGTCGAGATAATTGACATATATTTTTACAAGAATTTATTTCAAAGTATTTATATACTGTTAATTCTGTAGAACTTCTAGGTTAGAATTTAACCATCGGTGCACGATACGAAACTTGTATGTGTCATAATTTTCAAACGAATTTGAATTCGGATGAGCCAGAAATTCTAGAATGTTTTTTATGCTGAAATCTACAGGAAATCATGCATAAAAGTTGAGTTTGTATGGTTGACTTTTCGGTCAACAGATTGCCTCGATTTGCGTGTCATGAGTCTCGAGTTGATAAAATTTAGTTCCTTTGGACAAAATTTAGGAATTAACCTAAAAATCAGAATAATAAGATTAAAATAGGATTTTAGAGTAATTATTCCAAAATTAAATAAATTAAAATAAATTATATTTTGACATGGTAAGTTTATAATACATAGGTTATTTGGACTGTGACTTGGACTCTGATTCATACCAGCAGCAGGACCCCAGGCGAGTACATTCTCTGACAGTTTCTATTATGTTGATTATCTCTATAATTTGTGTTGTATAGCATACATGACTCTGACACTGTTCTTTACACGAGTTGGTATCATTGAGACCTGTCACGAGGAGTCGTGATTGGGGATCCATCGTGCTAGCTGGGGAAAAAGGGAAAATATTAGTAGCTTATGTGATCATACCCAACCTTACATGCATCATAGCTCACCCACACCTCACGTCGGTGCAGCCTGACCACTACATATCTCATAGAATGTTACATGTGATTAGCCTGACTATTGCTCGTATCATAGCTATCCGAATGGTTAGCCTGACCCTACATGAATCATAGCTAATCATATGTAACAAGCCTGATTAGTCCCAAGCCGATCACATGATATACTAATGTTTTACACACTTGGTTAGAGGATCATTGACATGCATCTCTAGTATATTGATCTAGCATCTCTACATGTTCTAGTTGTTGTTCTTGTACACATTTATATACCAGTTCATTATTCTTGCGTGTACTTGGATTTCTATTTTATTGCTAGATGTACATTGATGATGACATGCTCCAGTATTCCAGTTATTCCAGTATTTCTATTTCCAGTATATCCATGCTCGTCAGTATTTCTTTTTGCCAGTTTTTATATCTATCTTGTATTTCTTTACACTGTGTTATAGTTTTTGTCAATATGCATGAAACTGCTGTTAGAGGTGTATTTTGTTCCAATCCTGACTGGATATTTTTTCCAGACTGTGACATAGAGGACTTGTTTCCAGCATATGTGGAGACAGGATGTTATTGATTGCAGGTTAGACTATTTATTGTTGTTTAGACTTGTCTTATATTTTATTTGTTTGCTTCGATATCTCATCGTGCTTTAGCTTATGTGATTGAGTATTCCATATTATATTATGATATCTGTGTCTTCTTATGGATTTGGATATTCGTGAGAGAATGATTAGATAGTATTATGACCTAGACAGCATTCTACCGCCGATGCTGCGGCGTAGGCTGGACGTACCCACGCTCTCGTGCCCCTATACCGGGTGCGGGTCGTGAAAAATTATTTGTAGACTGCCATATGTACACTGACGTACTGGTGAGACCCATATTATTTTGAATGTCTGTTATGCACAACAATTATAGACATGACACCCGTGCAACTAGATGCACACTTGACCTTATAGATAACAAGTAGCACCCCTAGCGTAGTCTCTGAGTTTATTATTTTTGATTATGTGTGTTAGTGTAATATCTGATAAAACATTATATTATATAATATGTCTATAGGACTGTTGGATCATTTAGACGATATTTTAGAAACATGACATTGGTATTGCCAACTAAGGACCACAGACGAGTATATTCTCTGACAGTTTTTATTATGTTGATTATCTCTATAATTCTAGTTGTATAGCGTACATGATTCTGACACTGTTGTTTACATGAGTTAGCATCATCGAGACCTATCACGAAGAGTCATGATTGGGATCCATCGTGCTAGCTGGGGAAACAGAAAAATATTAGTAGCTTATGTGATCATACCCAACTCTACATGCATCATAGCTCACCCACACCTCACGTCGGTGCAGCCTGACCATTATATGCCTCATAGCCTATTATATGTGATTAGCCAGACTATTGCTCGCATCATAGCTATTTGGATGGTTAGCCTGACCTTACATAAATTATAGCTAATCATATGTAACAAGCCTGATTAGTCCCATGTCGATCACATGATATGCTGATATTTTACATACTTAGCTAGATGTTCTTGACATGTATCTCTAGTGTATTGATCAAGCATTCCTTATGTTCTAGTTATTGTTCTAGTACTCACTTATATTCTAGTTCATTATTCTATCATACACTTGTATTTCTATTTATTGCTAGATGTACAATGATGATGATATGCTCCAGTATTCCTTTATTTCAGTGGTTCTTTATTCCAGTACTTCTTATTGCCAGTATTCATATCTATTTTGTATTTTTTTACACTGTGTTATAGTTTTTGTTAATATATATGGAACTGCTGTTTGTCTTGTACTTCGCTCCAATCCTGACTTGATATTTTTTTCCAGAGGATTTTGAGGACTTCTGTCCCACATATTACGGACCAGGTATAGATACAGACTACATACCAGAGATCTTAGAGGAGACTATTCCTTTAGAGAAGACATTACCTGCAGCTATCTAGACAGTATTTATCTTATGCACTGAGACTTATTTGAGGTTTATTTCAGTTTATATTTAGACTTATTCTTAGTTTATATGGGGACTTGTGGAGACTTTATGTTAGACAGCTAGACTGTAGTTTATTTTTATTTTGAGATATGGTATTTAACTATATCATTCTTCTTATCTTTTATCGTGCCTTATACTCTTATAGTTATTGTGATTGGGTTTGCATTATGAGCTATTGTGAGATGTATATTATCCTCCTTATGGAGTTGATATCATTGACAGGTTATGAGTATTATTTAGTATATTATTGAGACCTAGACAGCGTTCTACCGCCGATGCTGCGGCATAGGCTGGATGTACCCATGACTCATGGCCAAATTCTGGGTGCGGATTGTGACACATAGAATGTAGAATCTGAATAGTATAACATCCATATCGCTCCGTAGAACATAGACTCTGAATAGTATATCGTCTATATCGGTCCGTCGAACGTAGAATCTGAATAAAGGAAGAGGGTATCACATACGCCTACTACTCGTCCTCTCCGTCCAATGCCAATATACAAGTCACAAATAAGACGTGGATATCTCGTACTATAATGTAAGTCACTAAAAAAATATACACCTAAGCTAAATACCGTCATACGTGATACTCATACCGATGGCCAGTCAAGAATAAAGCATGTGTCCCTACATAAACTCACTCTGTGCTGTGCAAAGATACGTGTCAAGGCCTGAAAAGTTATATTGATAACTCCACAACTTTAGGTGGGTCCACTAGACACTAGGTCAACCACAAGTCCTAACGTCAACGCCTTCGTTGACTGCACCCGAGTCTTTTTCGGATGCGCACAGTTAAATACGATACTAAAATATGCAACTAAATAATAACTAAATTTAAATAGTATAACAAGGCAAGATATACTTGCCTGAAACTCTGATATGAATAAGCAAGGAACCGAAACCCACAGCCATGGTAGAATTGTCTTGGATGCCTACGAATAATTAATAATAATATTAATCACTACATTACACTATGATAATTACGTATACAACTACGACTTACGCAATGTCACGATTTGCCCAGATACCAATTAAACATTCTAATTAAAAATGATGGCTAGGGTTGACTAGTCACGGGTCAAGGGGGGTAGGTATACAGTAAGGTATCATTTCTCACATGTTGTAATCACGGTCACAGCTATAATTAGTGTAGGTGCTAATTTGTACCTCTAACACATGGGTACCAGGTATCCTACTTATTTTTAGGACATGTCTGATATGGGTAAATGTAAATTCCCTCAATTAATTCTATAGATAGTCATGTATAGGTTGGAAAATTTTGGTTTAGCAGCAGATGTTTGAGGTTTAGAGTAGGGTTGCATATGTCTGTTATTTATTAATTAAACCCTTGGCACGCCCAACCATTGTTAAATTATTCGGAGCCCAACATCAGCCCATAAATTCAATCAGACTGTGGTACTTCTGACTTGACTCGCCAATTTAGGTACTGGACTTTTCTGTCACATAAAATCAAATCCGTTGTGTCCAAAATTAATTGCACAACTTTTCATATCCAAAATTCTATAATTAAATTTTGTGTCGGACACCTGTGTCGTTACCCTCAATTTTGAGATACCAACTTAACCCGTTAAGCCGGACCAACTAAAGGGTCCAAGACTGACTCCAAGCCCCCACCATTTTTGACCTTTGTATCATTTCTAAATTTAGACCACAAGTGCCCCCATTTAATTTAAAAGCGTGGGACACTTTAATTCTGATTAAATCGGGGATACCAATTTTGACTAATCCTATTTTAATCCCCATTTAATCCCAATGCCCATTTAATTAAGTCCATGCCAAACACACAACACCCCCTCACCATACAAAATACCAAACACTAATTCCCCCATAATTTTTCCATTATTTCATGTGTTTGTGCAATTACCTAAATTTAAGGGGCTTAGTTACAATTATTGAATTTTGTATCCTTACCTCATTGGCCAAGACCAAATGGAGAGGCTACCCCTTCTTTGACCGTAGTAAACCCATCTCCCCCCTTTCTTTGCATGAATAAAACCTATTCCCTTCATGTAAAATCCCCACCCTCCATTTGAATTGGGAGCATCACAAACCTCCATCCTCTACACAACCTCCTATAAAATATCCTTTCACCCCTCTCCCCAATGCAGGCCCTAATCCCTAGGCACATTGGAAATCACCCTCTCATCTCTCTCCTCCCTCCTCCACCTAGAAAACCGAACCTCCCTACATATTCATTTTTTCCTCCTTCTTCTTCTTCCTTTCTTCTTCCTGGAGAGAGCTCCGGCCGAGCAGGCAGCACCCCCGCTGTCCTTCGGCGGCTGAAATTCCCTCCGACCATACGGCGAGATCCGACGACCCATAGCATATCCACCTCCAAACTGCTGCAACCCGCATCGAGCCCGTATCCTGCAGCTCAGCCACTACAACCAGCCTCGCCCGTTGTCCTAACGTCGAGCCCCTCGACTCCACTGCTCTCCGACGTCCACTGCACCGACGAACCTGCTACTTCCAGCGTCGAGCCCGAAGCTCCGACGAGCCGCGTCCAGCGTCGAGCCCTCGAATCCTCAGTCCACCTGAGCCCCACTCTGGTGAGTCACTGCCAACTTCCACCACCACCATTGCATCACCTCCACCACCACCATTGCACCCCCGTAGCCACCTGGACCCGCTATCCTCCGGCCAACCACGGTCGACGCCGCCTCGCCTAGGTATATCTTTCCCCCTCTCTTGATTTTATTCATTGTGTTATTATTTTATTAGGGTTTCATTTAAATATATTCATGTGAGTATATTATTAGGGTTTTATTTTTAGGGCATGTTAATGATGATGTAGGATTGATAAAGGACATGGGAAAATGACTTGTTGTATGTTGAAGAGGTTTAATATATTTTAGGGTTAATGTAGGTTAGGGTTTATCTTCTACATGAATTAAAATGATTTATTTAAAATATTTTGCATGGAGATTTAAGTTTAGGGTTTGCAAATAAATTATAAATTATGATAAAGGATTTTTATGGAGATTTAGGTTTTGATTTTGAAATAAATGTTCGGGATATATTACATGGTGGTAAAATGCTATTTAATTTAATGAGGATTAAATTGATGAGAAATAAGATTCTGATTTATTTGAACGTTAATGAACACCGAGGAGCACGTGATTGATTGAGGACTAGTGTATAGTGTAAAACCCCTAATCGATAATTTAGGGACTAAAAATTAAAGGTGGTTAATATAGAGTAGTACTTTGTGATTGGTAACTGTGGTTAACCCCCTAGCGTCTTGTCCCTGTGAGTTATAGCTGAGACTGAGATTCTATATAGATGTGTGTCACATCCCTATTTGATGTGGAATAGATTATTGATTTTGGTTTGTATCTCATCTCTAGGTACTACGGGACCTGAGGACTTGGACGTGGTACCGGATCCCCGTTATCAGCAGCCGAATACAGGCAAGTGTACCTTGCCACCCTGTATTTTAGATTACAGATATTTATTATTTCTTTATGTACATTGTGCATGTATTTTGTTTACGATCGATATTTCACGTCCGAATCACAACCGGGTGCAGACGTTCGTCATAACATCTTAGAATAATTGTTAGATGTTCGTAGCACCTCGATATACGTACCTGAGTATATCGATACCCCAGGATACACTCATATACTGTAATCGTGCCAGACTCCTATATCCTGATACTGACATCATAACCAGAGACTGGGATGACCTTAGGGTCACGTCTGTTGAGTTATTTTTGTGTGTCGAGACTGCTAGATAGAGGTTCAGGTTCAGCGCACAATCGTTGACTGCTTGGAAATGGGAAGACAGTTACTAGATGTTTGGGCTCCTCTGTACGTGCTTATATTTGTATATGTAGTATTTATGTAGTTATCATGTATCTAGTGTAGTGGTATCACCCGTGTGACTCTTTGTCCGGAGCTGCGGTACGTCCCGTGTGTTTCCGTGTCCGGAGCTACGATTTTATTTTGGACATCCCACGTGTCAAACATTGTCTTCAAACTGTGTCTCACTTAGTTGGTTATGCTAGACTACACCGTCATTGCACTTGTACTTTCTATTGTACTTTGGCATGCTGTATTTTGTACCTTGTTACGTCCCTCTGAGGACCCGATCCCCTACCAGTTTTGCAGCATAGACGATTACGAAGCATTGGACTTGCTGATGGAGTTACACGTCTTGCGGGCACTGTACCAGGTACTCACATTATTTCTATCGGCATTATAGTTACTTTATTCTTATTAATTATTCATCTGCTGTCATAGCCTAGTTTTTGTAGACTCATCTCTTCTCGAGTCTATTCGAGTTTGTGTGTTATTGGGCGGCCGACTTTGGCACATATAGCTTTTTTTTGTTTATTATTGTATATTATGGATTGATACATAGAGGTTTATATTTATGGGATATCTAGATAGTGCCCTTTATATTTTACAGCTTATACATATTCGAGTCAGACTAGAGTCTGGTCGAATGCGTAGCTGGCGTGTCAATTATTCCTAGTCCTACGTATTTTGGGATTGGGGCATGACATATTTTTGTGGTGGCCAATGCAGGTCAGAATTAAATCGTCTTGGTCACCTGACTGTGCCAAGCGAGCCTGCAAATTAGGAATAGATATTATGATAGTTGAATAGGATCTCAATCCATAATCAATTTTAAAAACTCACTTTGTATGTGATTATCGCCCTTGGACTTCCAATTTATTATCGTTTAATTTCCGTCAATATCGTTATCTTTATTTCTTATCCCCTATTGTTCGGAAAGATGAGTGCTGACTGATGATTTCCCTTCAGAAGAAGATCGAAGTCCGACGACAGAAGATAGAATTTGTATAACATTCTTTGAGAAGATTGTTACCCTGAGTAGGATAGATTAATATGTTCTTTGGATTCTAGAACTAGTATGGAAGGGTAGCAAAAGAATTAGAACCAGTAGTACCCTATTCGTACTTGAGATAGCAGTGATCTTGGAAGTACTGGGAGCTGGAAGGATTGTTGATCATAACCTAGAATAATTTATGGAGGTGCATAGCCTGATGCTAGGAATTAGTTGTTATAAATGATAGCGATACCAGGAATAATATTATGGACTAGAGGAGATAAAATTTCAGGCTCTCACTTGGAAGATAATAATCTGATTCCAGGAATTCTAGTATGCGCTTGGGTGATACCATTATTGTACTATATGACTTGGAGAGATGAATAACTAAATAAAGAAATTTGAGGAATAAAATTTTAGGGAAAGCCTTGAGGAGAAGAGAAATTATACATTAGGCAAGGAAACATTTTCTTTTGAGGATTGATGTTGAAAACAGAACATGAGAAGTTATCTTGAGGTTAAAGTCTAGACGATGACATCATTCTAGCATGAGTTGGTTGAGCCAATACCACGAGACGCTGGATTGTCGACGTGGTTGCATTATTTTTTGACCACCAGGTTACCCTGAGTTAAGTTTCTTCAGGGAGCCCAGGAGTATGGTGCCCATCTACCTTAGGGGCACGGTACACAATACAAGGTAAACCAATGTACCCCCATATTATATAAGTGTTTGAGGATGTAGTTTTAGAGAATCTTCCAGGCCTGCCACCTGACAGAGAGATAGAGTTGCTATAGAGTTGACTCCAAAAGCCGAGCCAGTTATTTACTCGTCTTTAGACTAGCACCGATAGAGTTGGTTGAGTTGAAGGTCCATAGTAGAGGATCTCTTAGACAAGGTTTTCAATCGGGCTAGTATTTTTCCATGAGAAGCAACCATCTTACTTGTGTATCGATTACAGGGCATTAAATGCTGTAGCGATAAAGAGCAAGTACCCATTGACACGCATCGATAATTTTTTTCTAATCGCTAAGTGGCGCATATGTATTCTCGAAGATCGATCTCAGATTCGGTTCTCATCAGATCAAGGTATAGAAAGAGAATATTCCGAAGATGACTTTTCGGACGAAGTATGGGCACTATGAGTTTCTAGTCATGCCGTTTGGTTTTAACCAACGTGCCAGCAGTATTTATGAGGTTGAGGAATAATATTTTCTACCAGTACTTGGATAAGTTCGTGGTGGTAGTTATCGATGATATCATGGTATATTCTAAGAGCTAGGAGGAGCACGAGAGGCATCTCAGGATCGTGTTGGAGACGCTGAGGCAGGAGAGGCTGTACCCCAAGCTCCGCAAATGTGAGTTACTTTTGGATAGAGTACCCTTCCTGGGACACAAAATTACCAGAGATGGACTAGCAGTTGACCCGGAGAAGATAGTTGCAGTTGAGACAGGGCCAACCCCTGTACCTGTTACAGAGATTAGGAGCTTCCTCGGACTTACCGGATATTATCGAAGGTTCGTAAAAAATTCTCGAGGATTGTTGCGCCTATGACGCGACTGACACATAAAGGCGAGGAGTTTATCTGGACCAAAGAGTGTCAGATGGCTTTCGATGAGCTGAAGAAGCGTCTGACATCAGCACCGATTTTGATACTACCTTTATAGAGAGCATATTGAGATTATACGGAACACCAAAAAGTCTGAAGTATGTCTACACGCAGAGGGAGCTCAACATGGGACAGAGGCGCTAGCTAAAATTTATGACAGATTATAATATCGAGGTTGCAGTACCACCCTGGCAAGGCGAATGTAGTAGTAGATGCCTTAAGCAGGAAGCCTATGGCATAGTTTTACGACTCATCGCCAGTTGTTAGAGGATTTTCAGGAACTCGGGATTTAGATTATATTGCCAGGCATAGATGGACAGATGGCTAGTCTCGAGGTTCAGTCTACTTTGTTTGAGAGGGTCAAGGCAGCCCTGCCTACAGATGCGAGATTTTAATGTCTACGAGAGAGGACAGAGGCCGACATGCAAATGGGACTCAGGATTCACGAAGATGGAACATTGAGATATGGAGATCGCCTATGCGTTCCGAGTGGTGAGCTACGCCAAGAGTTAATGACCGAGGCTCATAGCTCGATTATCCTATTCATTTTGGGAGTACGAAGATGTACCGAGATTTGAGGCAACATTACTGGTAGCATGGGATAAAGAGAGAGATTACAAGATTTATGGCAAGATGCTTGGTATGTCAGCAACACAAGTCTGAATAACAGAGAACTGTAGGACTATTGCAGCCGCATCCCATTCTCGAGTGAAAGTGGGAATATATTACAATGGACTTCGTCACAGAATTCCCGCGGAGCCCTAGCGGGAAGGATGCAGTTTGGGTTGTCATAGACAGACTCACCAAGTCTGCACATTTCTTGTCCTTCAGAGTTGGGCAGTCTACGAATATATTAGCTGACATGTATATGAGACAGATAGTACGACTACATGGAGTGCCTGTCAGCATCGTATCGGATCGGGATTCCAGATTCATATCACATTTTTGGCGGAGTATGCAGGAGAGCCTAGGAACTTGTCTCAAGTTCAGCACTATATATCATCCATAGATTGATGGCCAGTCAGAGTATACGATACAGATATTAGAGGATATGTTGAGAGCGTACATGATTGATTTTGGAGGATCTTAGGAGGACCACCTATACTTGGTAGAATTCTCCTACAATAACAGCTACCAGGCTAGCATATAGATGGTACCTTATGAGGCACTGTACGACAGGAAATATAGGTCACCAGTATGTTAGAGTGACGTAGAAGAGCGTCAGATACTTGGTCCAGAGTTGGTGACACAGACAGTAGAGAAGGTCAAGCAGATTCAGAGCCACCTGCGAGCAGCACAGGACAGACAGAAATATTGGGCAGATGCGCACCGTAGACCATTGGAGTTCAAGGAAGGTGACCATGTATTTTTGAGGATATCGTCTACTTATGGTACCATCAGATTCGGAGGCAGAGGCAAGCTGAGTCTGAGGTACATCGGACCTTTTGACATCTTGGAACAAGTTGGCGAAGTGGCTTACCGTCTTGCATTACCTCCATCATTAGAGGAAGTGCATAACGTATTTCACGTATCGTAGCTGAGGAGATATGTCGCAGACCCTAGCCACGTGCTTGATCATTCAGAGATTACAGTCGAGCCCAGTCTATCTTACGTAAAGCAGCCAGTTGAGATCCTCGATCACAGCGAGAAGACTTTGAGAGGGCAGACTATTCGACTGGTCAGAGTTGCATGGAAGCATCGTTCGCCAGGCGAGTCTGCCTGGGAGCACGAGAATTCCATTCGACAGCAGTTTTCATAATTATTTGAGGAGCAAGGTACGAATTTACATACCGTATTTGATTACTAGCTTGTTTTTAAAATTCTCTTAGCTATTATCGTGCTTTACTTTTAATTTCGGGGGCAAAATTTTTCTAAGTTGGGAAGAATATAAATTCCCTCAATTAATTCTATAGATAGTCAAGTATGGGTTAGAAAATTTTGGTTTAGCAGCAGATGTTTGAGGTTTAGAGTAGGGTTTCATATGTCTGTTATTTATTAATTAAACCCTTGGCGCGCCCAACCATTGTTGAATTATTCGGAGCCCAACATCAGCCCATAAATTCTATCGGACTGTGGTACTTCTGACTTGACTTACCAATTTAGGTACTGGACTTTTCTGTCACACAAAATTAAATTCGTTGTGCGCTAAATTAATTACACAACTTTCTATATCCAAAATCCTATAATTAAATTTTGTGTCGGACACCTGTGTCGTTACCCTCAATTTTGTGATACCAACTTAACCCGTTGAGCCGGACCAACTAAAGGGTCCAAGACTGACTCCAAGCCCCCACCATTTTTGACCTTTGTGTCATTTTCAAATTTAGACACCAAGTGCCCCCATTTAATTTAAAAGTGCGGGACACTTTAATTCTGATTAAATCGGGAATACCAATTTTGACTAATCCTATTTTAATCCCCATTTAATCCCAATGCCCATTTAATTAAGTCCATGCCAAACACACAACACCCCCTCACCATACAAAATACCAAACACCAATTCCTCCATAATTTTTCTATCATTTCATGTGTTTGTACAATTATCCAAATTTAAGGAGCTTAGTTGCGATTATTGAATTTGGTGTCCTCACCTCATTGGCCAAGACCAAATGGAGAGGCTACCCCTTCTTTGACCGTAGTCGACCCATCTTCCCCCTTCCTTTGAATGAAGAAAACCTATTCCCTTCATGTAAAATCCCTACCCTCTATTTGAATTGGGAGCATCACAACCCTCCATCCTCCACACAACCTCCTATAAAATATTCTTTCACCCCTCTCCCCAATGCAGGCCTAATCCCTAGGCACATTAGAAACCACCCTCTCCTCTCTCTTCTCCCTTCTCCACCTAGAAAACTGAACCCCCCTAAATATTTATTTTTCCTCCTTCTTTTTCTTCCTAGAGAGAGCTCCGGCCGAGCAGGCAGCACCCTCGCTGTCCTCCGGCAGCTGACCTTCCCGTCGGCCATGCCGACGAGATCCGATGGCCCGCAGCACAGCCACCTCCAACCCGCTGCAACCCGCGTCGAGCCCGCACCCCGCAGTTCAGCCGCTGCAACCAGCCCCGCCCGCTATCCCAGCGTCGAGCCCCCCGACTCCACTGCTCTCCGACGTCCACTGCACCGACGAACCCGCTACTTCCAGCGTCGATCCCGAAGCTCCGATGAGCCGCGTCCAGCATCGAGCCCTCGACTCCTCAGTCCACCTGAGCCCCACTCTGGCAAGTCACCGCCAACTTCCACCACAACCATTGCATCACCTCCACCACCACCATTGTACCCCCGCAGCCACCTCGACCCGCTGTCCTCCGGCCAACTACGGTCGACGCTGCCTCGCCTAGGTATATCTCTCCCCCTCTCTTGATTTTATTTATTGTGTTATTATTTTATTAGGGTTTTATTTAAATACATTCATGTGAGTATATTATTAGGGTTTTATTTTTAGGGCATGTTGATGATGATGTAGGGTTGATAAAGGACATGGAAAAATGACTTGTTGTATGTTGAAGAGGTTTAATGTATTTTAGGGTTAATGTAGATTAGGGTTTATCTTCTACATAAATTAAAATAATTTATTTAAAATGTTTTGCATGGAGATTTAGGTTTAGGGTTTGCAAATAAATTATAAATTATGATAAAGAATTTTCATGGAGATTTAGGTTTTGATTTTTAAATAAATATTCAAAATATATTACATGGTGGTAAAATGCTATTTAATTTAATAAGGATTAAATTAAGGAGAAATAAGATTCTGATTTATTTGAACGTTGATGAACACCGAGGAGCACGTGATTGATTGAGGACTAGTGTGTAGTGTAAAACCCCTAATCGGTAATTTGGGGACTAGAAATTAAAGGTGGTTAATATAGAGTAGTACTTTGTGATTGGTAACAACGATACGAAATGAAGGAATTATAATCATTAACTGTATTTTGAGGATGGTTTGATAATGTGGTACAGATGACTAGATGATTTGACTTATCGTACCGATAGTCAACTGTGGTTAACCCTCTAGCATCTTGTCCCTGTGAGTCATAGCTGAGACTGAGCTTGGGTATAGATGTGTGTCGCATCCCTGTTTGACGTGGAATAGATTATTGATTTTGGTTTGTATCTCATCTCTAGATACTACGGGACCTGAGGACTTGGATGTGGTACCGAATCCCCGTCATCAGCAGCCGGACGCTGGCAAGTATACTTTGTCACCCTGTATTTTAGATTACAGATATTTATTATTTCTTTATATATATTGTGTGCGTATTTTGTTTACGTTAGATACTTCATGTCCGGATCACAACCGGGTGCAGACGTTCGTCATAACGTCTTAGAATGATTGTTAGATGTTCGTAGTACCTCGATGTATATACCTGAGTATATCGATACTCCAGGACACACTCATACACTGTGATCATGCCAGACTCATGTATCCTGATACTGACATCATGACCAGAGACTGGGATGACCTTAGGGTAGCGTCTGTTGAGTTATTTTTGTATGTCGAGACTGCTAGATAGATGTTCAGGTTCAGTGCACAATCGTTGACCGCTTGGGAAGGGGAAGACAGTTACTAGACGTTTGGGCTCCTCTGCACGCGCTTATATATGTATATGTAGTATTTATATAGTGATCATGTATCTAGTGTAGTGGTATCACCCGTGTGACTCTTTGCCCAGAGATGCGATACGTCCCGTGTGTTTTTGTGTCCAGAGCTACGATTTTATTTTGGACAGCCCACGCGTCGAACATTATCTTTAAACTGTGTCTCACTTAGTTGGTTATGCTATACTACACCGTCATTGCACTTGTACTTTCTGTTGTAGTTTGGCATGCTGTATTTTGTACCTTGTTATGTCCCTCTGAGGACCTGGTCTCCTGCCAGTTTTGCAACATAGACGATTATGGAGCATTGGACTTGCTGATGGAGTTGCACGTCGTGCGGGTATTGTACCAGGTACTCACATTATTTCTACCGGTATTATAGTTACTTTACTCTTATTGATTATTCATCTGCTGTCGTAGCCTAATTTTTGTAGACTCATCTCTTCTCGAGTCTATTCGAGTTTGTGTGTTATTGGGCGGCCGACTTTGGCACATATTGCTCTTTTTTGTTTACTGTTGTATATTATGGATTAAGACATAGAGATTTACATTTATGGGATATCTAGATAGTGTCATTTATATTTTATAGCTTATACATATTTGAGTCAGACCAGAGTCTGGTCGAATGCGTAGCTGGCGTATCACGTATTCCTGGTCCTACGTATTTTGGAACTAGGGTGTGACAGTAACCATCTAGGTCTCCATGCATGGTGCGTCATGTCCTCATGTACCGTGAACAACGAGATAATTTAACCACCAAAAGTGTTACAATTATAAATAGCGCATAATACGAATTTTATGTCCTAGATATTAGATTAGTGCATGAGGGACAATTTTAGTCCAATACTTAGGTCAACCAAATAATATACTAAACTAACCAGCTTTCTACTAAATTATTACTAACAATAGCCACTATGCACATGTAAAAAAATCATATTTAAATATGCAATATTAAATATTAGGTATTAGGTTTATATATCAATATTCATGCATTACTCAAGGAAGAGGAGTTCCGTGGCTCATCGGCGGCCTGTCTCCGGCGAGGTAGGGCGGTGGCGGTAGAGATGGTGAAGAGAGTATTGGTGATGATGATAATGATGATGATGGAGGTTGACATCGGTGGTCCGGCAAGGGGGAGATAGGGAGACGGTCGTGGGGCAGGGTCGACGCTGCTCAGGTCGACGGAGGAGATGGAGGCTTCTGTGGGGGTCGTGCTTGGGCGAAGGAGATCGCGAAAAGATTGTCGGTTTATGATGTAAAGGAAAGATGAAGTCAGGGAGGAGTCGAGGTAAAATGGTGGTGGCCGGGATTCAGGCGGTGCTTAGTAGTGACGATGGTGATGGTGGCGGCGGTATTGATAAAGTCGGGCTGTGGTACGGCGGTGATGGCTGGCTATGGCAGGGTACAGATAGTGGTGGGTGGTCGTGGTGTAGGAGGTCAGGGTCATAGGGAAGTTGAGGGGGTCGGGGATTGCGAGGGTGGCGATGGTGAAGACTGGCAGTGGGGGATCAAAGAAGAAGGTGGTGTGGGGCGTTAATGGTGGCGGTGTTGTTGGGCTCCGGCGGAGGAAGGTGTGCATTTGGCGGAGGTCAATGCTGGGAAGTCGGGGACTAGTCGGGTGGGCCGCTCAGGCGGTGTCGAAGGGAGAGGCGGCTCAGGAAAAAGGGACCGTGGTGGCGCTGGTGGTTAAGGCGACTGTGAACCCAGGCGAAGGATGGTCAGGATGAGGATGAGTATATCGGGGACGATGGAGAGGGGTGGCTGCTCGGTGGAGGGTGGTCGAAGTTTGGCCGGGAAGGATGATGATGGCGGTTGTAAAGTTTAGGGTTAGGGTTGGTTTAGGATTTTGGTTTTGAATGAAGGAGGAGGATGGAGGGGATGGTGATGTAGAAAATAATGGAGGAAGATTTTTGCATGTAGGAGATGAGGGTGATGACAACCAAGGGATTAGGGCCGGCCTATGTATTCCTTGGGATGGGGTTGGGTGTTTACATGAAGTAAATTAGAGGGTAGAGATGGTATTGGGTTGAATGGAGGGCCAAGATTTGACATGGAGAAAAGTATACAAAAAAAGGGAGAGAGAAAGGATTGGACTGGTCATAGAGGGAGAATGAGATTTTCTTCATTGGCCTTGACCAATAGGATTATTACACATCATTGCACTTTTGCATAAAAGTCCTCAATAATTAAAAAATTGCACAAAAAGTAGAAATTAGGATTTAATGATGGAAGACACCGTATTTGGTGTGATGTAGTGAATAAAAAGGGTGTGTGATATTTAGTATGAGTCTTGAGGGTGTGAATGGAGATTTGGTTTAGTATTGGGTCTAGTTTTGGATTAAGTTGGGTCCTTACACCAATTTAATTAAAATTAATGTAAATGGTGTTATAAAATTAATTGGGAATACGAAGGTTTAAAATTTGGTAGAACACAAGTGTCATGAACGTAGTAGACTCGGAATAAAATATTATCAATATTCGGGTTGAACAAAATGGATCAAGGTTACGTCTCCAATTTTGATTGGAACGGACAAGGATGCAAAGTTAGATTTATTTAAATTAAAAAATAGGCGTTTGTAACGAATATTGTGCAACTAAAATAAATTACAAGGGAAGGTATTTATGAGTTACACAATGGTCAAAATTAAAAGCTGGCACGTCTAGAAAAAGTGTGTAAAATTTATTTGGAAGCAAATGCTGGTGTACCGCTCCAAATATCGAAGTAATGGTAAGTGCACTAAGTGATTAAAATATTGCACAATAAATCTAAAATATCGTATTCTAATTCTAATTAAATCCAAATTAACCTAGTCTCTCTATCTAAGCCAAGTAGACTTAATTTTGTCGAAGAATTTTACAATCTACCCAACTTATAAGAATTTTGTCCTCAAAATTAAAATAAACACATAATAAGATATAACCCATCAAGCAATGCTACGGACATACCTAGGACCGGTGGAGTTGGCCTTTGTACTATCTGTTGAGCTTTATTGACATACTGGAAATATTTTGGAGCCTGATGTTGGTTCGATCTGCACCTCAAACACCGTCATAACCTTGCAACTAGGACGGTTAATATCTTAACATTCTTTCCTAGGTATAACATCATTATCTTATAGTATCCATAATGGAATCATGTAACCTAACTTTTTATAATCGCTCTTAGCAGCAACAAGTCTAGTCTAGCTAGTCAGTCATACCTAGTCTAGAAGCTCAACTCAAATAATTTCTAGGAGAAGTATATGTAATAAAATACAACATAGGTCACTTCTTAATACATAGTAATAAGGATATATAGAAATTATGTAATAAATATCTATTCAATCCTTCTAAATATCCTAGAATAAAATATAATCAATAATAATAAGAATATCAATCTTAAAATCTAAAAATCTATCGGCCAGGGTAAATTAAAAAAATGTTCCCATATAACCACCTACTACTAAGGATTAGGTTCAGCAGGTCCTATTGGTCAAAAGTCTAAATCTCTATCCCTAAGTAGTTTATGTGTAATCCACAATATTCAGCTACCATTCATGTCAGACTTCTATCTTCCATTTACACCTCATACTCATGTGTCAATATGTAATCTAAGAGACTAGTGGTAATCATCTACTGATTAACCAATGAGTCAGCGTGTGATCTAAACCTGTATTTTGCTTCTTGAATTAAGACCTTTGTAGACTGTCTAACTCTGAAAGGTAAAGAGTGAGCAGACTTGGTAGGTCGACCCACGATCACCCATACCGTATTGCGACCACAGGAATCCTCGGAAAGCCCGTAACGAAGTCTATAGTGATGTGAGCCCATGTTCACTCAGGTATCATGAGTGGATTTAAGTAAACCTGCAGACTTCTGTTGCCCAGCCTTGACCTGTTGATATATCAGGCACTTTTCCACAAAGCGACTATCTCCTTCTTTATTTCATGCTACCAATAGTACTACCTCAAGTCTCTGTATATCTTTGTGCCTCCTGGATGAATAGAGTATGCTGAACTGTGCGCCTCTGATATTATCTCCTGATGAAGTTTTTCGTTCAGAACATAGAAACGATCTCCATATCTCAAAGTCTCGTCCTCGTGTATGTGCAATCTTGTCTGCATTTTGGCCTCTGTCCTCTATCGAAGTCTCTAGAATCTGGCATCTGTTGGCAAGGCAGCCTTGATCTTCTCAACTAATATCGATTATACCTGCTAACTTGACAACTGGCCGTCTGCTTCGGATATAATGACCTCTATACTCAACTGCTCTAGATCTCTCAACAGATATTGCTGGGTAGTAAAAAAGAATGCCATGGGCCTCCTACTCAATGTATCAGCTACTATGTTGTCTTTTCCCAGATGGTACTGTAGCTCTATCTCAAAGTCTATCATTACCTCGAGCCTACGTCTTTGTCTCTGGTTTAGGTCCTTCTTTAAATTTTAAAAGAAACTCGAGGTCAGATACTTATCGCGAATCTTATCTTATTGCCACTCTACTTTTTTTACCTTGAACCTACGGTTTTTCCAAATTTACTCCATGCGTACCCTTCATCCAAACTACATGGGTACCATCTTGTTTATAACTGGCAATCTATTATAGGTAGTTCACGATATCCAACTCAAGGCTATAATATATGTCGATACTCTCACCTTCAATCTAATCACTCTATTCCAGATACTAGCTTAACTAATCGAATTATCAATGGTGAAAATATGAGACTAATAGACACTGACAACCCAAATAAGTCAAGTACATCTAATCTAATTTGAAAGCTACTTGTATTACTCAGCTATCTCTTCATCCAAATGTTGGGTCTAGCAATCTGTCTAGCAATCTATCTATCTGTTTTAGCTTAGTCCTGATCATTATCTAGAGGATAGAAAAAATTCTAGGTCGGATACTGTAAGTCACAAGGTAACTAGGGGTTAACCACTATGGTTTGCTACCCTAAGTGTTATTTTATACCTCTATTTTTATTAGTATCCGATAATCTTCTTCTAGATGTGGGTCTAAAATTCTATCTTGTCAAGTTCATAATGTCGTTCCTTACATCACTACCATAAGACTATAACTAATTTTTAGCATCTAGCTATGTCCTCCCCAATTTATTCTAGAGTCTTAGAATCAAAAAATCCTTCCAGCTTCTAATACTTACAAATCTCTGCTATCTTAAGTAAGGGTAGGGTCTAGTTTTAAGTCTCTACTTCTATGTCTAATTCTTATATCAACAGTCTATACTAGCTCTAGTAATAAGAAAGAACTTATCAACCTTCTCTACCATGGTTAACCATCTACTCAAACATCCTATTAAATATGTCATCTTCGTCTTGACGAGGATCTACTCCTGGAGAAAATTACCGAGCGCGAGCATCCATCTTTCCGAAATAAGAAAGATGAGAAACAATAATAATGATATTGACGGTAAATAAATAAATACAGTAACTAAGTCCAAGGGCGACAATCGAATACAAGAGGAGTTTTAAAAATCAGTTATGGATTAAGATCTTATTCAACATTAATCTTATGTTGTAGGTTCGTTCGGTACAGTAACATAACTGAAACGATAAGCTCTGACCTACATGGGTCACCACTAAAACTATGTCATACCCCAGTCCCAAAATACGTGGGACCAGACACGTGGCAATAGCCAGCTGGTAAGACTCCATAGGGCTTTCCAATTTAATGGACCCGACGAAGCGCACTTACGCTGTCCATGGTCAAGTGATCCAATTAATAATCTATTTCTAACATGTAATAACTAAAACTAAATCTTAATCCATGGTAAATAATTTTAAGAAAGAATGATATGAATCATCAGTCTGCAGCCCAATAATACATCCGTTCGAATAGACCAAAAGAACAACATAGGTCTATAAACACTAGGCTATAAAAGCAGAATAAAAAATTAAAATTAGTACATGACTGTAATAGCTAAAAATATAAAGATACATGCAACGATGGCCACACTCCACTAGATCAAGCATCCTTTAAACTGCATAAATAACCTGGAAGAGAACCAGGTCCTCAGAGGGATGTAACAAGATACAAAAATATATGCCATAAAGTAAATACTGTGAAAACTCGAGGGTGAACTAACCAGCTAAGTGAAATATAATTTGAGGATAACTTAGTGCGTATGGGAAGTGTATGCTAGACATATGCTGACATAATTCACCAATCGTCGTGACTGGCTAGTATATGCCATATATGCCCCCATAACAAGGGTAATCTACAATATAATAATATCCATCTCTGAAGAGCGTGGCATATGTACATGTAACATCCATCATTCTAGAGAACATGAATATGTATAGTATAACGTCCATATCGCTCCATAGAACGTAGAATCTGAATAGTATAACGTCCATACCGCTTCGTAGAATATAAAATCTGAATAGTATCACGTCCATATCATTCCGTCGAACGTGGAATCTGAATAAAGGAAGGGGGTGTCCCATACGCCTACTAGTCGTCCTCTCCACCCAATGCTAATGTACAAGTCACAAATACAATATGGATATCTCGTACTATAATGCAAGTCACTAAAGGAATATACAACTAAGCTAAATATCCTCACATGTGTTGCTCATACCAATGGCCAGTCAAGCATGAAGCACGCATCCCTACATGAACTTACTCTATATCATGCAAAGATATGTGTCAAGACCTGGGGAGTCATATTGATAACTCCACAACTTTAGGTAGGCCCACTAGACACTAGGTCAACCACAAGTCCTAACGTCAACGCCTTCGTTGACTACACCCGAGTCTTTCTTAGACGTACACAGTTAAATATGATATTAAAATAATAAAATATGCAACTAAATAATAACTGAATTTAAACAGTACAATAAGGTAAGGTATACTTGCCTGAAACTCTGATATGAACAAGCAAGGATCCGGAACCCGCAGCCAAGGTAGAATCGTCTTGGATGCCTACGAATAATTAATAATAATATTATGCACTATATTAAACTATGCTAATTACGTACACAACTATGACTTACGAAATATCACGATTTGCGCATATACCAATTAAACGTTCTAATTAAATACAATGGCTGGGGTTGACTAGTCACGGGTCAAGGGGGATAGGTATACACTAAGGTATCATTTCTCATATGTTGCAATCACGGTCATAGCTATGATTAGTATAGGTGTTAAGTCATACCTCTAACATATGGGTACCAGGTATCCTACTTATTTCCAGGACACGTCTGATATGGATAGCCATCTAGGTCTCCATGCACGGTGCATCATATCCTCAGGTACCGTACACAACGAGATAATTTAACCACCAAAAGCGTTACAATTATAAATAACGTATAATACGAATTTTATGTCATAGATATTAGATTAGTGCACGAGGGACAATTTTAGGCTAACACTTAGGTCAACCAAATAATATACTAAAATAACCAGCTTTCTACTAAATTATTACTAACAATAGCCACTATGCACATATAAACAAAGAATAATTTAAACACATAATATTAAATACTAGGTATTAGGTTTACACATCAATATTCATGTATTAATCAAGGAGGAGGAGTACGTATAAACCTTAGCGATTATGGCCGGGGGTGTTTTCGTGGCTCGTCGGTGGCCTGTCTCTGGCGAGGGAGGGCATTGGCGGCGGAGATGGTGAAGAGGGTGTTGGTGATGGTGGTGATGATGATGATGATGATGGAGGTTGACGTCGGTGGTCCGGCGAGGGGGAGATGGGGAGACGGTCGTGTGGCAGGGTCGACGCTGCTCAGGTCGACGGAGGAGATGGAGGCTGCTGTGGGGGTCATGCTCGGGCGAAGGAGGTCGCGGGGAGGTCGTCGGTTTATGGTTTGAAGGAAAGACGAAGTCAGGGAGGAGTCGAGGTAAAGTGGTAGTGGTCGAGATTCAGGTGGTGCTTGGTGGTAACGATGGTGATGGTGGCGGCGGTGTTGATGAAGTGGGGCAGTGTTACGGTAGTGATGGCTGGGTATGGAGGGGTACAGATGGTGGTGGGTGGTTGTGGTGTAGGAGGTCGGGGTCGTAAAAAAGTCATAGGGGTCGGTGATGGCGAGGGTGGTGGTGGTGAAGACTGGCAGCGGGGGATCGAAGAAGAAGGTGGTGTGGGGTATTAATGGTGGCAGTGCTATTAGGCTCCGACAGAGTAAGGTGTGCAGTTGGCGAAGGTCAATACTGAGAAGTCGGGGATGAGTCGGGTGGGACGCTCAAGCGGTATCGAAGGGAGAGACGGCTCAGAAAAAAGGGACCGTGGTGGCACTGGTAGCTGAGGCAGTTGTGAGCCCAGACGGAGGACGATGGGGATGAGGGTGAGCAGACCGGGGACGATAGAGAGGGGTGGCTGCTCGATAGAGGATGGCCAGAGTTTGTCCGAGAAGGATGATGATGGCGGTTATAAAGTTTAGGGTTAGGGTTGGTTTAGGGTTTTGGTTTTGAATGAAGGAGGATGGAGGGGATGGTGATGTAGAAAATAATGGAGAAAGAGTTTTGCATGTAGGAAATATGGGTGATAACAACCTAGGGATTAGGGTCGGCCTATGTAATTCCTTGGGATGGGGTTGGGTGTTTAAATGAAGTAAATTGGAGGGTGGAGATGGTATTGGGTTGAATGGAGGGCCAAGATTTGACATGGAGGAAAGTGTACAAAAAATGAGAAAGAAGGGATTAGACGGGTCAAAGAGGGGGAATGAGGTTTTCTTCATTGGCCTTGACCAATATGATGGTTACACATTATTGCACTTTTGCATAAAAGTCCTCAACAATTAAAAATTGTACAAAAAATAGAAATTAGGATTTAATGAGGGAAGACACCATATTTGGTGTGATATAGTGGATGAAAAGGGTGTATGGTGTTTAGTATGAGTCTTGAAGGTGTGAATGGGAGTTTGATTTGGTGTTGGGTCTAGTTTTGGGTTAAGTTGGGTCCTTATACCAATTTAATTAAAATTAATATAAATGATGTTCTAAAATTATTTTAAAATATATAGGATTAAAATTTGGTGGAACACAAGTGTCATGGACGTAGTAGACTCAGAATAGAATATTGTCAATATTCGGGTCTAACAAAATGGGTCTAGATTGTGTCTCCAATTTCGATTGGAACAGACAAGGATGCAAAGTTAGATTTATTTAAATTTAAGAACAGACGTTTATAACGAATATTGTGTGACTAAAATAAAGCACAAGAAAATGTATTTATGAGTTACACAAGGGTCAGAATGGAAGGCTGGCACATCTAGAATAAGTATGTAAAATTTGTTTAGAAGCAAATGCTAGTGTAGAGCTCCAAATATCGAAGCAACGATAAGTGCACTAAGTGATTAAAATATTGCACAATATATCTAAAATATTGTATTCTAATTCAAATTAAATTTAAATTAATCATAGTCTCTCTATCTAAGCCAAGTAGACCTAAATTTGGTCGAGAGATTTTACATACCTATTGTAATATATATTGTAGATGTTGACTCAACGAAAGTTGCTCATTACACGTCTAATCGTGTAGAAGAGGTAGAATTATCCAAAGAGAAAGACAAAGTAGATGAAAGTAAGGATAAGTAGGAAGATGAAGAGGAAAAGGAAGAGGAGGACGAGAAAAACTAAGAAGATGAATTTTCAGAAGAGAATTGAAAATAAAAAAATTTATTTAGAACTCTAGCCATGTACTGTACTTTTAATGTGGAAGTGTCACTACCATATTTTCTAGGAAAGACTTTTTTTGTCATTTCATAATTAATTAAATATTGTGCATATTGAATATTTATTTATTATATTATTTATTTATTATCAGATGTTAGATTTTATTTTAAACTTGTGTTAGTGGATATAACTAGTTTAAATTAGATCTATAGACCAATATTTAATTCTAGTTAGAATTGAGCCCAATAGTAAGCCCAACAATTAGGAGAATGATTAATTAAGTTAAACAAATTAGACTAGAACCTTCCTTCCTTAATTATTTCTTTATGAGAAGCTCCAAAGGATATTTTAGATATTAAATAGTATATTGGGGAAGGGGGAATGTGGTCGGCCTATATTTAAAGGGAGAGAAATTTTTCTCTCTTTATTTTTTTATTTTCAATCTAGATCTAGAATTACCTCTTCCAAATTTTTTTATTTCTACATCAAATTCTACCCAAATTTCTTTCTAATTCCTTTTTAAATTATCATTTGAGACTATTAGAGCAACGATCTATAAGGAGGAAGCAAGGATCTACGAGGAGGAGGAATGATCTACAAGTTGGAGGCTCTTTTCACTCAATTTGGAGGTTTCATTGGAAATCTATCTTATAATAGCTATAATTCAATTTTTTTTCTCTCTAATTAAACTATAAATCTATATTTTAATTATTATAAACTATCCCATATGGTAAGGCTACCCATAGGAATTAAAATTAGGTTCATAGGAGGCCTATGGAGAAAGTTATGTGGTATTTTGTGTCAATTTTGAAAGAATTCTGAGATTGACACATCTTGTGTTTGTCAATAGGTCAATTAGATCAAATTGACCTATGTTTGATTGTGTGTGGCTAGTGTCGTATCCATAATTGGATACGTGTAGGTCACATCTCGATAATTTGGAGATACAGGTCGATTTGAGAGCTTTCCTCCGACATAGGGGTTTGAGAATGTCATATTTTAACACGGATACGTAGATGGGTACCTAGCTCTTCGTATTGTTCATAATTATAATATTAGAATTGTTTGTGTCCGTTGGGATACGTTTGGTTGTGTGGTGGTAAGCTAGTAAGCTAGTAAATATATATATATATATATATATATATATATATATATATATATATAAGTTAATTAGTTTATATTAATAAGCTAGTAATTTATGTATATATTGTAAATAATTAGTATATGGTATATATGAGATATATTTATGCATAAGCACTAGTTAATATTAGTTAGTATTATTTTTAGATTACCTTGAGATACACCAAGGTAATGAGAGTGAGATATCTTGGGTACGAGTATTGAATATCAAGGGGTATGTTAGTGTATTAGTTTAGTATTGTATTGCTATAAGTTTAAATACATATTATTGTATAACAAGGAGTATGTGTAGTAGTTATATGTTAGATATTGAATTATCTTGTAATACCAAGATAATGTCAAGGTATTGAATTTTACTCAAGATATTGAGTTTGTACATCAAGATGGGTGTGTAGGTGGTGAGATACCGCTTTTGGTTCAAAGCCAATGTATCCACTTAGCATTAGTTTAGCTAGAAGTATTATATATTTTGTCTTGTATATATATATATATATATATATATATATATATTATAATATTTTTATATCTAATAAATTACGTATCTTATGATACTGTATCATGTTGGTTTTTTAGTATCCTAGTATAGCTAGTTTGACCAAGTTTGACCTAGAGTTGACCTAGTTTAACGGTTTTAACTTAGAAATGGCTTTATAACTTAGAAGTTGACTAGTTTAACTTATTTTTATTCTAAAATATTATATTGATATAATATTTCATATTTAGGTCTTTGAGGTACCGTACCAGACATCTTTGATACTGTTTACCAAATTTTAGACGAGTACATTTTCTGATAGTTTCTCATTTATGATATCCTCTATATCTCTTGTATCTAGTATAGATATTCTTGATTTCTTGACATGATGGTTACACAGATTAGTATATCCAAATTTTGTCATGAGATGTTATTCCTTGGTATTTATGGTATATCTTGTGCAAGCCTTGTTTTTTTGTTCTTCTTGTACAAATACAGATATTGGTTCATGAGAAGAGTAGCGTCCTTCTTGTAGAATCCCGTGTCATAATATACCATGGTTGGATCCACTATACCAGTCGGGGGTGGGAAGTATTTAGTGTAAATATGTGATTATACCCTCCTTGTGCATGTCTTATTCCTTGTGAGTGTTGATCATACACCGCACGTATCATTAACCAGACCATTATCCTTGTACAAATTTTCAAGTCGATCACATGTTAAAGCTGGTACTCATTCACTTAGTTATTAATATTTCTTGTTCATTCTATGTTACTCATTTCTTGTATTTATTTTAAGTATTCCTATATTGCATATCTCTTGTATCTGTATATTGCACCTTGTATATTCATATCTATTTACTGTTACATAGTTTATATTATTTATTAGAACTGCTGTTAGAGATGTACTTTGCTCCTTTCCTGACTGGATATATTTTTCCCAGATGATACTGAGGAGTGATACCCCACTCACTACGGGCCTCAGGACATAGTTAGCTTAGAGCCAGAGACCTTGGCTCTTGAGGGTCTTATCCCAATTGAGACAAATGACCCATGACTCATAGCATAGTAGTTATATTCTTTTGTACTAGATTTGTCTCCAGCTCAGTTATTAGTATTTCTTGACTCATTGAATATTATTTTGGTCTTGTGAGTTATATTATGACTTTTCTATTCTTTTATCATATTCGTGCGTTGTTCCATCTTATAGATCTGTGATTGAGTATCCATTTTATATTGGTAGCATATTTATAACTAGATTACTAGATAGATAGATTATCCAAACAACGTTCTACCGCTGATGCTGCAACGTAGGTTGGATATTGTTTAATACTTGGATTCCTACACCGGGTGTGGGTCGTGACACATTTTTAGTGGTGGTCCATGCAGGTCTTTGAGGTCGCAATTAGTGTGATTCGTAGTGGTGCTCTAATTTGAGTGCTATTACGAGCCTGTTTTAGGATATAGGATATAGGATATAGGCTGAAAATATTCAATCATATCGAGAAAAAACTCTATTGATTTATTTCAACTATTCTTCCTTGATATTAATATTTGATCTTTAACTGTTTTTCTTTGAATGCATTATATCATGTGCCATATTGATTCTATTCCAGCTTTAGCTTTATTTGATAGTGGTACTTTCCATAGTTTTGTATCTGTTTTTTTTTCTCTGAAGCATTATTTGGTATCTGAGTCTTTGCTTAGGACTTGCAAGATCATGACCCGAGGAAGGCATTATCCTGGTTAGTGATATTTGTAAGGATCAGAGAGTTACTCTGGGAGGCCGGAAGCTGAGTGCATATCTACTTGTAATGCCACTTCCGAGCTACGATATTATACTCGGGATGGATTGGTTGAGTATGCACCATGCTAGTATAGATTGTAGAGGAGGTAGAGTTTTGTTTAGCCCACCAGGAGAGCCAGAGTTTGAGTTTGCTAAAGGAGCTGCAGAGCAGGGAGAAGACATTATCTGTGGAGCTATGGTGGAAGACAGGAAGTTGTTGCATCCATTAATAGCATAATTCTTGGATGTATTTCCTGAGATATTGTCAGAATTACTGCCAGATCGAGATATTAAGTTCTCTATAGACTTGGTGCCAGGTGTAGAACCAATTTTACAGCATATCTATAGAGTAAACAGTAATGAGCTGGCCGAGATGAAGAAGCAAGTGGATGAGTTACAGGATAAGGGGTTTATTATATCCAGTTCTTTACCGTGGGAAGCCCCGGTATTGTTTGTACCGAAGAAGAATGGATCAGTATGCATGTACATCGATTACAGAGCATTGAATAATCTTACTATCAAGAATAAATACCCGTTGTCACGGATTAATAATCTGTTCGATCAGTTGAGTGAAGCCAAGGTATTTTCTTAGAGACTTGAGATCAGGCTACCACCAGGTAAAAGTAAAGCCGGAGGATATTCTGAACACTACTTTTAGGACTCGGTATGGCCAGTATGAGTTCATGGTGATGTCGTTTGGGTTGACTAATGCCCTAACGGTATTTATGAATTTGATGAACAAGGTGTTCCACCAGTACCTTGACAAGTTCATGGTGGTATTCATCGATGACATACTAATATACTCGAAGACACCGGAGGAATACGATGAGAATTTGTGGATTGTGTTGGATATGCTGAGGAAGGAGAAGCTGTATAAGAAGTTGTCCAAGTATGAGTTCTTCCTGAACAAGATAGAGTTCTTAGGACATGTTGTGACTGGTGATAGAATTTCAGTAGATCTGAAGAAGATAGCAGCAGTAGAATCTTGGAACACTCCGAGTTCAGTGGTGGAGATTAGAAGTTTCTTGGGTCTAGCAGGATATTACAGAAAGTTTGTGCAAGATTTTTTAAGGATTGTCGAGCCGATGACTAGACTCACCAGGAAGGATGCTGAGTTTGTTTGGACAGAGGAGTATCAGGTTGCTTTTGAGAAATTGAAGAAGAGATTGATGTTTGCTCCTATTTTGATATTGCCATCAGGGTCTGGAGGTTTCATTATTTATAGTGATGCATCAAAGAAAGATCTGGGTTGTGTTCTTCAGCAGAATGGGAAGCCTATGCATCCAGACAATTGCATCCTCATGAGAAAAACTATCCTACCCATAATTTAGAGTTGGTAGTAGTCATCATTGCCTTAAAGTTATGGAAATACTATTTGAACGGAGAGCGTGTGGAGATCTTCAAAGACCACAAGAGCTTGAAGTACATTTTTACTCAGAAGAAATTGAACATGAGGCAGCGTTGGTGGCTGGAACTGATGAAGGATTTTGACATATCTTTACAGAATCATCCTGGAAAAGATAATGTAGTTATCGATGCCTTGAGCAGGTATCCGGTAGCTATGTTGTTGACGCAGGATCGGTATTTATTAGAGGAGTTGGAGAGTGTAGGCATTGAGGTAATAGGTCCTGGTTTTGCTATACAGATATGGGGGTTGCAGATACACTCAGAGTTGATAGACATGATTAAGGCAGCCCAGTATGAGGATGTATCTCTAAGGAGCATCAGAGCTCAAGTAAGAGTAGGATTGGCGGATGTTTTCATTATTGCTGAGGATGGTTCTTTACGGCATGGTATTAGATTATGTGTGCCTAGTGGAGAGATGCATGAGGAGGTATTGCAGGAAGCACATTGCTCTCAGTATTCCATACATCCAGGTACCAACAAAATATATCGGGATATACGAGAGAGTGTGTGGTGGTATGGCATGAAGAGGGAAGTGGCACATTTGTATCTAGATGCTTAGTATGCAAGCATGTGAAACCCGAAAGGCAGAGTCCAGGTGGTTTACTTCAGCTATTACCTATTCCAGAGTGGAAGTAGGATCATATTACTATAGATTTTGTGTCCGGACTTCCATGATCTCCATGAGGGAAAGACGCAATTTGGGTCATCGTTGACAGGTTGACCAAGTAGGCCCACTTTTTGCCTTTCAAGGTGAGTTTGTCTACGGAGAAGATGGCAGAGATTTATATGAGGCAGATCGTCATGATACATGGGGTTCCCATCAACATAGTCTCAGATTGGAATAGTCATTTCACTTCTCATTTATGAATGAGTTTACATGTGAGTTTGGGCACCCAGCTCAAGTTTAGTACTGTATATCATCCCCAGAAGGATGGAAAGTCGGAAAGGACTATTCAGACTCTCGAGGATATGCTGCACACTTGTGTATTAAATTTTAGGGGATCTAGGAAAGACCATCTCTATTTGGTAGAGTTTGCTTATAATAACAACTACCAGGCTAGTATAAAAATGTCACCATTTGAGGGTTTGTACGGTCGGAGATGTCGTACTCCCTTATCATGGGACGATATTGGAGAAAGAGTTTTTCTAGGGCCAGAGATGGTTATGGATGCAGCGGAGAAGGTTAAGTTGATCAGAGACAGACTTCAAGTAGCGCAGGACAGACAACGGCATTGGCCCGATAGCCACTGGAGACCTTTGGAGTTTGAGCTATAGTTTTAGATTTTATTTTATGCTTGATATTGGTTGTTTGTTATAGATTAAGTTCTTAAGGTTGTATTTTTTCTGGGTTGGTGGTCTAGTATTTTTGAGGATTTTTTTGATACAAGGCACAATTCATTTCGGTGGAGACAGAAAGCTTAGTCCGCAATTTATCAGACCTTTCAGTATTCTCGAGAGGATCGGTGCAGTTGCTTACAAACTAGATTTGCCACCTACATTGGAGGGAGCGCACAACATATTTCATGTATCGCAGTTGAGACTGTACATAGCGGATCCTAATCACGTGTTGGATCACTCAAAGATAGAGGTGGGCCCTACTCTTAGCTATCCAGAGCAGCCAGTTGGGATTCTAGATCGGAGATAGAAGGTGATGAGAAACTAGACTATTCTCTTGGTACGCGTCTCATGGAGACATCACTCTCTGGGAGAGTCTACCTGGGAGAGAGATGATAAAATGCGAGAGCGTTACCCATATTTGTTTGTGCCTTGAGGTATGTTCTTTTCTGATTCTGTTCTATTTTATTTTCTGGGGGTAGTTTCATCTTTGAATTTTGAGGACGAAATTATTTTAAAGGGGTTAGACTTGTTACTCCCATATTTTCTAGGAAAGGGTATTTTTGTTATTTTATAATTAATTAAATATTGTGCATGTTGAATATTTATTTATTTTATTATTTATTTATTGTTAGATATTAAATTTTATTTTAGACTTGTGTTAGTGGACCTAACTAGTTTAGATTAGATCCATGGACCAACATTTAATTCTAGTTAGAATTGAGCTCAATAGTAAGCCCAACCATTAGGAGGATGATTAATTAAGTTAAACCAATTAGACTAAAATCTTTCTTCCTTAATTATTTTTTCATGAGAAGTCCCAAAGGATATTTTAGATATTACATAGTAGCTTGGGGAAGGATAAATATGGCTGACCTATATTTAAAAGGAAGAAAAATTCTCTCTTTTTATTTTTTTTATTTCCAATCTAGATCTAGAATTTTCTCTTCCAAATTTCTTTATTCCCACATCAAATTTTATCCAAATTTCTTTCCAATTCCTTTTCAAATCATCATTGGAAAATATTAGAGCAATGATCTACAAGGAGGAAGTAAGGATCTACAAGGAGGAGCAAAGATCTACAAGTTGGAAGCTTTTTTCACTCAATTTGGAGGTTTTATTAAAAATCCATCTCCCAATAGGTATAATTCAGGATTTTTCCTCTAATTAGACTCTAAATTTATGTTTTAATCATTAGAAACTACCCCATATGCTAAGGCTACCCATAAGAATTAGAATTAGGTTCATAGGAGGCTTATAGAGAAATTTATGTGGTATTTTGTGTCAATTTTAGGGGAATTTCGAGATTGACACATATTATATTTGTCATTAGGTCAATTAGACTAAATTGACATGTGTTTGGTTGTGTGTGGCTAGTATTGTGTCCATAATTTGATACGTATAGGCCATATCTTGATAATTTGGAGATACGGATTGATTTGAGGGTTTTTCTCCAACATGGGGGTTTGAGCATGTCATATTTTAACACGGATACGTAGATGAGTAGCTAGCTCTTCGTATTATTCATAATTATATTTCTAGACTTGCTAGTGTTCGTTGGGATACGTTTGGTTGTGTGGTGGAGCCGTATCGTAAGCGTATCATAGATTTAGTATGATACGGGTGCGATGCACTTCACGTGTTTGTTTAATTACATATTAATTCAATTATCTTGATTATAGATATTATAATTATAATTATTATGTGAGATATATGTATATATATATATATATATATATATATATATATATATATATATATATATATATATATATATATATATATATATATATATATGTATGATCCATAATTGTTGTTGATGTGTTGGTGATCATGGGAGAGTAGAAATTCATGTGCTTCTCTAATATAGTTATGTATATATGTGTGTGTGTGTGTGTGTGTGTGTGTGTGTGTGTGTGTGTGTGTGTGTGTGTGTCTGTGTGTCTATATATATATGTGAGATAGAAGGAAGAAAAAATAATGGAAAAACAGTGAGAAAATAATAAAATAGTGAAAAAAAGTAATGATAAGCAGCAGCAGGCTGAAAGAAGCAGAAGTAGAAGCATCAGCAAAATAGAGAAGCAGCAGCAGAAGCAGAACAAAGAAGCAGAAGCAGAAAGCAGCAGCGTCAATAGAAGTAGAAAGCAGCAGCAACAACAGTAAGCAGTGGCGGCAGCAGTCCAATAAGCTCTAGCTTATTGATAAGTTGATAAGTTAGTAAGTTTACTTACTTATATATATATATATATATATATATATATATATATATATATATATATATATATATATATATATAAGTTAATTAGTTTATTTAATAAGCTAGTAGTTTATGTATATATTGTAAATAATTAGTATATGGTATATATGAGATATATTTATGCATAAGCACTAATTAATATTAGTTAGTATTATTTATAAATTACCTTGAGATACAGCAAGTTAATGAGAGTGAGATATCTTAGGTACGGGTATTGAATATCAAGGGGTATGTTAGTATATTAGCTTAGTATAGTATTGCTATAAGTTTAAATACATATTATTGTATAGCGAGGAGTATGAGTAGTAGTTATATGTTAGATATTGAATTACCTTGTGATACCAAGATAATGTCAAGGTATTGGATTTTACTCAAGGTATTGAGTTTGTACATCAAGATGGGTATGTATGTGGTGAGATACCGCTTTTGGTTCAAAGCTAAGGTATCCAATTAGCATTAGTTTAGCTAGGAGTATTATATATTTTGTCTTGTATATATATATTATAATATATTTATATCTAATAAATTATGTATCTTATGATACAGTATCTTGTTGGTTTCTTAGTGTCCTAGTATAACTAATTTGACCAAGTTTGACTAGTTTGACCTAGAGTTGACCTAGTTTGACTGTTTTAACTTAGAAATGGCTTTATGACCTATAAGTTGACTAGTTTAACTTATTTTTATTCCAAAATCTTGTATTGATACAATATTTTATATTTAGGTCTTCGAGGCACTGTACCAGATATCTTTGATACTGTTTACCAGATTTTAAGTGAGTACATTCTCTGATAGTTTTTTATTTATGATATCCTCTATGTCTCTTATATCTAGTATAAATATCCTTGATTTTTTGACATGATTGTTACACAGATTGGTATATCTGGATCTCATCATAAGATATTATTTTTTGATATTTACAATGTATCTTATGCAAGCCTTGTTTCTTTGTTCTTCTTATACAAATACAAATATTAGTTCATGAGAAGAGTAGTGCCCTTCTTATGAAATTCTGTGTCATAATGTACCATGGTTGGATCCACTATACCAGTCGGGAGTGGGGAGTATTTAATATAGATATATGATCACACCCTCCTTGTGCATGTCTTGTTTCTTGTGTGTGTTGATCATGCACCGCACGTATGATTAACCAACCCATTATCCTTGTGCAAGTTCCCAAGACGATCACATGTTAAAGCTGGTACTCACTTAGTTATTAGTATTTTTTTTGTTCATTCTACGTTGCTTATTTCTTTTATTTATTTCCAGTATTCCCATATATCTTCTATATATTATATCTTGTATATTCACATCTATTTACTGTTACATGGTTTATACTATTTATTAGAACTGATGTTAGAGATGTATTTTGCTCCTTTTATGACTAGATATATTTTTTCGAGATGACACTAAAGAGTGGTACCCCACTCACTACAGACCTCGAGACGTAGTTGGCTTAGAGCCAGAGACCTTGGCTCAGGAGGGTCTTATCCCGATTGAGACAGATGATCCAGGACTCGTAGCATAGTAGTTAGATTCTTTTGTACTGGATTTGTCTCCAGCTCAGTTATTAGTATTTCTTGACTCATTGGATATTATTTTGGTCTTATGAGTTGTATTGTGACTCTTCTATTCTTTTATCATATCGTGCGTTATTCTATCTTATAGATCTGTAATTGAGTATCTATTTTATATTTGTGGCATATTTATATCTTGATTGTTAGATAGAAAGATTACCCAAACAGCATTCTACCGTCGATGTTGCGGCGTAGGCTGGACGTTGTTCACTACTTGCATCCCTACACCGGGTGCGGGTCGTGACAGAATATAACATCTATTTTAACTGTATAGATACATATATTTATATCTGTTATCAATTATATTTTTTATTTTTATCTATCTTACCAGATGACACCCATGACCCGAGCACGTGCAACCTCCTACTGTTAAGGAGAAAATGACTGTCAAATAGGAAGTGGTATCTCCTACTGTTAAGGAGAAAGTGACTGTTAAGGAGGAAGTGATACTCCTACTGTTAAATTGGAAGCGGTTGTTAAGGAGGAAGTGACAACTTCTACTATTAAGGAGAAAATTGTACCTCCTACTGTTGGGCATACACCATCTCAGAGGGAGAGTTCTAGTCACCCAGCACCTATAGCGGAGATTGATCACCTAGACGTTGCTTATGCGAAGTATCCGAGGGACTGGTTTCTGCCCTAACGTATTGGATTTCCTTGAGAGATTGAGAAATTGGATAAAACTTATAGTGTAACTGTTTTATTGTGCTTATTGTATGACTATGATACTTTATATTATACTTATTGTGTGACTGTGATACTTTTATATTATGCTTATTGTGTGACTGTGATACTTTTATATTGTGTTTATTCTGTGATTTTGATACTTTTATATTGTATTTATTGTGTGTGAGTGATATTTCATATACTTTTATGATATTTCGTACACAAAAAATTCAACGGAGGGTTACTCCGGGTCTGTCTATTTTTATAAACTTTTATAAGTCTGTGTAATTATTTTATTATCATATATTATTATCAGGTATGGTTGGACGACGCAGATCATTTGAAGGTTGATCCTCTAGACGAAGTGCTCCTCCGGTACAGGCTACTGGTTCCGGATCCTCCTTACAGAGTACTCTAGTGTACCGATCTTTAGCATCTCCAACTCCGTCGATGATACGACGTGGTAGTAATGCTGGGACGAGTAGTTCTAGGCCTGAGACTACTCCCTCTTCCAGTGTTCCAATAACTGATGGCACCATGGAGGCAGAGGAGACGATGAAGGAGGTCGAGCCGACTCCGTCTGCACATGTTAAGAGCGATCCTCCATGCGCGCCTCCGAACGAGACGAGAATGGAGATTTGGACCGACGGGCCTCAAAAGTAAGTTAATTAGTTAACATTTTGGACCGATGGGCCAAAAGATTATATCTTTATATTCATGAATTTAATTATCGTTGTATATATATCGTCCGTCGGTGGTACAGAGAGCACTGGGGATATTTCTGAGGCAGAACTATGGTAGGCCTTGGATCAACTACTCAGATGCTCCTGAAGATAGGAAGACATTCTGGTTTGCCCACAAAAGGTAAAAATATATTTACTATTAATATCAATAATTATTTATGTATATTATATAATTCTCTATCTTACTTTTTATAGAAAACCTATTTCTATTGACCACATCGGGCTGAGAATATCGAGGAGAAATTTTCTTTCGTCGCCGCCAAGTTAATCCGTGATGCGATAAACGATCAAAATGCTCGTGATCGCGATGGAGCCCCGATCCATGGGTGGATCATGCCTGAGCCGTGGACTGTGATGAAGGCGAGATTCAGCAAACCCAGGTACATGGAGAGGTCGGAGAAGGCAAAGGCGGCTAGGTCGAAGGCAGGAAAGTGGCGTGGTAGCTCGATTCCTATGATGGAATATTTTTGTCGTCTGGTATGTATTCTATTGAATATATATTATTTTAATGAAAGCAGAATAAGATGTTTAATTTTAATAATAAATAATATAATTTTTAACAGGTACAGAGGGACAAGGATGCCAACATGGTAAATGTCTTCCTGGCCAACCATCGGAAGGGCGAAAAGCTCATCGATGAGAAGGCTATTGAGACCTATGTAAGTTACTTTACCTTGTGTTAGTTTTAATATAACTTTGAAAACATGCAAATAGATATCTATATAGTTAGTAATAAGTACCTTAGACGTTAGCAACCATTTTTTTAGGACAAATATCTTAGACTACGTGAGCGGGCGACTGCTAGTGCACCTTCAGAGGGAGGGACTCGTACTTTCGGGCAGCCCTCTACAGCTCCGTCGGCAGACGAGCTCTGGATGACTGCCTTTGGTGGTCTTCAGAGGGGTACATACTATGGTACGGGATCCTACAACGCCTTTATTGCGATGCAGTCATCGAGGGCCCCTTCTGGCAGTGTGCATTCCTCGCAACCTTCATCGACGTCGACACGAGCCCAGGAGAGCGTTGACCGTCAGATTGCTGACATGCGTGATGAGTTGCTACGGAGGATTACGGAGCATCCCTAGTCTCAACCGCAGATCGACGATGCAATGATCACCACACATTTTGATGCGCTCGAGCGTAGCCTATTAGAGATTAGTACTCTGAGCTAGAGGACGAAGCACAGCCTTACAGAGCTCAGGACTATGAGCCAAATGACAGAGCGCAGCTTAGCGAATCTTGACGAGTATACAGAGCGCAGACATGCGAAACTAGAGGGGTCACATATGGCCATGAGCGACTCACTTGCGAGGATACATGCGACGTAGGATTTGTTGAGTCGGACGATGGAGACGAACACTTCGAGGATGGTATCTTCCATAGATTCATACAATGCTCAACTGCTAGCATTGGAGCAGATAATTCCTCCTGGTCCACCGGCATCGATATCTACACTAACACCGACAACGACTCCATCGATTCCACTGCCTCCTTTATCGGGACCAATGATGCTTTCTGAGGAGCATTATGGCTTTCTCTTATCCCAGATGAGAGACAGTGTTCCTCCTCCTCCTCCTGATCCGCAGTAGTTCTTATTGGAACTTTTTTAGTATGTTTGTGTGTATTGGCCCATTCTTGGGTCTTTGATGTACTTATTTTATACTTTTTTACTATATTATTTGGATGATACGGATGTGACATTATTTTAGATTCACATATTTATCTGTTTGGATATTCCTACGTGTTCTAATATTCTTGACGTGTTTGTGTATGTACCGGTGTTGAGTGTTCCACCGAAGGGATCGACGAACCCAAAAAATTCAACGGAGGGTTGCTCCGGTCTATTTATATAAATTATGATTTTATAAATGCAGTCAGACTTTTGTTAGAAAATAATTTTAGAAATTGCATGCTTTTTTTCTGGTTTTTTTAAAAATTTAGCGACGTTTATCGACGTTTACCGACGTGACAGTGCGTCGCTAAATTATGTTAAAATATCACTAACTGGTATCAAGGATGTCGTTAATCTATATCAAAACGTCGCTACACGTTGCTAAAAAACTGACATGATAATTTCTGTCAGGTCAGCATTGATGTAGCAAAGCGTCGATGATAATGTCGCTGATTTGGCGACGTTATACGATAATATACAACATCGCTGATATACCGACATCGCGTAGCTGAACGTCGCTAATAACAAAATATTTGGCAACGTGTACGCATCGTAAATATAAGTCGCTATAGTGACGAATAGCGATAAATTTTTGTCACCGACCATGGATTACGCGATAACACCAAAACGTCGCTAATATATTTTAGCGACATTTTTACACCTATTAGCGACGTTTTTTGACGTCGCTAATATGTATTATTTTGATAGTATCTAGATAGTCGACCCGGTTCAAATCTCATCGCGGAGTCCCATTACCTAGTAATGGCAAGCTTGTCATTAGATGTCTAGGGGCTTCCCCCCTCCAGTACACGGACCACGTCAGACTCTAACTCAAATCGGAACAGGAAAAACTCGTTCTCCATTGGGTAGACGGTCATCACTCCTTGAGGCTGCCAGAGCCTCATCCTCGTGCTCAACATCAAATCATAGCTAACTTTGGCACCTACCAGATATAAAACTATGGTCTGCTTCCAAAATGACTCAGCCTACGTTCGGTACTCTACAGCAATCTCCATCGTGCATACTCAATTCACCATAGCTGGGGCGGAGAAGTGGTATCTCTACTTCATGGAATCATCCTGGTTTCTTCCACTCGAACAAATAGAAGCCTATGACTTGGAAGATGAAGAAGTGCTGAGAGTGGCTCTCTCTATCTGCTTTCTTTACATACGCTTCAACTTAACTCCCCAAATAGCTGCAAAGTCCCATGCCCAACCCATCCCATCGTGGCCTCCATCATAAGCTGCAACCCCCTGTACTCTACTGATGCCTCCTCTAGCATCCATTCCATCCTGCTGCCTCAAGACCCCCTCATCCTCTCCCGTGTTGCCGCATGCCCCCACTCCAGCGCCAGCATAGACTTCACATGCTTTACTGGGGCATCACCCTGCTGCCTATGGGGGCCACCTCCCTTGACTAGAGGCGCACAACCCCGAGGCCTTCTTTCCCTCCTTCCTTCACCGCCCGACCCATTATCGATCCTCCAATGGTCTTGGACAATAGCTTCTTTCGCCTGCTACCGTCGACCAGCTCCCCTCCTCTGAGTCCGACCATTCAGCCAAATCACCAAGCTTGAGGTCACAATCCCCCCTTAGGCCACCGCCGACGTCCGTAGGTCGAGGTTCAGGTTCAAATCTCAAATCTCTGTCTAGACGTTAAACCCATGCCAAGTATTTTCTTTTTCTTTTTCTTTTTCTTTTTCTTTTTAGGTTTGGTTCAGGCCCTATACCCTAACATTTTGGTGTGACCAAGTAAATTGTAAGAACCCTTCCTTTTTTGGGCTCGATGAAAGGTTTGTTCTCTAATTTGCGTCTAAACGGTAAACCCATGCCAAGTATTTATAATTATTTTTTCTTTTTAGGCTTGGTTCAGGGCCTACACCCAAACATTTTGGTGAGACCAAGTAAATTGTAAGGACCCTTCCTTTTTGGCCTCGATGAAAGGCTTGGTCTATATAGTATCATGTACCCTTTTTGTCTTTGATGGCCGGCAAGATTGTTCCCTTCTAACTGGGTTAGGTAGGGTCCATTGCTCCATTTGTCTACTACAATAGGGCTTGGCTTGGGTCAATGGGTCCACCTTGTCCTCTCTTTGGGGCCTATTTGGTCCCTACCAAAATAGTGTTGTTCCATGTGATAAGCAAGGCTTCATCATAGTGTGTACGTAGCTTCTAGCATTATAGCCCTACAATTTGAAAACTTACTAAAGATTAATTAGCCATTGCTTAATATAGGATTAGAACTACCATTCCAAGAAATGTTTGGTTTCATGGTTGGGTTCACATTGCACATTAGCTTGGACTCGTCGGTTGGTGTGTTTCTGGAACTCCAATTTGAAATTGAAAGTTCTCATGGTCAATTAGTTTTGTTGTGCAACTTAACATGTGCCACGATTAGTTTGGTATGGTCAGAACTAGACTATGCACAGAAACGACCATGATGGTATGGTCTTGTGAAGGTACCTAAGAGAAACGGACCCAGAAATAAAACTGGCTCTTCTTACATACTTGCAATATAAGTGTGGCCCAAAAGCAACTACCAGACAGATTATGCTTAATATGGTTTCAGAACAGAGTATTTAGTAGTACTCGATCCAAAACTAAACATAGACATGATTGTATTAACGTACGCAAAAACATCGCAAGACTAAACAAGGTGAACAAACCACATAGGTTAGCATAAAATTATGAAATCGAATTTCAGGAAATTGCTGCTCAATTAGTTTTACTGGTAAACATATAGCTAGCTCCGTTGTACTCAGTAACAAACTGCAATTAGTCAGTAAATATTACAAACCAAAATTCAGCATGTTGTTGCTAATAGAAGACCCCATGAAATTCACGGGTATGCTAATTTGATCAAATGCCACCACTGCTAACCTATTTCTCTTGCTTGCTTCATAGTGATAACATGGACATGATTGTATTAATGTATGCAGTGGCAGCCTGGAATGGTCCTCCTCCTTACCATGCCATCAAGTGGAGGAGAATCAACGTGCACGATGAGCCTGGCTCGCTGAATAATTTCTCCATCTGAACCTTGTATGAAAACTGAGCCGGCACAATTGGCTCTTGCAGAAAGAAAACATGTTGTAACCGATCTTACATTTCCTTTTGACATATGCTCGGATCACTGCTCTCTTTGCACATTTTTTTCTCCGTGGGGAACAAATACAGTTACGATGTCCCAGCTACGAAACCAAATGTCTTGTGTTTATCGAGGGAGCAGACTTGGACTCCTCTGGATTAGTTGAACCTCCTGGGCTCTCTGATGTATCAGAGCTGCTATTTTCCGTGCCATGCCCCTTGCTTGACCACAACTTGCTCAGTAACTTTGGCATCAGCACACCCTTCACCTTCCCATTTCCCACCTTGTTAGCATCACCGGTAACACTGCTCCGCCCACTCCCACCACCACCACCACCTCTACCTGCCAGGTTCATAGACTTGAGTGAAGCGACATCTCCAACAATGGGGACGCAGTCCCAGTCATCCTCCGTGTTGGTCGTGGTTGCCGATCTTGAACTCCCGCAGGAAGTGTCATTCGCCCGAGGGGGCAGTGATCGAGCACCACCCCGGGGATCAGACCCATCAGGAGGGGAAGCAGCTGCAGCTGATGCCCTTGCCTGCTCGAAGAAGAGGACCTGGACCACCATGCGAAGAGGAAGCCTTTCGTTCTGGATGGCATGCATGCAGGCATCTGCAGTGAGCTTCCTGCAATCTATTAGAGCACATATACTCTTCTTTTCACTCTTGGTCAGGTCTGGGTGCACCTGCTCCAGTCACACACATGGAATCATGTAGGATACATATACAAGCTAAAAGTACTAGAACATGCGCTTTTAAACAAATATTGGAAATGAATTCACGACTTTGGAGATTTTGTGCCAAATTTTGGAGAGAGACCTTTCACAAAAGTGGAATAATGAACAAAACAAGCTTTCCTTCACATGCTGGAAAGATTCATGATTGTGAACATATAATGAAGGAATCTTTGGGTCTTTCAAGCTAAGATCTCCCATATCAAAAATTTATCTGAGGAAGAGAGTCAAGTGAGGTATTGGCAAATCCGAAGCTCAGAAGAGGCATCAATCGCAGCTAAGATGTGGTATCAGAGCAAATTTAGGCCGAGAGTTGGATTTAGTTAGAACAGAGATTCTGATTGTGTTGGAAAGTGAAGAACATTGTAAAACGATCTGGGCCGAAGTTTTGCAAAATGATCAAGATGAACTTGTACCGAGTAATACCAGATCTAAGAAAACTAGGACAAACAAGATTTGTATAATAGATGTAGCATGCAAACTACTCTACTTCCAATCCTGAAAGAAGTAACTATCTGGAAGATTGAAAGATTCTGGGATTGTGGGAACCTGCCTTGAGATATGCGTCAATAGCCCTGTAAAGTCCATCATGCACCGGCCTCGATGAACCTGATACCATCTCAGCAACTTTAGTGAACTTCAGAAGAGGTAGACTAGGGTCTTCTGCAATCTCGGTAAGGTAGCCATCAAGTAGCTTCGCTACAGCTAGATTTGTACTAGCAGAAATGAACACTGGACTCCTAACCTCTTGAAGCTTGTCAGAGGCTTCAGGGCTGGTTTGAGCACTGCCATCCTCCTGCATCACAAACTCCTGCATTATACTTATAACAATGTCGATATCATATACTGTGCTGTCATCTTCTGCGCTAGGAATCAAAAGATCAGAAACTGAAGCTTCTTGCAACTGTCGCGCTATTCTCCTCACCAACTCTTTCTTACAATTCTCACTTGAATTCACCAAACTTGCATCTTTGAGTAGCTTTAGCAGGAAGCTGCATGAAACGGAACCTATCTCTGTAGGCAGTAGACAAACAATAGTTTCCAACAGTGATCGGTTTCTGAAAACATCGCCATTGGTTATGCTACCGCTGCCAAAACCTGGGAGCCTTCTATATGTGTAAGCCCTCAAAGCTTCTCCGATGACAACATCCGACGGCCTCCCTCTGGTTCTAGTGGCCATTATGACTCGCTTGTAGGAATCTATTTCAAGTTCACATAAGTCCTCGACCCACCAGTCTTTAGGCACTGATAGTTGTTTTCTTACTCCATTCCACTGTGCATCTCCGTTTTCAGATGGAAGCTTCCTTCTATTGTAAGTGTAAGACCATTCGACCTCTGAAGGATCTACCGATGCCTTGGAAGCTATGGAGTCTATGCAGTGACTAACGACTTTCAGGTCTTCAGACCAAGGCAGGAGAGACTTCGTGGTCTGGAGTACTATAATGGAATCCTTCCAGCTTCGGAAGATACTGGAACTGAGAAAGACTTCAATCTTGTAGATGAGGTTACCTTTCTCGAGAGTCTCATGCATCTCGAGATATCCTGCAGCGCAGCGAGCTGCGACCACATTATAGGCATTCAGGGTGACAGTCATCCCATAGCAGAATTTAGCACATATTTCAAACGCTGAAGGGCCACCGGGAATGTCGGTGATGTCAATCTCATCATTTGTTTCTTCGTCAATAGCTGCTACCAGCTTTTGCAAGCGAGCACTCTTGGACAATAGGGGAAACTGCAATTTAAATCAGCATTAAGGCAAGAACGAGGAAAAGAGGCAGAAAAGGAATACTCAGCACCAACAGATAAGAGGTTGATGCCTGGCTTACAGCCACTTGAACAACTTGTATGGCACAATCAACAAAAGTACTAAAACAAGATACCTAATTTTGCTAGCAATAATATGTACAGGACAAACTAAAAGCAAGTGTAAAGTCACTACCTTATGTAGATAAAACTTCATATCTCCAACATTGACAATGATATCAGTAGCCAACTCAGTTGCCACAAACCTGCAAAGTCATTAACATAAGCATATTTATCATTGAGCATATTCATCATTGAAGCAGATGTACCTGACATAATTAAATACTTAGGGACAATAATAACTTTTATGTTAATTGGTTGAGGAATATATCATTGACCATATTCACTAGAATTGATGAAAAGGAAAATCTTAAGGTGATAATGAATTTACTACTAAGATACCAACTCTGAGCTGCTTAAAAGATAGCAGAATAACTCAATCAATATTCAACCTCTATCGAGCTTCCTTTTGGAGGAAGAGCTATATCAATCTCGAGGGAGGTCAAATGTCACATATTCAGGAGAACTTAACATAAAGGCTTCTTCATCTTAGACATAAGAATAGGACCACAATGTATCTTATTCTCTCCCCAAGTCCTTTTTGTTACTTGCTTTCCAGCTTCCAGAAATATACGAACATTTGAGTGTGGGAAATCCTTTCAAAAGTCCATGTCAATAAAGATTAGTTCAATATTAGGAAGACTTTGGAATAGTAATTAAGGTTATTGTTAATTTCAGAGACGATATCAAGTATTTGTCCCTTGTAATGTAGAGCAATATGATAAGTTCTTATCCTGGCTCTCTTCAAAATTTCTCATGCCATAATTAGAAGTGAAGTAATTAGAGGATTATTTACAGAATATACTGAATTGAACATAAATTAATTTTGTCATATTTTGACCTTGTTTAATCCCTTTCTGTGGGTTAGTAGCTAAGAGAAGAAATAGCAAATTACTAAACTTGGACGAACTAAAAGCAAGCATGGACATGGATACGACACAACACGGTACATGACGACACTTAGACAGCACTAATTTAGCTGTGGCCTAATGTATTTTGGAGTGTCCGGGATGTGTCCCACACGTGTCCTATATGACACAGACCAACATTTTTGGAGTGTCCATGCTTACTAGGCTAAAGTCAGTGCTACAATATTATCCATTTTATTCCTCACTCACACGGCTCTACAACTATAACTATTTTGGAAAAATTTGAAGTCACGAAAGCTTTCGCCATCTGGGATGGCAAAAATATGAAATTTTTTTTTTTTTTATATTTGCCAAATTTTCGCCAACTAGGTTGGGCCAAATTTTCGACAACCAAGTTGGCGAAAATCTGACAATATTTTTTTTTTTTTTTTATGTTTGTGGTTTGTTTTGGTTTTTTTTTTTAGGTTTTTTGTTGTTGGTTTTTTGGGATAGTTGGGTTTAGTTTTTTTTTTTTTTTATAAAAAATTAACAAATAGATTTTCTAAAGACAATTTAAAATTAACTAAAATATTTTTTCAAATATTAGATACCACATCTATTATCATTCAAAATATAGTTTTAGAAATAGCAACCGTTTGATTATTATCTATATTAATTTGTTATTATGTATACTAATATAATTTTCTAAATATAATTATTATCTATACTAATTTTTTAAATAGTAACTGTTTTGATTAAATAAAAATCTATTATTAGTTAAATTTTTATTATCTATACTAATTTGTTATTATCTATACTAATATGAATGACAACCGTTTGATTAAATCAAAATATAATTTGTTATCAAAATATACTAATATGAATGATAATTGTTTGTTATTATCTATACTAAATTTTTATTATCTATACTAATTTTTGAAATAGCAACCGTTTGATTAAATCAAAATATAATTTTCGAAATATAATTATTATCTATACTAATTTTCGAAATAGCAATCGTTTGATTAAATCAAAATATATTATTAGTTAATTTTTTATTATCTATACTAATTTGTTATTATTATACTAATATGAATGATAACAAAATCTATTGATTAATATTATTATCAATATCATATTTTTCTTTCATATCACTAAAAGATAATTTATTATTATTTGTACACAAAATTTATTTAAAATAATTATTAGATAACAAATAATTAGTTTGTTATTTGTTAAATTGTGAATATCTATTTTAATTATGATTTCTCATAAATATATGTTTTAAATTTTGAATATGTGTTTAGTTAGCTCGTTATCCGTTCATAACCGCTACTTAAAATCACTCAAAACTGGATCACTCATAACCGGTACTCTAAAAATACCTTATAACCGCTACTCTCACAATTGCCAAGCATACCCTTAAAGTTTCTACCGTAATCGAAAGTTAAATCATCTTATTACGATTAGTAAATTATTTATAAATAGATAATTTTATCGTTAAAAAAATAAAAAATATATTCGTGTCCTATTTTTAATCATCTTCACACTGATATATTATATGATAATGTTTGAGGGTCCGGAGACACCAATTTTTACTCGTTAACATCGAAATACCGAAAAAAATCCGAAAATAAAATTACCAAAAGTAAAATTCAGAGGTCGAAACATCGTTTTTTTGCGATTCTAAAATTTTTCAAAGTCCGTCAAACAGTTAAACTATTTATCCCATAGTACTTTTCGTTATGGTCATTTTTGCACAAACTGGGCCTTGTTTCGATCTTCTCAGTCAAAAGTTATGATACTTTAAAGTTTTAAATTTTATATTTTTACCTGTAACATATGCGTCTTGCTTCGGATGAAAATTATTTCTACACGAATTGTGTTACTCTCGTTGAAAATATACAAATTGACCTATTGTCTCGTCGAAAACAAAAACTGTCCAATAAAAACGTGACATATGGCCCGAGATTTGGTTGGCGGTCCCAAATTGCGGGCCATATAGTGTTGCTTCCAGGAATATTATTCCCATGAATATGGAGTTCCCAGAAATATCGCAATCGGCATACCAAATGGCCCTTACTTTGCAGATGAGTGAGCACGTTTTTGCTTGAGAAATTGGTAATACAATCACATAAGAAAAAAATGAAAGTTAAAGATTTTGATTCACGAGAGAATTTATTATGCAATGTTTGGTGTGTAAAAGACAGAGATAAGTGTTGGGGTCCAGTCTGGATTTGACAAATTTTGGAATCCAAGTATGGTCAAAGATTTGATTTGATATAATTTGGAAATCTATATTAAATGTAAGATTTGATTAGATTTCAAATTTGTATCAAATATTTAATTTGACCATATTTAGTCGTGATAATTGGTGTTGGGCTATTTTAGGTGGAATATGATTCTTATTTTAAGGTTTTCTATTTAGGAAATTATATTATGACCTAAAATAGAATTTTTTATCATTAAATATAGGAGGGTAGAGGCACAAAGAATAGCACAAGTTGGAGATTTGGGGTGTTCGTCCACAGAAAATCTAAGAGAAACTCTGTGCTTTTCTCTTAGGACTTCGCCATATAAGACAAAGGAAGAAAGAGATCTGATCGAGGATTCGTCGCCTTCGCTCAGGAAAATTGCTACGGGTTGGTGAGTGATTTCAATTGTAATCTATTTCTTTTCTTCTTGAGTGTGGTGAGGGGGTTGAATCTATTAGGGAAAAGGGTTCAACATTTATTCTGTCAATCTTATCATTTCACCTAAGTTGTAAAGGTTAGGATTTGTCTTGGTGACGTAGTCACCGCCATATACTTGTCTTTATCTGTGCTTGGTGTTCGTTAGACAGGGGTTGGTTATCTCATGTAGGTTGGCATAAAGTTTTCGCTGTGGGCACTCTTAGACACTGTGTCGGAACGCTTACAGGACGTGTCTGATTTCCAACATCTGGTATCAGAGCTACTGGTTTTGGTTCTGGCAACTGTCTACGAAGCAGATGAACACTCGTATGATCACCCTCACAGAAGGAATTGGGCGATTTGGAAGCCAAGGATGGAGGATCTACTCTGGTGCAATGACTTGAATGGTCCATTGGAGGACGACAACGCTAAGCCATCGGACAAAGCTGCTGAAGACTGGATCGAAAGGCCGTTGGATTCATCCGCCAATGGCTGGACGACTCGGTGTTCCACCACGTGTCCATAGAGAGTTCGGCAAAAGCATTATGGGAGAAGCTGCATTCGCGGTACGAAAGGAAGACGGCTGACAACAAGACGTTTCTGATTTGCCAACTCGTCAACTCGAAGTACACGGAGGGTGCCCCAGTGGCACAACATCTGAACGAGGTTCAGGGTATTATCAATCAGTTGTCTGCGATGAAGATGATGATTGATGATGAGCTTCAGGCTCTTTTGCTTTTGAGTTCTTTGCCAGAAAGCTGGGAGACGTTAGTGGTGTCGGTGAGCAACTCCGCGCCTGGTAGAGTTGTTACGATGGAGGTAATCAAAAGCAGCTTGTTGAACGAGGAGATCCGGCGTAAGCAATTGGAATCGTCGCAGGAGTTCGCTCTGGTGGCTTCCTATGGGAAGGGAAGACCCAAGTCACAGGCGAAGACGGGTGGAGTTCTCGGGATCTTGCGACTGTGGACCGCAAGGAGGGATGCTATCACTGTGGCGAAAGGGATCATATCAAGAAGACTTACATAAAGCTCAAAGCTGAGAAGGCCAAAGGCAAGGATGATCAGGAGGATCTCATGGCTATATGAGATCTCATCATCGCAGCAACCGACGCAGAGGAACCATGTGGCATGTGTCATAATGGTGATTGGGTCATGGATACGGGAGCGTCGTATCACGCCACTCCATATGGAAGGATCTTTATGACATACCACGATGGCAGGTTTGGACGTGTGAAGATGGACAACAAGGAGACGGCTGCAGTTGTAGACATCGGTGATGTGCACTTGACAACGGAGCTTGGTGAGAATCTCGTTCTCAAGGATGTGCGACATGTACCGAGTTTGCGCTACAACTTGGTTTCGGTAAGGAGGCTGGAGGATAATGGCTGTCGCAGTTTATTTGTGGACAAAGATTGGATGCTTACTAAGGATTTTCAACAGTTGGCTCGAGGAGATCTATGTTGTGGCATGTACAGGTTCAAGCCAGTGAGTTGTACAGGCAGGCCACAGACATCGGATGGAGGCTCGAGGGGTATTCGACAGGAGTTGGATCGTCGAAAACTTGTTGAGGAGGGGCTTCGAAATACTTTGAGGATTATGGAGGATTCGGTTCGTCGAGACAAAGCGACGAATGGTGATGAGCCAAAGATTGAGCGTCAGTATGTCGGTCCCATGACAGATGGTCGGTCTCCAGGTGGGGGTTGCTTCACGGATCCGATTTTGGCGACGGGTGGTTTGGCAAAGCTTCACTGAGCGACATTGGTTTCAGCAGTTCGAGACCAGGGCGGAGATCAAGGTTTGCAGCAAACTTAATCTGAGGCGGGAGCGTCACTGTAACGACCCTCTCTGTATCAATGCGGATAGCCGATTCAAACGGCACAAGTGCAACGACCCGACCCGACCCGTCTCGCTCTGCGAGAAGACTTGCTTAAGGCAAAGGATTTCAGACTTGGCCCTTCAGGAGTTCAGACTTAGACTTTCAAAGGCGTGCTCGGAGTATCGCTCGACCGAGGCGAATCATCGCTAAGGTGGGTGGCTACGATAAACCTGTCTTTGCTTAGCCTGCACACCTAAAAATATGGTCGATATATGCTAGTCGCTAGACGAATCACCCCTTTTTATGCTAATAAAGAACACTACACACCTAGCTAAAAAAATAATCCCATCTTATGTCTCTTTGCATAGAACATGGAAGTAGATCGGTTGAACGGAATAGTATGCTCGCTTTACCGTTCTTATAACGTCACCCTCGTAGCGTTACTTTTGTTCCTTTTATGTTCCTTCAAGTATATTGCTTCATATGTCTTGAAATGCTCGTCACACAGATATTGCCTCGATGTAGAAGCACAACACAGATCATGGTTCACTTACATGTGGCAGGAAGACTATCAAAATAGTCGTTCCAAGCCAAATGATAGAAACATGAAAAGTCTTCGGGACCGTTGGGTCGTCAAGACAACTGCCAAAACGGGAGCTGCAATAAGTAGTAAAACATCTGCATAAACTATGCATTGAATGAAACACACCCGATCATGAGATCTCTGAACGAGTAAATACATTCACACTATGTCAAGTAGTTATGTTCATTCAAGGTCCTAAAATATTGCATATAATAAAATCTTAGTGTTGATCGTCAATGGTCATGGACTGCCTGTGCACAGGTTTATGGTTCCTATGGACGGTACACCAGGGCACCGGAGCCGATCCGATCCGGACAAGAATGTCTCATAGTCAGCTAGCAACATCAGCATGGGAGAGACGAGGCCTTGTAGCGGGGCTCGCTACCTGCGCTGCAAAGACCGTCGTCCGCCCGGAATATAGTCTATGATGGCTCGTCAAGTAATGTGTTGTTAAAAAGTATCATTAAAGTCTCATTAAATTATCATCAAGTATCATTAAAAGAATCATGTGGCAACCCACGTATGGCCTCGTATGGCCTTGAGGCAAGTATCGGATGCACGACGCACTCTGCGTGCAGATCGTTAATTGAACCAAGAAATCTGAACCTCTGAAACACACTTGAATAATCTGAGAATTCTGAACGGTCTGAGTATAATGCATTTGAACAACCTGAGTCGCAAAATAATATGAGTATCATAAATTTGTATATGTCGTTCACCTGAGTCAGAAACACGCTAGTAATACTTGTGTTTGCTTATGTGATTCTTGGTTTCCTTATACATATTCGTGCTTGGTTAACTTGGTTGTATCATCTGGACATGGAAGAAAGAAAGGTAAGTCGGTAAGTTTCGCCGTGTTTCTCTTTTATCGTACGACGCATTGCCACATGAGTTAGGCTTTACATCATTGCTATAAAACTGTTCCTAAGGCAAGATTATAAAGATAACTTAATAGATGGTGCACGGAACTAATATATCGTGTTTGGATTTGTCGAGCGGGCGAGAAGCCTCCCCACCAGTGCATTCATGTACTGATAACCCACCAGATTGCTTGCAGGGTGCCAGAGAACCTTGTTCAGTACGGAGTATCCCCTCGTGAGCGCTAAGGCATGGAGTTCCCTCTGGAGCCTTGGAGTGTTGTGTCCGGAGCTGAAGCACATATACAAGACATAATGTTGGAACATCACCTATGTATCATCCCAAGTTGTAAGCCGCTTGACACGCCTTTATTGTTTGAGAGAGAGAGAGAGAGCGCTTGAGCGACTTGTAATCTCGGTCTAGCGCTGCTTGTAATCTTATTCATTATCAATAAAGAGCTTGTTTATGTATCATACTAGTTTTTATTCTATGCTTCCGCTATATCGACTTGGTGAACTAGTTATCGTAAAGGCCATTTACTCGTGTCTTTCAAATTTTTGCTGCATTGGAGAATATATGTGCGACTCTGTGGCTTAGCTATTTCTCCGCATGTTCGGATCATAGCCTTGCGCGGGCGCAGCTTGTGCTCGCGCGGCATCACGTCCTGATGAGAACGATCGTCCTGCTGGAGCGCTGGCGCAGTGATTCGCGCCTAGCGGGGACGGCCAATCTGTGGGAGATCGGAGCGTGACAGTCACCATTCACACAGTTCCAAAAGAGCTGTGGGTCATCGACGACATGCACATTGTGTGATGTTCTGCTCGAGGACGCATGTGTATAGGGGAGCTTCAAGTTCGGACACGAAGGTGGGCAGATTCAGGAGTTCGAATCTCGGGAGAATCGCACCGTTCGCTTGGTTGGGCCAGGCAAGGGTGAATAAGCTCATCGGAACGATAACACGTTTCGGTAGAAGACGGAAGTTGGGGACATGCAGCCAAGACTCACGGTGAGGCTGATAGTCAGGAACTTTGGTCTCAGCCGTATCATTGATGTCAGCAGGATCCTAGTGGTACAGAAGGTGCTACGCACGACTGCTAGCATCAACATGATGGTCGAGGAGCTGGAGACGAAGGAAGATGCAAAGCAACTCGGGGGATCGGAGATCGGTGGCATGGGGGAGCAGGAACTCTGTCGCAGGACGACAGACATGGAGTTCAATTGAGAAGCCATGGGATCAACACCCTCTCATCAGACTGGAGGGGGAGATTGTTGGGGTCTAGTCTGGATTCGTCGAATTTTGGAGCCCAAATATGGTCAAAGTTTTGATTTGATATAATTTAAAAATCTACATTAAATGTAAGATTTGATTAGATTTCAAATTTGTATCAAATATTTAATTTGATCATATTTTGACGTCCATAATTGGTTTTGGACTATTTTAGGTAGAATATGATTCTTATTTTAAGGTTTTCTATTTAGAAAATCCTATTATGACCTAAAATATGATTTCTCATCCTATAAATATAGGAGGAGGGTGGAGGCACAAAGAATAGCACAAGTTGGAGATTCGGGGTGCTCGTCCACATGAAATCTAAGAGAAAGTCCGTGCTTTATTCTTAGGACTTCGCCATCTAAGACAGAAGAAAGAAAGAGATCTAATCGAGGAGTCGTTGCCTTCGCTGAGGAAGATTGCTACGGGTTGTTGAGTGATTTCAATTGTAATTTCTTTCTTTTCTTCTTGAGTGTGGTGAGGGGGTTGAATCTATTAGGACAAAGGGTTCAACATAGATTCTGTCAATCTTATAATTTCACCTGAGTTATAAATATTATAATTTGTCCTGGTGACGTAGTCACCGCCATATACTTGTCTTTATCTGTGCTTGGTGTTCGTTAGAGAAGGGTTGGTTATCTTAGGTGGGTTAGCCTAAAGTTTCCGCTGTGGACACTCTCAGACACGGTGTCGGAACGCTTGCAGGACGTATCCGATTCCCAACAATAAGAGATGCAAGGAAAACATGAATAACAAGAAATTTGATACTCTGTCCCTTTGCATGACTGAATTATTAGTGTGTTGTAGTCACTTGGAGGGAGAGAAGAACTGGGATGCATAATAAAGAAATGCAGACACATTATAATACAAAATTGGAAACTCATGATGAGTTTAAAATGTAGCAATGTAGTCCATGTCATTTTACATGTGGTGTAGGTGTAGGCATGGAGGGAGAAGATGAGGTTGGACATTTCTGTCTTGAAGAAGACTAGAGAAATTTAAAGAGTACAAACATGTCTCCATGCCTCTCTAATGGGGAGTTTGCTTCTTATTTTACTAAGCCAAGAGTACAAGTAGATGAACCCAACTACTCATAAAATCTTAGAAGACAAGCCCTAAATGTACCAAAATCATAATGACTCAACTGAAGCAGAATTCCAGTTGTGACCAACCAGAATTGTAATGATGGATCGGAATGTTGAGGTGTGCACTCGATTGTGACATGGCACTCAAGTGGATGATTGTTAGAAACGAAAGTGCGGAAACCGTTCCTCAAACCAGAGAGTACCTGCGAGAGAACCGAACAAAATGCACAAACCAAAAAGGCCAAACACAAATCGCAGACACAGAGATTTTTGACGTGGAAAACCCTTGCGGGAAAAATCACAGGACGATCGGAGTCCAATCTGAAAAGCCTTCACTAATGGAATAAGAAATACACCGACTCCTTACAAACTTCTCACCGATCCAAACGGATCACCACTACTCTTTTGGAACAGAAAATAGATTATAACCACGAAGAAGAAAGACAACGAGAAATATTCGAAACTGATCTCCTTCTTCGAAACGGCCTCCAATCATTCTTTCTCCTCTTCAATGTTGCAATGGCACTCTTGCCTCATTTTCTCTCCTTATTGCTATATTTTTTTTAGAGAGAGATGTATATTTTAGGGCCAGGAGACACCTATATATAGCCTCAAACCCATAACTAGCATTCCTATTATAGATAGGAATATCCAATCCAAATCCAAATCCATTGACATATTCCTATTATATGTAGGAATATCATATCCAAATCCATTGAGATATTTCTATTATATTTAGGAATATCCAATCCAAATAAATTGAGGTATTTCTATTATACGTAGAAATACTCAATCCTACTCCAGAATATTTTCCACATAGATTGGGAACCCCACCCACTCCAACAAATCTCTCCCTTCACAACTATGTGGAGGAAATCGTCATCCCGATGATCAGCCTGCAGTACTCGAACTTTTCCTTTGGTAGAACCATTGTGAACATATCTGCTCCGTTGTCATCTGTATGAACCTTCTCAAGCGTCGCTTCCTTCTTGTCAACTATATCCCGTATCCAATGATACCGGGTATCAATGTGCTTGGACCGGCTATGAAATGTTTGATTCTTTACAAGGTGAATAGCACTCTGACTATCGCAAAGCAAAGGATACTGCTCCTGCTTTAGCCCAATTTCCTGCAGCAGCTTCTTCATCCACAACAACTCCTTGCAAGCCTCCGTCGTCGCAATGTATTATGCCTCTGTCGTCGACAAGGCAACACACTTCTGTAAACGCGACTGTCACGATACTGCTCCACCAACAAACATCATCACATAGCCCAAAGTTGATCGTCTCGTCTCTACATCTCCATCCATATCAGCGTCGGTATATCCAACCAGCTTCGGCTCGTCACCACCAAATGAAAGTCTCCAATCGGTAGTACCCTGAAGATATCGTAGAATCCACTTGACCCCATTCTAATATACCCTTCCAAGATTGGAAGTGTACCTGCTAACTGTTTCGACTGCGTGAGCAATGTCTGGCCTCGTACATACCATAGCATACATAAGACTCCCCACGGCTGAGGCATATGGAACTCGCTCCATATCTTCCTTCTCGTCCTCGGTAGATGGACACTACTCCTCAGTGAACTTAAAGTGAGCCGCAAGGGGGTTACTCACTTTCTTCGACCCGTCCATCCCGAAACGCTGAAGTACCCGATGAATGTACTTCTTTTGGGACAAATGTAGCAGCTTGAACTCTCTCTCTCTCTCGGCTAATCTCCATTCCAAGAATAGTCTTCGCTGCGTCCAAATCCTTCATAAAGAAGGCCGCGCCTAGTTGGCGCTTCAACTCTGCTATCCTGGTGGCATTCCGACCCAACAACATGTCATCAACATAAAGCAACAAAATGATGAAATCATCCTCGGCGAAGTACCTCACAAAAATACAATGATCCGACGTCGTCCGTACATAGCCATGCTCCTCCATAAACGACTCGAACTTCCTTTACCACTGCCTCGGAGCTTGTTTCAGACCATACAAGTTCCTCAACCGGCAGACCAAATGTGACTTGCCTTTCTCACAGAATCCCTCTGGCTGCTCCATGTACAACTCCTCCTCAAGATCACCGTGGAGGAATGCCGTCTTCACGTCCATTTGCTCGACCTCCAAGTCAAAATTGGATGCCAATGCTAGCACCACCCGTATAGACGACTGCTTGACGACTGGCAAAAATATCTCATCATAATCTACGCCTTTCCGCTGACAGTAATCTTTAACTACCAGCCTCGCTTTGTATCGAGGGCGAGTAGCATCATCTATCTGCTTCACTCTGAACACCAATCAATTCTTCAAAGCCTTCTTGTCCTTTGGCAACTGCACCAGATCATAAGTAGAGTTGGCCTCCAAGAAACTCATCTCCTCCTGCATTGCCTTTATCCACTCCTGCCTGTGTTCGTCTTCCGTAGCCTCTATGAAACTTTCAGGTTCTCCCCCGTCAGTCAGTAGCACATACTCACCCAGTGAGTATCTCGTAGATGGTCGAAGTTCTCTATCGCTTCTCCTCAACGGAACCACTGGTGCTGGTTGTATATCTACAGCCTCCTCCCCTCTAGGAACTGCCTCCTCGGCATGCTCATCCTCCTGAGGGTCACCCTAACCACCATCAACAGGCTGATGATCAAGGTTGGGAGCAACTCCATGTACTGGCTTCCCCATAACTGGATCCTCTGCGATGTCCTCTTGAAACTGCTCAAAGCAAAATGACTCTAACTCAGGCAATTCCTCAACCTCAGAAGGTATCTCGGAATCCTGAGTATTGGTCATGGTCTGATCCTCGATGAATACCACGTCCCTGCTTCTATAGAGCTTTCTTCCCACTAGATCGTAGAGTCTATAGCCAAACTCATCCCGACCGTAGCCGACAAAGACGTACTGTCTCATCTTTGGCTCAAGTTTGGATCTCTCATCCTTTGGTACATGCACGAAGGCCTTACAACCAAACACTCGCAGGTGACTGTATGACAGCTATTTGTCGTACCATACTTTGTCACGCAAATCACCCTGTAAAGGAGCACTAGGAGATAAATTAATAACATAAGTAGTTGTGTAAAGTGCCTCACCCCAATAGCTGACTGGCAAGTTTGCTTCTGACAGCAAATACCGTACCCTCTCCATTAGCGTCCAGTTCATCTGCCACGCTACACCGTTGGGCTGCGGTGTCTTTGGTGGAATCTTCTGGTGTCGTATCCCTTGCTCTCTGCAATAAGCATCAAAGGGACCGATATACTCGCCGCCATTGTCCGATAGAACACATAGCAGCTTCTTACCCGTCTTCCTTTCAACATAGACCTAAAACTCCTTGAAAGTGGACAACACCTGATCCTTGGTCTTTAAGGCATAGACCCAAACCTTCCTGAAACAGTCATCAATAAATGTTACAAAATAAGAAGCACCACCAATGAATTTTACCTTCATAGGACCACAGACATCCGAGTGAATCAACTCGAGCAATGCCACTTACTTGAACTTGGTTGACTTTGGAAAGAAACCATATTTTGCTTCCCCGCTAAACAGTGCGTGCACTTCTTCAACTTTGTAGACTTTAGCCCTGGAATCACCTTCCTGTTCACCAAGTAGCCCATCCCCTTCTCGCTGATATGGCTGAGCCGCCTGTTCCACAAGTCAGTAAACGTATCAGTAGCTGCGTTAACCTCCTGTGTCCCCTGTGCGCTCCCTTCCATATAGTAGAGTCCGAACCTCTTGCTTCCTCTGGCAATCACCATCGAACCTCTAGAAAGCTTCCACTGATTATTTCCGAAGAGACTGAATAAACCCTCGTCATCCAACCTTCCAACCGACACCAGGTTGAAACGGATATCAGGGACATGACAGACATCTTTGAGAACAAGAACTACACATGTCTTTGTCCTCAAATGCACATTTCCAATGGCAACCGCCTTCGACACATCTCCATTACCCATCTTCAACACTCCACGGTCACCTGTTGTGTATGTAGCAAATAGTGTCCTGTTGTGAGATACGTGTGCTGAAGCACCTGAGTCCACCAGCCAAGAGTTGTCATCGCAGGCGAGGTTCATAACTATCTCATCACCTACAATGATCACGTCGCCTCCATGTGTCGAGGCCGCCGCTGTAGTGTTCTCACTTTGCTTCCCCTTGTCGCCCTTCTTCTCTCTCTTCCAAGTGAAACAGTTCCGCTTGATGTGGCCCTTCTTGCCACAATGGTAACACTCCGAGTCCTCGTACCGACCCTTGGATCTTTTCCTGTTTTTGTCTCTGCCACCGCCTGGACCCCTACTTTTACCCCTTCTGTAGCTCTCTAAAACAAGCGCCTCTGAGTGGGATGTGGATGAAGTGCCCTGCGAACATCTCCGCATCTCTTCATTCAGTACCCCGCTCTTGGCAAACTCCAGACTGACCACGCCTTCCGGAGCAGAAGCAATCATAGACACTCGTACGGTCTCCCACGAGTTTGGCAATGTACACAGCAGCCATAGTCCATGAACCTCGTCGTCGAACTTGACTCTCATCGAGGATAGCTGGTAAACCACACCATGGAACTCACTCAAGTGATCCATAATAGACGTCCCATCTTTGTACGGCAGACCCATCATCATCCGGATCAAGAACAATTTATTTACTCATGTCTTCTTCGCATACAAAGATTCCGGCTTATCCCACAGTGTCCTCGCGTGTTCAATACTGGCAATGTGGTTGTACACGTTCTCGTCAACGAACTGCCTGATGTACCCACACACATGTATATGCTCAAAATTTTAGCCCTCTTCAGATTTGTCACTGGGTCTCTCGGAAGCAAATACCGGAAGATGCATCTTCTTGACAAATAGCAGATCATATTGCTCCTCCAGTAATGATAGTTGGTACCGTTCAGGTTTATCATGCGCACCGGCTTCGCGTCTCTCTCCTCACTGGTTTGCCTGTCAACTCCTGACACCCTTCTGAAATTCCAGAATCTGACTTTGATACCACTTTGTTGGGAACGAAAGTACGGAAACCGTTCCTCAAACCAGAGAGTACCTGCGAGAGAACCGAGCAAAACGCACAAACAAAAAACGCCAAACACAAATCGCAGACACAGAAATTTTTGACGTGGAAAACCCTTGCGGAAAAAACCACGGGACGATCGGAGTCCAACCCTGAAAAGCCTCCACTAATGGAATAAGAAATACACTGACTCCTTACAAACTTCTCACCGATCCAAACGGATCACCACAACTCTTTTGGAACAGAAAATAGATTATAACCACGAAGAAGAAAGACAACGAGAAATACCCGAAACTGATCTCCTTCTTCGAAACGGCCTCCAATCCTTCTTTCTCCTCTCCAATGTTGCAATGACACTCTTGCCTCCTTTTCTCTCCTTGTTGCTATTTTTTTTAGAGAGAGGTTTTTTTTAGAGAGAGGTATATTTTAGGGCCAAGAGACACCTATATGTAGCCTCAAACCCACAACTAGCATTCCTATTATATGTAGGAATATCCAATCCAAATTCATTGATATATTCCTATTATATGTAGGAATATCCAATCCAAATCCATTGAGATGTTCCTATTATATTTAGGAATATATTGTTGATATGATATGTTGGGTGTCATATTTAAGTATAGTATAAGCACATGGGAATATCCTGAGGACATATTTGGGATGCCAGAATATGTCACAGGATATTCCATTATGAGATTATTGTCATAATGATTGAGATCATTGTATTAATGACTGTAAGGCTATATAATGCCAATGAGACGATCAATAAAATCATCAACTAATTTCAACATGGTATCAGAGCCAAGTTTCCACAAACCCTAGCCGTCACCAAACTTCCACAAACCCACAGGAGGATTTCCTAGATCTCCTCCACCGAACTCTTCCACGCCCCCCCTTCTTCCCTTCTCCGCCTTTCGCAGGCCGCCTTTCGCTGTTGCTGTCCCGTCCCGCTACTGCTGCGGCTACTACTGCTGCGGCTACTACTGCTGCTGCGGCTGCTGCGACGGCGGCTGTGACATGCTTGATGCCGCCTCCTCCGCACCAGCACGAGACAACGCCTAATAGGGATGCCTAGATCTGAAAAAATGGGGGACATGTTCGGATCTAGGAGCGGACGACGAGGACGAGCGTGAGTCGTAGAGCGGACGTGACGTGATTGGATAGACGACGCATCGATGGAGGAGATCATCAAGAAGCTAGATTCTGCAGAGGTGGCGACGTTGATAAAGTTGTTGACGATGTCGGCTGGTGAGAACACGACACGAACGTCGCCGGAGTTGAAGCTTCCCTCCATCGATCTGAAATTAGATGGACCAGCCACCTATCTGAGTTGGTCACGGCAGGTGAGAAGAACCCTCGCAGGAAAAAACATGGAGGGGTTCCTGACGGGCGAGACGACAGAGCCGGACGAGGGCTCAACAGGACGCGATGAGTGGAAGTCCACTCATATGGTGATCTACATCTGGCTTCTCAACTCCTTAGTCCAGTCTATTGCCGCTACAGTAGACGGTATTGAGATGGTGAAAGATGTGTGGGAGAAGTTGAGAAGGACCTATGATGGTGTGGGGAACAACTTACGGGTCTTCCAGATAAAGGGGGAGATTGATGACACCGTACAGGGAGAGAAGACGGTGCAGGAGTATGCCACAGAGTTGGAGCGTCTGTGGTTGGATTATGATCACTCCTCAGATCGGGCGAGCTGCGGGGACCCTAAGTGTAAGGAGAGACAGGTGTGTCTGCAGGAGAGGATGATGAAGTTCCTCAAAGGGCTGACTGCAGCTTTCGCACAGAGGACGGCCCTACTTCTAGCCCAACCAAAGATCCCTAGTCTTGAGGAGGCTATCTCAGCCATGATCCAGGAGGAGACACGCATCAGGCTGCAAGCCGGGACAGGTGGTCCCCCCGAAGCAAAGCAGCACTGTCAGGACTCTGATTTCTCTGGCAGCGAATGGTGGATGGAAGCTACACCAACTGGATGTGAAGAATGCGTTTCTTCACGGAGATCTAGTGGAGGAGGTGTACATGGAGATACCACCAGGATTTGGCACCAATCAGATAGTAGGCAAGGTCTGCAGGTTGAAGAAGTCCCTCTATGGACTGAAGCAGTCTCCTCGAGCGTGGTTTGACAGACTCAGAAGGGCGATGATAGGGATGGAATATCAGCAGATCAATGCTGATCATACTGTGTTCTTCCGTCCTGGTGGTAGTATGGCTCATGCTCCCGAAAGTGGACATCCATACTGACAAACTTCTTCTTCTCTACTGGACTCCAGCACACATACCCCTTCTGGGTCGCCGAGTAGCCTACGAAGATGCATTTGACCGCTCTAGGGTCAAGTTTCCCAACTGATGGCCTGTTGTCCTTCACAAAACACACACACCCAAACACCTTCAGTGGAAGTATCCCACTATTATTGCCTTGCAATACCTCACATGGGGACTTCCATCCGAGGACCTTCGAGGGCATTCTGTTGATGAGTTGAGCTGCTGTCAACACTGCATGCCCCCACAGACTCTGTGGGACATTCATGTCGATCATCATACTTCTTGCGACCTCCAGAAGGTGTCTGTTTTTCCTTTCTGCAACTCCATTTTGTGCTGGTGTGTATGCACAGGTGGTCTGATGTTGTATTCCGTGTGCTGACAAGTATTCTGCAAGCGTCCTGTTGGTATACTCCGTTCCATTGTCAGACCTCAGTACCTTCACAACTGCTTTGTACTGAGTCTGGACATGCTTATGGAAATCCCGAAAACAAGCAGGTACATCATTCTTATTTTTTATCAAATATAACCAGGTAACACGAGAGGCACACTCAATGAAAGAAACAAAGTACTTATAACCATTCATAGTGTTAGTAGCACATGGACCCCAGACATCAGAATGTACTACCTTAAAAGCAAAAGTGCTCCTATGACCCGTGCCAACATATGAGCTCCTAGTAAGTTTTCCTAACTCGCACGCATCACATACTAATTTTTCTTTATTTGTTTTTGCATAAATCTCTGGATACTACTTACTTAGAGTATCAAAGGAAGAATGTCCCATCCTCCGATGATGGAGTATCAAGGTATCCTCAGTCCTCTGCTGCAGTCCTTCCATGCCAGCCTTCTCTGTCATAGATACCAATGCTGAGTCCAGTCCTTCTCGATCTAGGTACCACAGTCCCTCATGCCAAGTGCCAGTCCCAAGTCTTCGTCCTGTCCCTTTCTCCTGGAAGGTCACCTTAGGAATATCAAAAGAAACAATGCATTTAAGTTGGAGGATTATAGAACTAATGGACAAGAGACTGACTGGAAAGGATGGAGCATGTAAAACATTAGATAATCTTACTGAACCTGTACAATTAACAGTACCCTTACCGACCACTGGCTGGAAAGTGCCATCAGCTGTCTGAATGCTGTCTGCTGATGCTAGGTGAGTGTAGGAAGAAAACTCACTAGCATTCCCCGTCACATGCCGAGATGCTCCCGAGTCGATAATCCAGTCTGATGATTTAAGGGAAGAGATAGACGCAAGGGCAAGTGATTCGTCAGTACCTTCTGATGGATGGGCATACATGACAGCGTTGCCCCTAACAAAGAATGAGGCGGACGCCTCCTCTGTTCTACTCCTCATGTCTCCCAGTGCCTGGTCCTCCACAGTAAAGGTGCCATCAGCTTCTCCGTTCCCTTCTGATATCAGGAGGTTCGCCCGATAACCTCCTCGGCCGCCTCGTCTACCCCCTCGACCATGACCACGTCCTCCATTATATCCTCGTCCGCCGAACGGTCCTCGTCCACCACCTGAATCTCCCTCCCTAGGTGGTTTGGTACAAGCATACCGATGATGACCCATCTCCCCACAGTTGTAGCACTGCCGATTATGCTGCCAGGGCTCTCCCTTAGATCCTGTGTTACCTGAGCTGGTGATCGCTAGTGCTGACTTTGCTTCGGAGGGACCACCGGTCCCGGCTTGCAGCCTGATGCGTGTCTCCTCCTGGATCATGGCTGAGATAGCCTCCTCAAGACTAGGGATCTTTGGTTGGGCTAGAAGTAGGGCCGTCCTCTGTGCGAAAGCTGCAGTCAGCCCTTTGAGGAACTTCATCATCCTCTCCTGCAGACACACCTGTCTCTCCTTACACTTAGGGTCCCCGCAGCTCGCCCGATCTGAGGAGTGATCATAATCCAACCACAGACGCTCCAACTCCGTGGCATACTCCTGCACCGTCTTCTCTCCCTGTACGGTGTCATCAATCTCCCCCTTATCTGGAAGACCCGTAAGTTGTTCCCCACACCATCATAGGTCCTTCTCAACTCCTCCCACACCACTATCTGTACGGAGGACCACTCGCAGCAATGCAGGAAATCCTCCAAACAGATATGGTTGGGATATTGCTCAGTTTGTTTCTTATGACCATATTCCTTCTTCTCATGGAGCATTTATAGCATCTTTGGATAGTATTACTGTACCTAACAATTGGCAGGTTGCCAAGAACGATCCAAAGTGGAAAGCGGCAATGCACGAGGAGTTGGAAACTCTGGAGAAGAACCACACTTGGGAGCTTGTGAGACTGCCAGAGGGGAAGAGAGCAGTTGGATGCAAGTGGGTCTTTACCGTGAAGCAGAACCCAGATGGACAGGTTGAGCGCTACAAAGCTCGACTAGTAGCCAAAGGATACAGTCAGACGTACGGCATTGACTATGACGAGACCTTTGCACCAGTTGCAAAGATGAGCACTGTCAGGACTCTGATTTCTCTGGCAGCGAATGGTGGATGGAAGCTACACCAACTGGATGTGAAGAATGCGTTTCTTCACGGAGATCTAGTGGAGGAGGTGTACATGGAGATACCACCAGGATTTGGCACCAATCAGACAGTAGACAAGGTCTGCAGGTTGAAGAAGTCCCTCTATGGACTGAAGCAGTCTCCTCGAGCGTGGTTTGACAGACTCAGAAGGGCGATGATAGGGATGGAATATCAGCAGATCAATGCTGATCATACTGTGTTCTTCCGTCGGAGTGGAGGCCACATCACCATGCTTGCGGTGTATGTGGACGATATGATTATCACAGGAGATGATGAACAGGAGATCGCCCAACTCAAAGGAGAGCTTGGCAAGGAATTCGAGGTGAAGGATCTCGGCCTTCTTCGGTACTTCCTTGGGATTGAGATTGCTCGAGAAGCAGAGGGGATTGTTCTCTCTCAAAGGAAGTATGCACTGGACCTTCTCACAGAAACTGGGATGTTGGGGTGCAAACCTGCAGCGACACCAATAGATCAGAGGTTCAAGATTGATGCTGAGGCTGGAGAACCAGTTGATCGGGACAGATACCTGAGACTGGTTGGCAAGTTGATCTATTTGAGCCACACACGTCCTGATATCTGCTTTGCAGTAAGTGTGGTGAGCTGCTACATGCATGACCCACGGAAGGGTCATTTGGATGCAGTGTACCAGATTCTGAGGTACTTGAAAGGTGCTCCCGGGAAGGGACTAATATTTAGGAAGAACAATCACGTGAGCATCGAGGGCTACTGTGATTCTGACTGGGCTAGTTGTGCTGATGACAGGAGGTCTACCTCGGGATATTGCATTTTTGTAGGAGGTAACTTGGTCTCCTGGAGGAGTAAGAAGCAGTCTGTGGTGGCCAGATCGACAGCTGAAGCAGAGTACAGAGCTATGGCCTTGGGAGTTGCAGAGCTGCTATGGTTGAAGAATATGCTGGTAGAGCTGAAGCTGGATCAAGGAGCCAAGATGAAGCTGTGGTGTGACAATCAGTCAGCTATTAGTATCGCCAACAATCCAGTACAGCATGACAGGACCAAACACATCGAGATTGATAGATTCTTCATCAAAGAGAAGTTGGATAGTGGATTACTGGAGCTTGGCCATGTTCCAACCAGGGATCAAGTAGCAGATGGACTAACCAAGGGACTCGCCTCAGTGAGCATGATTAGAGGATGTGACAAGATGGGCTTAGTGAATATCTTTCACCCATCTTGAGGGGGAATGTTGATATGGTATGTTGGGTGTCATATTTAAGTATAGTATAAGCACATGGGAATATCCTGAGGACATATTTGGGATGCCAGAATATGTCACAGGATATTCCATTATGAGATTATTGTCATAATGATTGAGATCATTGTATTAATGACTGTAAGGCTATATAATGCCAATGAGACGATCAATAAAATCATCAACTAATTTCAACATATACAATCCAAATAAATTGAGGTATTCCTATTATATGTAGAAATACTCAATCCTACTCCGAAATATTTTCCACATAGGTTGGGAACCCCAGCCACTCCAACAATGATTACATGGCATAGAGTCTTTAGACACATGAATTCATTAGGGATTTCTAATGTCATGATTTACTTAGTTGCTAATTGAGCGAATCCTAGATTATGAGTTGGTTGTTGAATGCATGAATTACACAGTCGGAACTCCTTCTTGATATTGTTTTAGTGTCTTTGAGGAGTCATGAAAGGTCATGTAAACACCTACAGCAAAGATTGCAATTAGAAAAAGGTTTGAGATATACTTCTTCCTCTGCCACCATTGTCCACTACCTCAAAATATTGATTTCTTAAACACTGAATTATGGTGACCCTGTTCCTCTACGGTCTACAAACAATATGAAATGATGTTATAGACTTTTACTTAACACTTCCTTATTTTTCATTGAAATTGAAGCTTGATGACAGGTTCTAGCTTGTGAATCCAAGTCCATACAAAGCCATCATATATCAACTTCTACTTAGGGAAAGTAAGATATGCCTATCATCTCTGCATAAGTTCTCTACAACTAAGCGTTATAATTACTAGCATCATGTGCTGAATTTGCAACCAAACAGGCCCTAGTGTTATAATCACTACCATGGCCCCCTCACAATTACTGTAGTTCTGTCCCTGCTTGCATGCTTGCATGCTTCCTCTTCCAAAGTTCCTACATGTATTTCCTGATTATAGACATTATCTTCATTGACTTGAATGATTAAGAACATTTTGCTTCGGATGAACCCTCAACTAATTCCTCTGAAACTTGTTGTAATGAGGATTATAATTCAGAATCTTATATGCTTCTCAAGAAGTCCCATTTGGGAATCAATGCGCCAAAAATACTACCAACAAGTTTTTCTTTTCAAGCATAAGAACTAAAAGACATTTAAGCATCAAGCACAACACCCACCAGAAATCATAATGTTTTGTAGATCTGACCAACAAGAGCCAAGCAAAGGGAGGGGAAAAAAAGCAACAAAAATTACTAGACAGATGGAGACTAATAAAAAGGATAATAACATCCTTTTGAATGCAAGTTGCAGATGTCACATGGAAAAGCAAACCAAGGCCCCATGAGATTCTAATAATTACAATTATACTCCATCATTAGGTAGGAAATCAGATCTTGGTCAGTTTGTCTCAAAACTAAATCACAAAGGGGTCCCCAAAAGTAGATTTGGGACCAAACTATATATACTGATGTTGTGAATAGTCAATCCCATTTCCAAATCAGTGACAAACTTGCAACCAGATCCTACAAGTACATCTTAACATTTGATCCATCCTCAATTTAGCCTAATATTGCCACCAGACGAGCATTAAATTCGCACATTCTTAGGAAAACAAAGAATTCATGAAGTAATAGGTAAGCTTCGAAGAGATGTTACCTGATATTGTTCCCCTCAGTCTGAAACGAGTCCGGCTTGGACCCGAGCTTCATATACTTCATTGCTGCAAACTGACTGTACACCTCTTTCCTAAGAAGAGCTAGCCAGCTATACCAACACGAACTACTTGGACTTTTTGTAACCAACCAACACTTCTCAGAAGAAAAAAGAAGTCTTGTTTCTAATTTAATTGCGAAGTAGAGTGCTCCTTCCCGAATTCGTGGTGCAATGAGTAGCGTGTTTCCCTGGCCGGTGGCATTGCCCACGGAGTCCGGAATCAGATGGGAGCTAGGTGATGGCAAAGGAGGGAAGTAACTAATTAATTGGCCTCTAGATTAGTAAACAACTGAACAAGAGCAGAGGACCCCCCCACCAAGCACTAAACTAGCTTACGACCCCCACCACAAGACTATTTGAGATCTGGAGTTAGCTGCTAACCATATACAATTCTCGAATCCACATTCCTCCGATTGACAATCGGGACACACCTGCAAATGGAGAGACAGCTCGAATAAATAACAGATAAAGAGCACACGATATTGAAATAATATAAATACAACTCTGGAGTTATTGTACAGTGACGCAAATTTTAACATGATATCGTAACAATTCAAATTCAAATTACGAATAATTTATTAAATATATATAAATATATAACCTCCAAGTCTTTATCATAACTCTATAGTTTTGGTGAGTGACTCAACGAGAGCAGATTAACCACTACATATGTAAGAGCGTTGGAGTGGTTTCAATTGCTATATTTTACTTTAGTCAAAATTTGTAGCACTTGACAGTTATAGTGGACATTTGTCCACATTTAAAAAATAATAGCAAATGAAGAGGCTCTCTAAATTTTAAACGTGTTCTAGCAAGTGAATACTAACCGAACTTTAGCCATCAGCAAGAAAAAAAAATTAAAAAGGAAAGAGGAAGAAAAAAAAGAATGTTAATTTGGAGTATGAATTTGGTGTCTTAGTTGGAGCATATATAAAATAAACACTCCAAAAGTAATAATTTATACAATTTAAAAAAAAAAAATTGAAGTATGGTATTGAGTGTCCACTCGGGAAGTTCTAATCTTATCAAATTGCTGAATGGACATATCCAGATATGAAGGGGGGGAACAAAAAATTGATACTGTTGGGAAAAGAAGATGAAGGAATGCAATCACCCAAAACATGGGATGGATGGAGAGATGATTTTTTGAGAAGGGATATGAGCTGAGAATAGCAAAGTTGATGAAGGAGAAGATCCAGAAAGAAATATGGTTTGGAAAGATTGAGAAATAAATAAAGCTATATAGCAAAAGTTGATGAGAACCTATACCTCTCTCTGCTCACAGAAGCAGTAGTAACAAATTCATCAACAATGGTTCTCTTTAAATCCACAGAAAGGAAGAAGTAGTAGAAGAGAAGAAGAAGACGAAGAAAAATCCAACCACCACAAAATGTTAAGAAGAAGAAGAATCTCTCTCTCTCTCTCTCTCTCTCTCTCTCTCGTCTAGAACAAGAGCTAGTCACTTTTCTCATAACGAATAGGGGCATATTTATATATTAGTCTAGAGGCATATTGTTTTGCCTTTTGCATATAATTTTCTTAAATTTACTTTCTCTTTAGTAGGTCCCCAAAATTTATTATTTTGTTTAGAAGTCTCTAATCATCATAACGATGCATTTTATCAACCATAACTCGATTAGCAAACCAATTCCGAATCATTTCATCATGTTTAGTCAGGATTGATGGTATTTACGAGAGGTATGTGTCATTTTTTAAAAGTGTTTTGTCTGGTAGGATGACAAATCATTTTTTTCTATTATATTTTGGAGGATCATTATCTTCAACTAATTTTTGTTTAATCATTAAATAAATTATATTTTTAAAAGAAATTTTTTTGAGAGTCCTCTGGTTAACTCTCCTGGTTAAACAATTTTTTGGTTAGGTTTCTCTTGGTTTTAAAAATATCATAATCAGAAGTAGAAATATTTTTTGAAAGTAGTTACTTCCATGTTTTCAAAAGTTGTCCCGATAGTGTGAATTAATTTATTAAAAATAAACAAAAGTTGTTGTTATCCAACAGATTTTATTGCTACATTTTAAAAGTAATGACAAATCTACACCTACTTATAAAGAAATAAAGTATAAAAAAATTGGACAAATTAGAAAAAAAAATTTATTGGTATTTACTGTCATTATTATTCCATAACTTTGTTACACCCCTTCCCCCTCCCTCCTTCCTCCCACTTTTAATTTTATTACCACAACCCTCAATTTCATCAATTTTCAAGTATTATTTGTATTTACCCTCTATTATAGGATATAGTGGTAATAATATTTAAAACGAGGGTAAGAGAGTTAGAAAATAACAATAGGGTAAATATAAATAATTCTAAAAAAAAATTGACAAATTTTTGGATATTTTATTCTCATTATTCTAGAGACGTCTAAACAAATAGCAAAATGTTAGACCTTATACTAAAATAGGTTAAATTTAGGTTCTTATATGCATAACTCCTTTATTTTTATTTTATTTTATTATTAGATTCGCTGACCTTTTTTTTTTCAGTAGATTCGCTGAAAATTTAGTGACGGTAGTGGCCCTGCAAACTTTACTAAATTTCCAGAGTAATAATATAGCGACAAGAAAACGACTCTGTTCTTGTGTTGATTTCAGACTTTTACACTTTCCACCTAAAAGTTTGGCTAATTGTAAATCATCCAGTTTGTTAACTTTGGGGATCGGATATTTGATGTTGCAACTTTATAAATCCGAGGGCTTTTGTGCTTTATTGGCTATAATTTTGGACAATTAAGAAATAATATGTACAAATAACTAAGTGAAGCTAAGCAAGAGATTTCGAACATAGATTGAATGATCGAGTGCAATCTTAATTTTCCATAGGAACGAAAGCCAATAAATACAACTTTCATAAGAATGAATAGATCTTAGTTAAAGGAGTTCCTTGCATAAACCAGTTAGTACTAATTAATGATCGGAGAATAATTAATATTACTATAATCATAATTAGTCCTAAAAATGATAAGCATGGATGAGATATATATTAAATTTTTTATAAAATTACTATAAAAGTTGATCGGTGTTAGTCTTTTTTTTTTTTTTTAATATTTACAAATTTGCTACTCCTACGGGCTGTCCATCTCACACTACAGAACTGTCAAAATTAGTTTAGATAGAACTGTCAAAATTTTGATAATCCAAACTAAAAATAATTAGACTAGCACCGATCAACATTTTATAGTACCTTTACAAAAGAATATATATTAATGGCGGAAGATAGTGGTGCAATTTAGCGGAAGAAAATCTGGAATGTGTCAATGAAGACTTCAGCACCAGCTGTTAGTAGTTCTCAGTATTGGTTTTGTATCTTCAGCTTACTTAATTAAGACTACAACACCAGCTTTTGGTACTTCTCAGTGTTGGTTTAGTGTCTTGAGCTGACTTAATTAGTTCTGTAATAAAAGCAACTAACAAAGAAGTTATACTTTATTACAAGAACATATGCTTTTGTCTGAAAACAAAGAGGTGCTTGCATAAACTTAGATCCCTACCGTGAAGGAAGTATATTGTATTTGGTGATTTTAGAAAGGTATAGTAAAGTTGAAGAAAATTAAATATGCATTCAACAAAATATTTGGGACAAATACTTTCTTATTGTAGAGATAGATAAATGTAATTCCCATGGTTTTTTTTTTTTTTCACAAAGGAGATTGTTTACGTGATAAGAATTACTAATATCTTGTCATAGAATGCCGTCTAGCACAACGGTAAAGTTTACTGTTAGTACTATGGAGATTTTGAGTTACGAAAACTTCTATGATTGCTTACATCTTTACCTTTCTCAAATTGTGCGTAAACTAAAAACTCGTAACACTAGAACACCTTTATATATATATATATATATATATATATATATATATATATATATATATGTTAGTTGCGGGATTTAATTAAAGAAGGTAGAACAAGAAGTTGAAGTTGAGATAAGGAGTTCACACAAAAGTTTCCTCACTAATAAACCTCGATTCCAGCGAACAACTAATAATATGATTCTGATTACAACTTCCTTGCAAGATAACAAAAGAATCAGAATAAATAAACCCATCGTTCTTCCTTGCAATCGCAATTGCAGAAGGATAGAATAGAGTTACAACATGAAGAAGAGAAGAGGAAGAAGAAGAAACTCTGATTGCTGGGGTGATGAAGATCGCCGTTGCTCAAAGCAAGATTCATCCTACACGATTTGCTTCCAGGAACCAGCAAGTTCACGAAGAACTTCTGGAACGCTCGCTGTCACCTCCTGCTTGGACTCGCACGGACTTTTTGGACTTTAATGGCGGCAACAGCAACTCTCTTCGTCTCATCTATTTCAAAATAAGTTCTCAATGGAGGCACAAAGAGAGACGCATAACTGAGCGCATGAGTGCATCAAAATGCGCACAAGCGTCATGCGTCGATGCTGACATGCTAAGTGCAAAGTGAGCCAACAAAACGCCACTTTGCACCCTTGAGCCCGAGCCCGAGTCCGAGTCCGAGTCCTGCTTTCATTGAGGAGTTAATCATTTTTTCTCCTAATAAAACACCCCCACATGGCACCCATGTGCCCCACCACACCCCATGTGCACACCTCAACTCATACAAAATATTATATTGAGATACCCACTTGGTGGTGTAGCCAATGTAGGACTATTTTTCTTAATCTAAAGGAAACAACACCAACAATCCCCCACATATCTCAATATATGGGTTGAGCGTTCCCCACAGTGAATGTCCATCATGCATTAGGATAGATGTCGATTCGACTTGAATATTTATGGATCAAATAACACTATGATACAAGAATAGACTAGGCCTTGATTCTACACCATAGCTATAATTCTTTTCACTCACACAATGACATCAATTATGCTTCCGGTTGCACATTAAAGGCCATGTGCATGCCTAGTTCGGTATATGTATCTTGAGCGTCTACAGGTTTACCCTCAATAGACGGCCTATATCTCTTTCCATACACTCTAGATGAGTTCTTTTAAAGAGTCATTGGCATAAAACTTTGCGCTTCTTTGCGATGCTTCTCCGCTATGACATGGCCCAAAGCCGAGGTCCCACCTCATTGTGTTGTCATCCACTATAGCATGAGGTCCCAGCCTCTTTGTAGTGCCAAACTATCCAGCATGAAGCCTTGTGCTTCCTTGCAGTGTTACGTCGCTGTGATTTAGTTCGCATAGTCGAGGCTTTACCCTCTCTAGGTACCTCTTGGTGGTGTCACACCACTGTAACATGAGGTCACCGACCTCTTTGTAGTGCTGCCTACCACTCTTCATTTTATGGTATTTGGCCACCTTCCTATATGCGGTTCTACGCCTCTGTGACGTGGCTCGCGAAGCCGAGGCATTACCCTATCGAGGAATCTCATTGTGGTGTCACCCACTGTAGCATGGAGTCCTCTGCTCCTTTGTAGTGATATACTACCGTGCTTCCTGTAGAGCACGCCGGACATTCCAAATATCGTAGAACTTATTAAGGCTTCTAAGCCATCCTTCCACAGGACTTTGTTCTACTCAGAGAACAAATAGCAGACAACAGTGATTCTGGGTTCATAACGCCTTCTTTGTTCTACTCAGAGAACAAATAGCAGACAAATATCTCAAAGGACTACCCATTGTTCCTGATATTCTCTCAATAATGATCCTTCTTTGAACCAAAAGCTAAATACCTAGTAGATTTCTCTTTGAACTAATATCATAAAACTTTTTGGTAGAATTACAAAGACAGAATATCATAATGTCTTCAAGCCCATTTTAATTATTGTGTCCTCGACCAGCTGGCGCTTGAGACCTTTGGTGAACGGATCGGTCTTTTCTCCTGGCTCCGAACATCAATCACGGCAATGACTCCAGTCTTGATAAGATCATTTACTGCCATGTGCCTCAGGCGCACAGTCCTCTTCTTACCATTGAAGAGGTCATTTGATACTACTACTGTAGTCGCCTGGTTGTCGCATTATATCGGTATCGTCAGAATCTGTGTACCAACCACTAGAAGATCATACATGAGCTCCCAAAACCACTCTGCTTCATCCGCTACAGCCGCCAGTGCATAGAACTCAGATTCCATCGAAGAATGAGAGAGCATTGTCTGCTTCTTTGACTTCCACGATATAGCAGCTCCATCCATGGAGAAGACGTATCCTCATGTGGACCTTTTGCTTTCTACTTCTGAACACCAGATTGCATCACTGAAGCCTTCCACTACTGTCGGATATCCGCTATAGTGTAGTGCATAATTCTGAGTCCTCACTTCACAGTTTTTCAGTTCTCAACACCTGGATTGCTCGTGAACCGACTCATCATCCCCATGGCGAACGCTATATCAGGCCTTGTAAAAGTTGTTGCATACATCAAACTTCCGATGACGCTTGAATACTCCAGTTGCCTGACACTTTCCCTCGAATTTAGCTTCAGCTTCTTGTCACACTTGTACAGAGTATCGATCCCTGAAAGATCCTGATATCCATAGCGTGTAAGCATCTTCTCAATATAATAAGATTGTGACAATGCCACTCCAGTATCCGTCCGGATGATCTTTATCCCCATGGTAACATCAGCTTCCCCTAAGTCCTTCATACTGAACTTAGATTAGAGAAACTTCTTTATCTTAGTGACACGTTCTAGATCCGTACCTAGAATCAGCATGTCATCCACGTATAGAAAAATGATGACTCCTCTCCCGTCAGCGAACTTTGTGTAAACACACTTGTCCGTCTCACTGACCATGTAGCTATTTGATCTAATAACTTTATCAAACTTCTCATGACACACCTTGGGATCTTGCTTCAGACTGTATAACAATTTTACCAACTTGTAGACTTTATCTTCAAGGCCCTTGACGATGAATCCTTCCGGTTGTTGCATGTAAATCTCTTCGGTTAATTCATTATTCAGGAATGTTGTTTTCATATCCATCTGATGTATAAATAGCTTATGAATTTTACTTATAGCAATCAACATCCTGATGGTCATCATCTGCTCTACTGGAGTATATGTGTCGAAGTAGTCGATCTCCTACTTCTGAGAAAATTTCTTGGCTACCAACCTTGCCTTGACTTGTCAATAGTTCCATCGGCCTTCATCTTCTTCTTAAAGATCCACTTGGATCCGATTGGTTTAGCTCCTTCAGGTAGATCGACCAACACCCAAGTATTGTTAGAGGTTATTGAGTCATACTCATCATTAATAGCCTCCCTACAGAAGACAACGTCTCTGGTCTTCATCGCCTCATCATAGGTAAGCGGATCTTCTTCCACATGATAGGTGACAAAATCATCTTTGAAGTCCTTTTGTTTTCTCACTCGCTTAGCTCTTGGTTCTTCGAGTTCTGGTTCAAAGGTTATCTCAGGAATGCCAACTTCTTCTTGGACCATATCTTTATTGAAAGTGTTAGCCTCTGTTGCACTCACATTATTCTCCGGAATGTCCGTGATAACAATATTCTTGTGCCTTAAGAATTTATCCTCGAAGAATTCTGCATTGCGATATTCAATGATATAATTATACTTGATATCAAGGAACCTCTGAGCATCACTCTTTTCAGCATATCCCAAGAATATAGCTTTTGTAGTCCTTGTCCCCAGCTTCTGAATCTTCAAGTCAGGCATCTTTTATATTCCAGACACCCCCACACTCAAATAAAATTCAAGTTGGGTCTGACCTTGAACCAGAGTTCATGAGGAGTGACATCGAAAGTTACGTACGGCACTCTATTCAGAATGAACAAAGTAGTTAGCACAGCTTCTCTCTAAAAGCAGTTTCAAAGACCCGTAGTTAACAACTTAGAGTTTATCATCTTTGTCAATATCCTGTTCTTCCTTTTTGCTACTCCATTTGATTGAGGAGAATACGGAGCAGTTATCTTATTGACGATTTCATGTTCTTTGCAGAAAGATATGAATTCAATAGACCTATACTCTCCGTCTCGATCACTTCTGGGTCTCTTGAGTTGTTGTCCAGTTTGACGTTCAGCTTCAGCCCTGAACTCCTTAAACTTCTCGAATGCTTCATCTTTAGACTTGAGCAGATAGATGGACTTATTCTTTGAGTAGTCATCGATGAAAGTAATAAAATACTTCATCCCAGCCTTTATGGAGAACTGTTTGAACTCACAGATATCTAAGTGGACTAACTCCAGAAGATCTGTACTTTGGTTTACCCGTTTGAATAATTTTTTGGTAATCTTTGTCTGCGTACAGACCTCATACTTCTCTACCTCCTTACCCCCATATTTGGAGATAAGTCCTAGACTAGACATCTTATTTATCCTTTTACAATGAACATGTCCGTCCTAGTCTATTATGCCATAACTCAAGAGAATAACCAGAAGAAGACACTGCATTAATGGTAATGGCTGGAGTTACAAGTTGAAGTTTAAATATTCCTTCGGTACAGAAAGTCTTTTCGAAGTATGTTCCCTTATAGGATATCACCATTTGCCCAACATTGATGTCTATTCTCAAGCCTGCATTGCAGAGCAGACTTCCTAAGATCAGTTTCTTGGCTATCACCGATACGTGCTTCACATCCTGAAGAGTTAGCGACTTCCCCGAAGTCAGATTCAAAACCACTGTTCTGATCCCATCTACTTCAGCTTATGACTTATCCGCCACCATAACCTTCTCAGATGTAGGTCTATAGGTTGTGAATTACTCCTTCTTTGAACAAACATGGCAGGATACGCCAGTGTCCACCTACCAATCAGTGTCGACGCCAGCCGTATCAACCTGCACAATTATGGCAACCTTGTTAGGCTCACTTTGCTCTTTCTGTTTGGACTTATATCTGCAGTCTCTACTGAAGTGGCATTTCTTGCCGCAGTTGAAACAAGCCCCATCGTTCTTAGGCTTTGGTTTGAATGATGCTGACTTCACCTTCAGATAGTTGAAGTCCTTTTTCTTATTGTGAGAAGCCTTCTGCTTCCCCTTGGAGTCACCAGCATGAACCAAGTTAGCCTTTGCCAACTGTTTGGACAGTGTGTCCACTTTGTTTTGAGCCCTTAATTCATCTTCCATTTGGATATTGTACAATAGTTGATCAAGACTCACCTCCATCTTCTTTTGGTGCATGTCTGAGATAAACTTGCTCCAACCAGGCGGGAGCTTGGCAACAATACCTTCCACGACGAAAGACTCGACCAAAGGTTTGCCATAATCCATAAGTTTTTGATGTAACTTGAGAAATTCCTTGACTTGAGGCAACATCATATTGTCGTCCTCAAATTGCATCTTCTAGACTTTTTTCTTTACATGAATCTTGTTACGGTTCTCATCCTTCTTGTAATATTTTTTCAGAGCCTTCTAGACGACATTTGCATGGTCCGTATTACTGTATGACTCCGCTAGAGTATCTTCCATAGAGTTGAGAATTAGTAATTTGCAAAGGTTGTTGTCTCTTCTCCACTTTTTGTTCTTAGATCTTGTATTTGCAATCGCCTGAACAGTAACATCATCACCCTCCGGAACAACAGACTCAGGATCTGTCAACACGTAGTCCACATCTACGAATTAGAGATTAAGGCTGACCTTTCTCTTCCAGACGTTGTAATGCTCTCCGTCAAACTTCTCAAGTTTGTTAAAACTTGTGTCGAGAAGACTTACACAGTTGTTCTCCATCTTACTCGGATCTTGCTTTGAGATTGTTAGTCTCGGGGCTTAATCAAAGATGGTAGAACCAAAAGTTAAAGTCGAGATCAGGAGTTCACACAAAAATTCTCTCGCTGATGAACCTCGATTCTAGTAAACAACTAATAATATGATTCTGATTACAACTTGCTTACAAGATAAGAAAAGAATCAGAATAAATAAACTCCTCATTCTTTCTTCCAATCACAGTTGCAGATAGACATAATAGAGTTACAACATGAAGAAGAGAAGAGGAAGAAGAAGAAGAAACTCTTCTTGCTGGGATGATAAATATTACCGTTGTTCAAAGCAAGATTTACCCCACACGATCCGCTTCCAGGAACCAGCAAGTTCACGAAGAACTTTTGGAACGCTCTTTGTCACCTCCTGCTTGAACTCATATAAACTTTCTGGACTTTAATGGTGGCAGCATCAACTCTCTTCGTCTCCTCTATTTTGAAGTAAGTTCTCAATAGAGGCATGAAGAGAGTATTTATAGAGGAGCCAGGCCGTCCATTAGTTACGAAAATATATGAGAAAAATAACAGCAAATCCCACAAAGATAGACATGAATTAATTCAAATCCCATAAAAAAATAGATCTGAATAACTGACCATAGCATTCCATAACTGTTTAAATATATTCGATAGTAGTGGCCATGCAAGCAACCGCTCATGCAATAACGCATGCGGCCGTGCATGCAGCAGCGCATGCACTCATGCAAAATTAAGTGCATGAGCGCATCAAAATGCTGACGTACTAAGTGCAAAGTGTGCCAACAAAATGTCACTTTGCGCCTTTGAGCCCAAGCCCGAGCCCGAGTCCAAGCCCGAGTCGCTAAGCCCCTTTGGGACTTAGATCCTATGGAATAAATTTTAAGAGGATGACAAAAAGCATAAATACTTTCATTGAGGAGTTCATCATTTTTTCTCCTAATAAAATACTCCCACATGGCACCCATGTGCCCCACCATACCCCATGTGCACACTTTAACTCATATAAAGTATTATATTGAGATACCCACTTGGTGGTGTAGCCAATATGGGACTATTTTTCTTAGTCTAAAGAAAACATATATATATATATATATATATATATATATATATATATATATATATATATATATATATTTCTTGTTTTTTTTAATTTTTGTTAAGGGGGGAGGCGAGGGAATCAGCTAAAACGTCTTTACTAAGAACATTTCGATTCGTTCTTTCTAATTCTTATAAACTTTTTTCTCTTTATGCAATTTCTTATATCTTTAATGTTTTAGTTGAAAATTTAAATTTTTATATATTTAATGTACATATCAATTATACTTATCTTCTAATTACTTGCTACATGTGAAACTGAATGTCGCGTATTCAAGCGATTAGAGTTTTAGCAGCTAAAACTTCAAAATTTTGGTAAATTAATAAGCATGGTTGAGTGAGTAAAATATTTAATTATTCTTAGGCTAATTAGAGTTTAGATTCTGGATTTTATACTAGCTTAGAGTTTTAAGTTCTGACATGTCCAATTAAAAAGTTTTGACCCTAGATTTTTTTTATTATACTCTAAATATGAGTACAAGGGCCGTTGTATCACTTGGTGAAAAGAAACAAGTTCAATTGTATAGTCCCACATCGGATAAACCAACACCCCCTTAGTCCATATATTACTTCCGCTCCTATTCTCACTTGTAAGTTGTTGTGGACTAGTCTTGTGGGCCACGTACGTGTAACACCTTTGCTTCCTGGCCTGGCTCGGCTTAGTTCGGCATGCATAATGTGTGCGGCTATGCCCCCACATCTACGGGTGCTTGGAGGTCGATCCTAATTTCACTACTGGGTTCGAGTTGAGATCCAAAAAAAAAATTATGTACCTTTCTTTTTCCTCTTCTTATCCTTGTAAAATTCATTACCTATTAATATCCCAACGGACAAATTATTATGACTCAAACTACTACTTAATTAGTCGTTAAATCCAATTAAATAACTACCAAAATAAGTTATATTAGCGACGTTATTAGTGACGTTATTAGCGACTCCGGACATAGACGTCGCTAATATTATTGAAATTAGCGTCATATTAAATAGACGTCATCATGAATTACTGGTAGCGATATTCCGCGACGCCTACCTACTACCTTTAGTATTATGGAAAACGACATCGCCTAGGAGTCGTCGATCGTCGCTATATTTTTAACAACGACGACGTTTGGCGATGCCATATCTTATACGTCAGAGTATATTAAAAAGCTATCAACGTTCAGCGATGACTAATATAAACGTCTCTAAGTTTTTAATATACACCGATCGGGATTCACTTTTCTCCCATTCTCAAATTTTCCATACCCAATTCCAAAAATTTTCCTCCTCCGTTCCGGCCCCCTCCAACCGTCGTCGCTGCTCCTCTACTCCGGTGACCGCCCTACCTCCGACGACCACCCTCCCCTACGACGATCGCCCTCCTCCTCGTCGCTGCTTCTCCAGTCCTCCACCTCCGACCTTCGTACCGTCGCTGCTCTAGTCCCCCACTGCCATCCCCTTGGTCCCCTGCCCCGGCGACCCTGACCACTCTCGGTCAGGTAACCCTAACCCTATCTCCCTATTGCCGACATGACACAAACACACTAATACAAGCATATTGATATGACACATACACGTAGACACTGACACTGATATGGACACATTTAGTAATATATGTATATATGTGACACGACACACGCTGACACAGACATTGATGTAGAAGCATAAAAAAGCACGTCTTCAAAGGATGATTACCTCCAAAGAAGCAGCGACGTACTAATCTGCAAACTCCAAACAATAAAGTAGTGACATAATCCACGTATTTTATTTTCAGCAGCGTATTCCATATACTCTATCTCAGCAATGTACTCTACTAACTGATTAACTAACAAAATACATTGGCGTACATTGCCACCATTCATCCAAGCATTAAATGAGATAAACCTGACAGTTGACATGCCTGCACAGCAATCGAGAAGATCAATGCATTAAATGCAGAGGATTTCAGGCACGTAGACCCAGGTTGTCATGTAGTGACTCAAAATGGCTATCTCTGCATGATTACGCCTATATTGGCTATCTCCATCGAGTACGCCAACAATGGCTATCTCTACTTGAGTACGGCTACATTGGCTATCTCTACTAAATACACCAATAATGGCTATCTCAGCTTAAGTACGCCAGTATAGCTATCTCTACCGAGTACGCCTACATTGGCTATCTCTACTTAGTACGCCAGCATGGATATCTCTACTGAGTACGCCAATATGGATATCTCTAATCGAGTATGCCAACATTATCTCCTTTGAGTACGCCACCAAGGCTACTTATCCAAACATATGCCAACATGGTTATTGCCTTCAACTGACAGTACATGGATTATGCCAATGTGTCATGCATGCCATATTCTTCGTGGGATATATACAAATACTGCCCCATGACCTGAGCTTTTCTCGTATAGGAAGCCACATGTCAACTCATCAATAATTTGTGCACCCATTCGTAGGTTGCACGCCCTTAGAATATACGCATATGACGGCAAAAATAGTGAATATTGCATGTTCTTACACACACTTCAGTAACTGTTTCTAGTATGGGAATGTTATAAATATGAGGTCATTTCCATCTCTAAAGGGGAGTTCAAGTCTTTGACACTCAAGAACTGACTGAGAGAAATAGGAGCTCATTGTGCCATTGTTGCCAAGGCTTTTTCGTTGCCCAATTCTCCAAGTTGTTCAGAACTCTTGCATTTCTTCATCATCTTCGTGTAGTCGACCGCAGATCAGATCTCTATAGCTATACTTCTCTAGAATAATTATACTTAGATTCTTGTTCAAGATTTTGTGTACTCTTTTCTTTTAATAATTTGTCATACAAAGTTTTGCATAAATTTTTATTCATGGGAAACAAAATGGTGACTTTGTAGGGGATTACTTTCTCCTCTGACGAAAAAGTTATACTCAACATGATGCTGCGTTGATAGGCTCAAAGCAAAAGACTCTGATCGTGAAGTTCGATCAACTAGCCTATGAAGAAATGCTTCACTCTGGGGTAGTGCTCGCCTCTCGTGTGCATCCAAGTCAAAGAAAGTCCCCAAGGTGTGGGTGCCCAAATCTTGCTTCACATATTCTGAAGTTGTTGTCAGTAAAGGAAAGGGTATTCTGTCTACCGCAAATAAGGATTCTCTTGTCAATATTGACAACTCGTCTTCGGTCCATGACTTGGTAGACAAACTCCTTGGCCATGCCGTTGTTCTAACTAAGGGAAATAAATCGCGTAACTCGAACAACAATAAGAGAGGGGTGAACCATTCGTTCCTTGGTAGAGAAAATTATCACGATGCCAAAGAAGTGGTTAACGCCAAAACTTTTAAGTCCTCACACATTCGTTGTAATATATCAGGCCAGCAGCCCATCGACACTACTGTCCAAACAATAGCGTGCCTAAGTACACTCTCTTCCTCTAAAAATAATCCACACCAACGGTAGAGAAATACTCGCATGCGTACAAACATGAAGTGTGCCAAGAGAGTTTCTTTCCCCAATATCAAGATTGCGCGTACAATTAAAGGCAAACTATGCACTGTTCGTGCTGAGAGCACCAATCATATGCCAGTGCCAGACTTGCGTATAAAATTGAATGCACAAAAAAGTGCATCATCCACTTCTTTCTCACATAACATACGCCATAAAGGCCTTATTCCTTCACCACTTGCGGCTGGTGCGTGCAGACGTCAGAAGACAGTGCATAATAATCTCCCTTTCTCCATAAAGAATAAGAATTCAGGAGGTGAAGGTTCGTACGCCAACCAAGTCAGCACCCTTCTTTATACACAGGAAAGCAAAAGGGTAGATAAAAAATTTAAAATACCAAATGTAAGAAGGCCGAGTTTGCCTTCCTCTTCTTATACTCTTCCTCTTTCTGACTTACGCAAAATTATTGTACAAAAGTATAAGGAAAGGGTACCATCTGGCCCTGCAATGACGCTTCCCAGTGAGCATTGTAAAACCCCTATTCCTAAAGACCGTATTTACCCCTTTTTAATTAATTAATAATTTAATTGTAGTAATTAGTGGCTAATTAGGAGAAATAGATTTTATTTAATTTTTATTTTAGGTGTTGGTGCACTTGGGGGATTATGGAGCCATTAGGAATTTTTCTAATTTATTTCATGTAGGAGATCATTTGGACAGTTTCTAGCTTAATGGTATGCATTAATATAATTCTAGATTTTTCTATGGGTATAGACGTATATATATATATATATATATATATATATATATATATATATATATATTTATATATATATATATATATATTTATATATATATATATATATATATACACATATATATTTAAAAGAAAAAAAAGAAAAAAATGGAAAAGGAAAAAGGTTAGAAAAGAAATTTTTTTTTTTTTTTTAATCCCTAATGGATCTATCCTAAGTTACAAAACCCAACCCATCGCTTGATTGAACCACAGCAGCCACCCCTTAAGAACTAAAAGCAATAGCACCAGCAAACCCGAAGCCCCCCCCCCCCCGCTAGTGAGCCCACACCCGACCTTGTATGCAGCAGCAACCATACACCAAGACCCCCAACCGCGAACACATAACCCTTTCCCTCTCCTCTTATATATAATTCCTTTTCAACAAAAACCTAACCCTAGATAATCCTTTCTCCTCATTTTCCCATCTAAACCGAGAGAGAGCCTTCCTATCACGACCAGAGCGTCGCAACATGATCGGAGAACCACCCAAACCGATTTCGACGACCGCGACCCCGCGCAACCCTGTAACTGCAGAATTCAACAGCAAGGTACCTGTGTTCCCGCACAGTTTTTCGTCACCTCGCTCAACCAAACTCGACCCCGTTTTCACCGGTATGTTCACCCCTTAACCCTATCCAATATCTATATGATAGTAGACCTCGAACAACACGTAACCCTAGGCGAAAATAGCGTCAAAGTTGGCAGAAAATGATACTTTTTGGGTATCGCAGAAAACTGCGGTGATCACCTATGTTCCCGGATTCGTATCTCCCACCACAGAGATCCGAATCTAATTTTTCTTTTTGGTATTGGAGATCACTTGACCTAGTTTAATTTTTATTAAATAATATTAGATTATTAACTGCTGTAGGTAGAATTAAATTCATTGGAAAACCCCGAAATACACTTTTTTCAGATTTCCAAATATTGTGAAATAGAGCGCGTCCCGCCAAACAGGACCGCCCAGCCATATACCAAGTATAAAAAATGGTGTGCGTAGTGTACCCGAATATATGAGAGTTCGTAAAACTAATTCGGATGCGTGTGCGCGTCGAAATCAGCCCGTATCTGCGGACAAACACCGTGTCGCAACTTTTGCGAAAGCTGTACGCATTTTGTGTACGCTCATCAGATTGTGACAAAACTTGCACTATTGGACTCATGGTAACGCGCTGGTCCTGTGAACCAATTTTTATGTAATTCTGAGATAGTTGACCAAGTTGCCAATTGACGGGCCCCATAGTTGACTTTTTGAGCGAATTTGTGTTCGGTCCATCAGAATCCATATTTGGACATACCGTTGGGTTCATATTGACATTTAGAGTTATTTGACCTATAATTTTTCCTATTTAGAGACTGTTATCCTTGGCATATTTTTCGGTACAAAGTGGGCCACATGTGGACCCTACTTTTATCCGAAATTATCGTTTTGCCCCAGTGTCCAAATTGGACGAAAGGAAAGTACTTTATAGCTATTTTGCTTATTCTAGAAACGTTGGTGATATTTATTTCAGCATCCGGAGACATTTGTTCTGAGGCTATAGCTTCTGATCCTGTGCGCGTGATATCTGGACGTTACACTTTGAAGCTTTCTTACTAGGCAAGATACCTTGCCAAATTGTTTTCAGTATTTTGCATGCTTAGTATATTTTTGTATATTTATTGCATTCTATTTATTCATTGCATATGCAATTTCTTTCAGTCATTACTATATATTAGATATGTTGACACACACTTGACACTTAGTATCATAGAGGACAATCATTAGGCGTATGGGCTTTTAACCACTCTGGTAAACCGTAGTATATAGCTCGCACTACAGGCGTGTGTCGCGCTGGTCGCTACCCCCATGGTATGTCAAATTCTGGAGTCTCGCTGGTCTCTACCCCCGCGGTATATCAATTTCTGATGTCCACTGACGGGTGTGTGAGTTGTAAGGTAGATCGAGTAGCCTACCCTTGCCCGTACGTCGAAAAGTTGTCCTCATTTGCATTCATATAGATTGTCTTGTACAGCGTACTTACATATTTTCTACCTATTATGCATGTTTACTGTATTCAAATTGGCTTGCTTCTATGTATCTTGTTACGTCCCTCTGAGGACCTGGTCCCTTTTCAGGTGTATCTGTTCTTAAGTATTCGTAGGAGCGCAGATTTGGATGCTTACATATGTTTCGAGGATGTCTTCACTTCGAGCCCCGTGGTCGTTAGCTGGTATTCTTATATTGTGTTTATTGTGTTATACTTTTCCATTCGAGTTGGTAGTAGATTTGTTTCCATCCAACTATCATTCTTAGATACTTATATTGAGATCTAGTTTCATAGATATTGGTTATTTATTTATATTGATTTTCTGTGGATGAGATTTAGATTATACCCTGTGACTTATGATAGATTTTATACCACTTATGGATTTGATATTCATATTATAGCGTACGTATGGGTTATGGTTTTCATATATTGGAGTTGCCATATCCATGCGGCTGGCATGCTTACGTGTCCTAGTCCTATGTATTTTGGGACTGGGGCGTGACATATTTTTGTAGTGGCCCATGCAGGTCGAGAGCATATTGTCTCGGTTACGTTATTGTACCGAACAAGCCTGCACCTAGGAATAGAGCATAGGATCTCATCCACAATTGACTATGATTCGCCCTCCTTCCAGTCCATTCTATTCGAATAATTGTATCCTGCTTGATTCCTGTACTTCCCTAATAATTTCTTGAGTATAGCCTCTCCTGGAATATAGAAGTTCCTGTTGTTAGATGATAAGTAGGGTAACCTTCCTATTAAGAGTATAACCAGAGTGTTGACACACCACTAAGTTTAGAATATCTAGTGAATTCTAGAATTCCTTACCTATAGATTGATCGACCATTACCCCTTGACATAGTTATGAAGGACTTGAGAGTAGTATAGATACTACTAGAGTTAGTTAGAAATTTGATCATAGTGTTTTACTCTAGTAGTGAGGAACCAATAAAAATCCAAGATTGAAAATTAGGACTGAACCTAACCTTCATAGTTAGATAGTATTGGTGAACTATAAACTTAGATCATTATCTTATTATTAGTAGACAACACCTTAGGAAGCCGAGAGGAATGTAATCAACACTTTTTCTTGATCATACCTCGAACATAGCAACTAGCATGCCACTTCCCATTAGAAAACCATGATGCTATCTAGAGCCCTCTATTCTAATTTCATATATTGTTCCTCTGCGACCTTAAACGTTCGCTATTGTGCGACGACTAATTTTGTTCTTCTTTTCTTCATCTTTCAACTCGTGCCACCTGACACCTCTGATTATAGACCAAGTGATTTTATTCTATGTTAGGATGTATAGCTTGCTAGAATTTTGGTTGTTACTCTTGAATTTTTGAATTATGTGATTGGTAATTAGAACTTGATAGTTTTAAGGTATTCTGGTATATTGCGACCTGATGATTATCCCTTAGTTTTCAAATTGCGTAACATGTACCCCACCTCGATACGAGTTATATTCCCTTTCCCTCAAGGCCAGTAACTTTCCATTCTTACTATTGACACTTGCTCTATAAGCGCTATGACTAAGACTTAAGACGACCATGACCTATATAATGAAAGAGGATACCCTAATAAGTACCAAGACCCCTTCTCGTAGACCTTAACAGGAGTTTCTACGGTATCCTTAAGACAATTACAGTATTAGTTTATTGTTATAAGTTGGGTAGTATGCCCCACAACCTAGTATCACATAGTCTTTTGACCTATTATTGAAGTATAACTGAATGACATTACCCGTATGCTAGCATAAGAAGATAATATTTCATCAGCCTGTAGAACTTAGAAGCCCATACCCCTATTTGGTCAACTATCGACTTAGACAAGGAGTTAGTATGACAACTGTAGAGATTGTAAGAGTCTTATCTTCTTTGAGAACTTGGATTATTTTGTAACTTCTCTCATCATAATCTATCGTACTTATATTTTCTGTACTACCTTGACTTATGCTGCTATTATAGCCTAGTTTTTACAAGCTTATTCTTTTATCGAGCTTGCTCATGACATATGTATTATTGGGTGCACACAATGATACAATTGCCTAATCAGAATCAGTGTATTAAGGTCTAGCTAACCTTAGTGCGCTTGGTTCGCTCTTCGCATGACTACTTTACGTGGATTGAGATATAGGGTGGTAGACAAATATACTTATCCCTAGACATGTCTGACATATCGTATCGGTTACATAACTGTACTAACACGAGCATGTAAATAGAAAATTACCAAAATAGGATTTCAATCCACAACTGCCCTGACAACTCTCTTTTCGAATTCTTTAATCTCTTTGAACCTCGTACTCGTATTCTATCACCTTCACCTTGAATTCTTTATTATTGCTCTCCGTCTTCCCTTATTTTGGAAAGACGAAACCTCGTGCTGGTATAAGTTGACACTGATAGTACTAGATATACCCCATAAGGCTAAACACATGACTTAGTGACTCTCCTTTATAATTGATTAAGGGCATATCATAGGTGATATGTTTGGTGTTAAAACGTTGAGGATTGAATAACATAATTAAATAATTTGAGGAATAGTTTTCCTAGATGTATAGCCTTAGGTGATAGATGAGTAAATTTTAAGTTGGATAGATTATGAAATTCTCATCCAAAATTAGACCTACTTGGCTGAGATAGTGAGACTAAGGCTAGATTGAGTCCAGTTAGAGATAGAACATGGTATTTTATCTAATTTTGCAATAATTATATTGCTTAGCGCACCTTACATTTGCTTCGATAACTGGAGCCCTACACTAGCTATTGTCTTCGTACAAACTTCACATCCTTGTCCTAGACGTGCCCGCCTTCTATTTCTGACCTCGATGTAACTCATAATTATGCTTTCTTGTGCTACATCTTAGTCGTACGACATTCATCGTAAAAGTTATTTCTTAATCCTAAAAGAATTCTAACTTTGTATCCTTGTGGGTTCCAATTGAAATTCGGAGACATAATCTTGACCGGTTCGTACAACCCAACTTTGATAATATTCTACTCTGAGCCCTCTATGTCCATAACCCTTGTGTCCCACCTAATGCTATCCCATGTGCTTCTAATTAATTCATGAACACCATGCACATTAATTCTGATTAATTTAATCCAATTTCCATCTTTGTGCAACTTTTTAATTGTCGGGCGCTTTTATGTAAAAGAGCATTTAGGTGTCCACACTATTGGACATAACACATGAAGAACCCTATTTTTCACTCATGTGGATTTTTTTCATGATTTTCGGAATGTGCAACGCACAACATCGTCCACTCCTTTAAACCTAGTCTTGCATTTTAAACAATGCAAATCTTATACCATCATTGACTTTCTATCGTGGCTTAATTTTAATTTTGAGGACAAAATTTTTATAAGTTGGGTAAAATGTAAAACCCCTATTCCTAAAGACCGTATTTATCCCTTTTTAATTAATTAATAATTTAATTATAGTAATTAGTGGCTAATTAGGAGAAATATATTTTATTTAATTTTTATTTTAGGTGTTGGTGCACTTGGGGGATTTATGGAGACATTAGAAATTTTTTCTAATTTATTTCATGTAGGAGACCCTTTGGACAGTTGCTAGCTTAATGATATGCATTAATATAATTCTAGATTTTTCTATGGGTATATATATATATATATATATATATATATATATATATATAAAGAAAAAAAAAAGAAAAAAAAATGGAAAAGGAAAAAGGTTAGAAAAGAAAAGAAAAGAAAAATAGTTTTTTTTAATCCCTAATGGATCTATCCTAAGTTACAAAACCCAACCCACCGCTGGATTGAACCACAGCAGCCACCCCTTAAGAACTAAAAGCAACAGCACCAGCAAACCCCAAGCCCCCCCCCCCCCCCCGCTAGTGAGCCCACACCCGACCTTGTATGCAGCAGCAACCATACACCAAGACCCCCGACCGCGAACACATAACCCTTTCCCTCTCCTCTTATATATAATTCATTTTCAACAAAACCCTAACCCTAGATCATCCTTTCTCCTCATCTTCCCATCTAAACCGAGAGAGAGCCTTCCCATCGCGACAAGAACGTTGCAATGTGACCGGAGAACCGCCCAAACCGATCTCGACGACCGCGACCCCGCGCAACCCCGCAACTGCAGAATTCAACAGCAAGGTACCTGTGTTCCCGCGTAGTTTTTCGTCACCTCGCTCAACCAAACTCGACCCTGTCTTCACCGGTACGCTCACCACTTAACTCTCTCCAATATCTGTATGATAGTAGACCTCAAACAACGTGTAACCCTAGACAAAAATAGCGTCAAAGTTGGCAAAAAATGACACTTTTTGGGTATCGCAGAAAACTGCGGTGATCACCTATGTTCCCGGATTCGTATCTTCCACCACAGAGATTCGAATCCAATTTTTCTTTTTGGTATGCAGAGACCACTTGACCTAGTTTAATTTCTGTTAAATAATATTAGATTATTAACTGTTGTAGGTAGAATTAAATTTATTAGAAAATTCTAAAAATATACTTTTTTCAGATTTTCAAAAGTTATGAAACGGAGCACGCCCCGCCAAACGGGACCGCTCCGTCGTGTACCAAGTATACCAAATGGTGCGCGCAGTATACCCGGACACGTGAGAGTTCGCAGAAACTGATTCGGACGCGTGTGCGCGTCGGAATCAGCCCGTATCCGCGGACAAATATCGTATCGCAACTTTTGCAAAAGCTGTGCGCATTTTGTGCACGCTCATCAGATTGTGACAAAACTTGTGCCACTGGACTCGTGGTAACTCGCTGGTCATGTGACCGAATTTTCACGTAATTCTGAGACAGTTGACCAAGTCGCCAATTGGCGGGCCCTACGGTTGACTTTTTTGGCAAATTTATGTTCGGCCCATCAGAATCCATATTTGGACACACCGTTGGGTTCGTATTGACATTTAGAGTTGTTTGACCTATAATTTGTTCCATTTAGAGACTGTTACCCTTGGCACATTTTTCGGTACAAAGTGGGCCACACATGGATCCCACTTTTACCCGAAATTACTGTTTTGCCCCTGTGTCCAAATTGGACGAAAGAGAAGTTATTTCTAGCTATTTTGCTTATTCTAGAAACGTTGGTGATGTTTATTTCAGCATCCGGAGATATTTGTTCTGGGGCCATAGCTTCTGATCCTGTGCGCGTGACATCTGGACGTTACACTTTGCAGCTTTCTTATAAGGCATGATATCTTGCCAAATTGCTTACAGTATTTTGCATGCTTAGTATATTTCTGTATATTTATTGTATTCTGTTTATTTATTGCATGTGCAGTTTCTTTCAGTCATTACTATATATTAGATATATTGACACACTTGACACTTAGTATCATAGAGGACAATCATTAGGCGTATGGGCTTTTAACCACTCTGGTAAACCGTAGTATATAGCTCGCACTACGGGCGTGTATCGTGCTGGTCGCTGCCCACATGGTATGTCAATTTCTGGAGTCTTGCTGGTCGCTACCCCCGCGGTATATCGATTTCTGATGTCCACTGACGGGTGTGTGAGTTGTGAGGTAGATCGAGTAGCCTACCCTTGCCCGTACGTCAAAAAGTTGTCCTCATGTGCATTCATATAGATTGTCTTGTATAGTGTACTTACATATTTTCTACCTATTATGCATGTTTACTATATTCAAATTGGCTTGCTTCTATGTATCTTGTTACGTCCCTCTGAGGACCTAGTTCCATTCCAGGTGTATCTGTTCTTGAGTATTCGCAGGAGCGCAAATTTGGATGGTTACATATGTTTCGAGGATGTCTTCACTTCGAGCCCCGTGGTCGTTAGCTGGTATTCTTATATTGTGTTTATTGTGTTATACTTTTCCATTCGAGTTGGTAGTGGATTTGTTTCCATCCAACTATCATCCTTAGATACTTATATTGAGATCTAGTTTCATAGATACTGGTTATTTATTTATATTGATTTTCTGTGGATGAGATTTAGATTGTACCCTGTGACTTATGATAGATTTTATACCACTTGTGGATTTGATATTCATATTACAGTGTACGTATGGGTTATAGATTCCATATATTGGAGTTGTCATATCCATACGGCTGGCATGCTTACGTGTCCTAGTCCTATGTATTTTGGGACTGGGGCGTGACATATTTTTGCCCCAGCATATATGGCCTCACATCTTTCCCGAAGAAGACGACGTTCAAGACGAAGCTCTTCAAGGAAACCCAGTTAGAGAAGATTTGATCAACTCATTGACTCCTTTGAAGGTGTATTCCAGAACACCCGCTCCAGAAGACGAAAACCCTCTATTCGTGGGAATCTTTATTCCTCGGAATATGAGACTGGGGGTAGCATTCTTCTTGAGTCTGAAACCGATATTATTGACTCCAATATACAGTGCTTTCCACAAGCCCCCATATCGTACACAAAGAGGTTAGTGTCTATGCTATTGGTGATGAACAAGATACTTCCCCATCAGGAAGTACCGAGCAACACCTCAACTTATTAGAAGCTACACTCAAAGACGTACATACCATGATACATAACATGCATCAAATAATGATGGTCCAATATTCTGCTACAACAGTACCTGTCCAAATGGCCGCATCCATTCCTACACAGCCTACTTAGGGGGTAGAAATTCTCCCAGGTAATATAAATCTAGAGGTAGTTCCTAATCAAAAGTCAGTGTCACTAATTCTTACTCCCCTCCATATTGGAAGTAAACATTCTCTGGTAGCGGCACATGTTCATCAAATACCTCTCCAATCAGCTGTACCACTTCAGTTTGAAGATCCTTCTGAAGTTGTTCGACAACTTCATGCACAATTTGATGCTTTAAAAAAGTAAAGATTTGCTTCAAAAACTAGGGGTAAAGTAGCATTATCCCCCTTATTAGAAAAATGTTCCTGTCCCTCCGAAATACAAGCCTCAATCAGTGGTCTTGTTTTAAGGGAAGGCATTGGCGAGCTAATATATCAATTACTTCGACATGATAATGGTGCATTTACAGAAGAATGATGCTCTCCTCACTAGGGTGTTTATTGGGTGCTTGGTCGACATAGCCTATGATTGGTACCGAAGTCTGTCTGATTACTGCATATCCTTATTTGATCACTTGAAGTATCTTTTCCTTACGTGATTTTATGAGGTTGGCATAGACATGACTATGTCCTCGCTCATTGACATCAAGTAAAAGGAAAAGAGTCTACTCCTTAATTTGTAGAACATTTTAGGCAAGCAACTCTGAAGTTGCCCCGAGAAATTTCTGATTTTGCTTTCATTGACACTTGCAAGAAAAATCTGCTGCCTATAGTAGTACTCTGGAGAGGCCCTACTCAATTTTAGGATTGGACGACATTTATCATAGAAGTTGAAGCTGCCTAAGGTAGTACGAAGGTTTCCCGTCAATTAGGGCTAAAACTGCCTAGTATCAAAGATAAAGGAAAGCGTTCCTTCAACAGAAGCATTGCCAACAATGATAGTAATAATCGGAATAACAAAGGAAAATAAGCTCTTATTGTGAATATTTCCAAACGGGCTCCCTCTCCACCGAAGCAGAAGACTCCTTAAGTTCCAAGACCTAAAGAAGAATATTCCTTCGACGATGATGACATATACAATATTTTCAATTGTCTGAAGAAAAGCAACAAACTACAGTTACCTGATATCAAACGGCCAGATGAGGCCGGTAAAACAGACGATCCAAAATATTGTTTGTATCACAGATATATACATCATCCTACGAAGACATGTTATATATTGAAAAAGAAGATCCAGCAGCTGATGGACTCCAAAGAAATCACTCTTCATAATGACGAGAAGACTGTCACTGCTAATTTAGTATCTCTGCAGTTCGGCGACTTCCCAACTCAAGAATTCCCCGATGGCGTCGTTCCAATACCTAGAGTAGTAATGGAAGTAATCAATCTCCCACCAGCTCGAAGTCAGACGGAAGGGCTGGTATCCATCACCACACATCGAGGTAAAATCATGTGGGTTCATTCTGACCTACTACCAGAGCTAGAGAAGGAGGCATCGTCTTCTAATTCTAAATCCAAGAAAATCCAAAAGAATAGGTCATGTAATATGGTTCTTCTTTCCCCAATGCCTGAAGAAGAAGTCATGTCTGGCACCAGGTCCGGAAGAGAATATCTCAAGAATTATGAGGCTGACCAGGAAGATGCATCTGCTACTCCTCCCACCTCTTCGACTCCTGTAGCTCCGACCACTGCAGATCCAGGTTTGTCAAAACTCACAGTAGCTGAGAAGGGAAAACAAAAAGAAGTTTGCTTCAAAAAATTACTGAAGAAGAACCCACCAGTTCAAGGACTTGAACAACCGTATAATTTTGATATACTGGTACAGTTGGCCAACACTCCAGTACGGCTTTCCATATTTGTGTTGCTTCGTCTATCAAAAAAAACTCGTGAAGCTTTGAGTGAAGCAGTGATATACATTAATTCTTGCTTAGCTCAACTCAAAACCCCTGGCGAAGATCCTATAGCATGTCTTCAATTCCATAACATGATGGAGAAAATTCCTAACATAACCTTCATGCAAGATGATATATTGCTTAAAGATAATCGACATGAAAGACCTCTGTTCTATATCGGATATGTGGGCTCCATTAAAGTTAGTTGGATCCATATTTATCCAGGATCATCACTAAGTATCATTCCTAAGAGCTTGCTACGAGCTCTGAAAATACCAACGCACAGCTTGTCAGCTACCAGCACCACTATCTTGGGCTTCAATACCGAAAGAAGTCGACCATTGGAAAAGATACGCCTAAAGATTCAGATATGAGATCTTCGTACTGAAGTCACATGTTATGTGATTGACTCAGACGTATCCTCTAATGTCTTGCTGGGACGACTATGGATACACGAGCATTAATTTGTACTTTCCACCCTGCACCAGTGCTTTAAATGCATGGATAGTCAGATGGAGGTCAAGATGGTGTTCGCCGACATCAATCCATTCAAAGGTGTTGAAGTATACTACTCCGACTCCATACTCTATACACTAGAGTATATGAAAGAAGAGGTTAATAAAATTTAAGGCGAGCATGAGAGTGCCCCCAATGAGGAACCTCTCATGATCCAAGTTAAAGGACGCACTACTCGTCCAACTACTTCAGAGCCTCTTGTTATTAACCTCCATAGGCCAATGCGTGAAAAGAAAGCCGAGGAACCTATGGTGATAAATCTTCCTAAGAAATTGCCTCATCTGGTTATCTACCTTCGACTCAATAAACAATTGACACCAGTAAATCAACCCCTGGTCATTGATCTTACTAAACCTCCAGTTAATGCAGGAACTCCTGTTAACTATGTGGAAGAGAAAGAAATTTTGTATTTTATGAATAAAGAAGAATCCCCTTCGCACTACATTAATGTTTATCCCGTTGTACAAGAGTTCCTAGAGGCCCTGCATGATTATGAACCTTTATCCATACCACTGGTGTCTCTATTTCATGACCATGCAATATACGGTTCACACGAAGAGGCTTGCTTCATAGTCCTAGCACGACGAAATAATCAACATTCGATACTTTTTGGCAAAGCTAAGAATAAAAGGGTCACACAGGCCAATAATTCTGACGATAACAATGGTAAAACACAAATCCATCGCTACAGCTGGCAAACCAAAAATATTATCGAAAGGATGGGTTATAATTTGAAGATTGGAGAAGGACTCAATTGTGAAAGAGGTAGACGTAACCTTATACGTCACTTCTCTCCAAAAGGGAAACCTGAGATATATTATTAGCGAATTGGTCACGGTTTAGGGTATGTCACACCTCCAACAACTCCTAAAAGCTCAGAATCAGAAGAAGAGATGTGTTCTCATTCTTCTGATTCGTTATTCTGGGATTCTGATGGAAGCATAAGCAAAGTACATAAACAAGCCCTTTCTGTGAACATGGTGCCAGCTGATTCAATAGCTGAAGATGATCAGATGTTAGAACCCTTTGAAAAGGATCCATGGGCATAACAGATAGATACCCAATAGGATCTTCGATTCGAGTAACGTGAGCCACCTACAGAAGACAAAATTATTCAAATCAATGTAGGAGAGAAGTCCTCCCCAAAACCAATCTTCATCAGCAAGAACCTCTCTAAAGAGGATAGACAAGACTTGGTTCAGCTAATAAAAGAGTACATTGATGTCTTCGCCTGCAGTTACGAAGATATGCCTGGTCTAGATCTTCAGATAGCAATATACAAGCTCAACATCCTTCATAACGCCAAGCTAGTAAAATAGCAACAGCGGCGGTTCCGCCCAGACATGATGGACGCAATTGAAGCTGAAGTCAAAAAACTGATAGCATGTGATTTTGTTCAGGAAGAACAACATCCTGATTGGGTTGCCAATGACATCCCAATTATGAAGAAAAATGGAAAGGTTCCTATCTACATAGACTATCAAAATCTAAATTTAGCATACCCAAAAGATAAAAGATGAATTCCATGTTTCCATCACCAATGTCATGATTAACAACACATGCGGCTTCGAACGTATGTCTTTCATGGATGGACTCTCAGGATATAATCAAATCAAGATATATCCTGAGGATGAAAAGCACACATCTTTCTGTATACCACTCGGAGTATACTGTTATACAATAATGCCATTTGGTTTAAAGAATGCAGAAGTGACGTATCAACGAGCCATGAGCACTATCTTTTGTGAACATCTACAAAAAATAATAGAGTGTTACGTGGATAATATTAATGTTAAGAGCCATTTAAAGATGACCATCTTCAAGACTTGAAAACGGTGTTTGAATTAATGCGTCAATACCAACTCAAAATAAACCCGACCAAATCCTTCCTAGGAGTATCTAGTGGCAAATTTCTTGAATTTTTTGTAACTTCTAGGGGCATCTATATTGATCCTGATCTGGTTAAAGCCATCCTCGAGATGCATCCTCCACGTAATATCAATGAACTTCGTAGACTACAAGGTCGTCTGGCATACATCAGGAGGTTTATCTCAAATCTCTTTGGACAATGTCGACCCTTCACTCAATTAATGAAGAAAGGCGTATCATTTGTCTTAAACGAAGTATATCACAAGCATATGACGACATCAAATGATACCTAAGAAACCCACCAGTTTTAGTGCCTCCAATCATAGGGAAACCATTTTTATTGTATGTTCGAGCAATGGATCATTCTCAATGAGCTCTTCTCGCATAAAAGAGTAATGAAGGCCATGAACATGCAATCTACTATCTCAGTCATATGATGGTCAGCGCCGATCATAGATACAACTCTGTAAAAAAAGAATGCCTAGCTTTGACGTTCGCTATCCAAAAGACATGATACTATGTGATGGGTCAAACTATTCATGTCATTTCTAGAGTGAATTCTCTCCGAGTATTGATGACTAAACCAAGCATGCTCAATTCTCAACTAACCACATGAGTAATATTGTTATCACTTTATGACATGGTATATGTCCCACAAAAAGCAGTGAAGGGCCAAGCGCTAGCTGATTTCCTAGCAGCTCATCCTGTACAAGAAACTTCGAAGCTGTATGAAGAAATTCCTGACAAAGTCTTCAGATCTAATATGGCAATGGGAGATGACACCTGGCAATTGTTCTTCGATGGCGCATCAAGAATAGGACCTAAAGATAATATCGTAGCCGAAGTGGGCATAGTCCTAGTATCTTATGATAAACTACTCATTCATCGCACATATTCTCTCAGTTAACCATGCTCCAATAATGTGATAGAATATAATGCTTTAATTATCAGCCTCCAACTAGCCAAACAATTGGATATAGAGTACTTGAAGCCTACGTAGATTCCAAGCTAATTGTCAATCAGATTAAGGAAGAGTATGAGGTTTGGCACGAAGACCTCATCCCTTATCATCAAGCAGCAATTGAGTTAGCTTTTACCTTTAAAGGATTCTTTATTGAGCATGTACCTCGATCACATAATATGGAAGCAGATGCTCTTGCTAGTTTAGCAGCATCATTAGTCATTCCTGTGAAAAGATAATATTTGATCCTATTGACGAGTCGAGAGTTATTCTATGTCAAAAACAACCTGCACATTGAGCAAAGTTATTCTATTATGACGTCTTATCCAAGATATTATAGCATCGTTCATACGACGGACTGTTATTATATTATCTCTCCAACATTGAAGCAAGACAGTCACTTCGTGAAGCTCATAATGACATATGTGGAGCACATTAGCCAGGTCCTAAATTACAGGATCGTCTTAGGAGATTGTGTTACTACTAGCCCACCATGGTGGTAGATACGGTAGATTATGCTCGTAAATACAGGGCATATCAAATCCACGCTGACTTTATAGACCAACCATCAAATTTTTTACACCCTACGGCTGCATCCTGGCCTTTTAAAGCATGGAGAATGGATAATATTGGTCCTATCAATCCACATTCTTCTAGAGGACATCGGTTCATACTTGCAATACCCGACTATTTCTCTAAATGGGCAGAGGCAATTCTACTCATCGAATTAAAAATGTCCAATGTGATTAGTTTTATCAAGCACTATGTGATTTATCTTTTGGGTGTTCCCTGAAGAATAATACATGGCAATGGACCACAGTTTGCTAGTCAGGCGTTATATCAATTTCGTGACAAGAATCGAATTCAGAACGTGGCTTCTACAGCCTACAATCCAGCAACCAACCGCTTAGCAGAGGCCTTCAATAAAACTATAATCAAGCTACTCAAGAAGTTAGTCTCATCCAATAAGCGCGATCGGAATGAGAAGCTCGAAGATTGCTTATGGGCTTATCGCACAATATTCCGAACTCCAACCGGTTGTATACTATTTTCGTTGGTCTATGGATGTGAAGCAGTCCTTCCACTAGAGATCCAAATTCCCTCTTTCAGGATAGCTATTGCTAATGAGCTAACAATAGAGAACAACAATCGTTTGAGACTTCAAGAGTTAGAAGCATTGGATAAAAATATGGGACTCAGTCTTAAGAAAAGACGATCATATTATTTAATATAGCATCAACATAACAATTTTACATGCTCAAAAATATATTGAGTTATATCAAGCGCGCATCTCCAAAGCTTTTAATTAGAAAGTAAAAAAAAAATCCAAGACGGTGAACTAGTTCTTACATTGAGGAGACCTATGGCTGCAATCCACAAGAGCAAAGGCAAGTTTTAGGCTAAATGGGAAGGTCCTTATGTGGTAGAAATAATATTCTCCTATGGTTCTTACAAGCTCGCTAAGCCTAATGATGATTTAATAATGATGCCCCATTAACGACAATTTTTTAAGAAGTATTATGTTTAAGTAAGACCTATACTTCTTTATCCCCAGCGGAGTAAATTTTATCCGATCCCCAACGAAATACAATTTCCAAAAGAGTTAGCAAAACTCTTCTTCACCTCAAACTATTGCCTTTATTTTTTTTTTTAATAAGATATAGGTAATAGGTCCTCAAAGTTTCCCATCGGAATAATCCTTAGATCCAGTGAAACATTCTCATTGAGATCATCCAAATGATCATTTTTAGCAAAGTTTCTCATTTTTGAAGCTCAGTCGCTTTAAGGACATTTTATTCCTAATCCCCAATAGGATTGAAAATAATCTCACATATTTTCTTTACCAATCAAGGTAAATGATATGGTTAATGTCCATATTACCTCTAAACCGTATTTTATTCATTACCCCTAATATAGAAAATAATGATTCATCTTTTGGAACCACCCTTTTCTCCTTTATCCCCAACAAGTTAGATTGACAGTCTATCATGACAATATTACCTCTGATATTATTGCATCCTCAAACTTGTTATCTATGCTCAGTACGAGTACAGCATAAGTGATAAATTTATCAAATACTTCTCGCAGAATATTATGTCATGTCCACGTTACCTATGAACGGATATATTCAGTCAGATCCTACTTGAAAACTTATCATGTCCATATCACCTCTGTTATTGTTTTTATCCCAACCTATTATTTGTGTCTAATATTAGATACATAACTGTCACCCTCACATTTTCATCCAAGGGTAGTTTGGTAATTGTCAATGGGTATAATTATTTTAGGATTATTTATAATTAATATTTGTGCATTGCATTGCATGATTTATTTATTTATTGTATTTTTAATTATTGCTAGTTGTAGATTTATTTTGGACTTGTGTAGTGGACCTAACCCATTTAATTAGAATGCATGAACCAACTTTTAGTTAAGTCAAATTTGAGCCAATGATTTAGGCCCATTGTTTAGGAGGCTTGATTAATTAGTGAAACTATTAGACTAGAACCTTCTCTCCCTAATTAATTTTTTTATGAGAGGCCCCAAGGGATATTTGTGTCATTTCATATTGCTAGAGGGGTGTATATAGGCCTGCCACCTCAAGGAAGAGAGAGAAAATTATTTTATTTTATTCCAATTCCCAAATTCTAGATCTACATTCTTTCTTCTCCAAATTCTCCCCATTCCCTCATCATTTCTCCACCAATTATTCACCAATATCTTTCTAAATTTATTATTGAGGTTGCTACACCAAGGATCTAAAAAAAGAAAGTAAGGATCAAGGAGGAGAAGGCCAAGATCTACAAGGAGAGGAGCTACTTGGCAATTGGAGACTTTTTATTAGGAATCCATCTCTCAATAGGTATAATTTAGTTTTTTTTTCCCTTCTAATAGACTCTAATCTGAGATTTTTTTACCATGAAAAATCAACCCACATGCATAGGCTACCCATAGGATTTGGTTTTGGGTCAATCGGAGACCTACGGTGGAAGTTATGTCCAAATTGGAGCCAATTTTAGAGAAATTTCGAGATTGGCACATGTAGTACTTGTCATTAGATCTAATAGATCTAATTGACACTTGATTGCTTATTTATAACTAGTTTTTTGTCCATAATTGGATACATGTAGGCTGTATCTCGTCAATTTGACGAAATGGGTTGATTTTGGGGATTTTTCTCCGACACGAGGCCTTGTGCAAATCACATTGTGATACGGACACGTAGACACTCTAATTACTATACATATTATTCATAATTTATGTATTAGACTCGTTCGTGTCCTCCAAGATACGTTTGGTTGTGTGTTGGGGCCGTATCACAAGCGTATCATAGAAAAAGTGTGATATGGGTGCGATGAGCTCTATGTGTTTGTTGATTGGCTTATTTCCCTATACATGCATATGTATTTATATATGTATAAGCTATCTATGTATTATATAGTATATGTGGTAGTGTATTTTGGGTTATGTATATATGTGTGTCTATAAGTGTATATAATGTGTATCTAGAGATATATATATCTATATGTATATATATGGATTTGAACTTATATATGTAATGTTTATGTGTTTGTGTATGGAGTAGTATATATATTTATGGTTAGATGTATTTTAATTTATGTATCTGTGTGTGTGTGTGTGTGTGTGTCTATATATATATATATATATATATATATATATGTGTGTGTGTGTGTTGGCTTATATGTTTATATGTATTATGTGTTTGATTACCTATGTATTGATATACATATGAGAGTAGTGTATGTATATATGTGTAATTATATATATAGCTATGTATTCTTAGTTGTGTCAGGGTATTGTATATTTGTGTATGTGTGTCAGTGTGTGCTTGAGTGTGAGGGAGCAGCAACCATGTATCAGTGAGAAAATGCAGTATCAGATGCACATGCTAATGATATTCAGCAGGGGAACTCGCCCAGCTGGAAATCGACAGCCAGCAGAGGGAGGACTCAGGGCAGATGCCACTGCAGTTTTGCACCAGCAACAGACCCTTCCCATCAGTAGGAAGTCGGGCTCTGTTTTGGATAGCTCGGACACTGGCACAGCACTACAGTGCAGTAGTGCTCACAGGGTATCAGTACAGGAATGGGGAGCATCTCGACATCAGTCGAGCAGCGACTGCAGTCAGTCTGCATCCATTATCTCGATGGCAATGCAGTTAGCTACCAACACACCATCAGCATGTCAACTAACAGGGACCTTGCAGTTAGCTCCACCATTGAAGAGAACAGTGACAACAATACGAGGTATCAGTACAGTATCTGTAGGTATTAGTAATGCCTTGTTGAGTTAGATATTTTAGTAGGTGGTTTCAGTTCATGTATCAGTAAGTGTAGGTATGTATATATATATATATATATATATATATATATATATATATATATATATATATATATATATATATATATATATATATATATATATATATATTAGGTTATATTATTAACTAGGTATATATCTATATGCATAATAGTTAGCTAGAAGGGTAGTTAGTGAGGGTTTAGAGAGGTATCTCAACACCTTGAGATATCAAGGTATCTCAATACCTTGAGATATCCAAGGTATTGAGTTTCGAGCGGAGTTTTTGAGCAATTGCCTAGGTTTGAGTTTAGAGATAGGTTTTTATGTATATATGTATATATTTACGCGTGCTAGCATAGGTTTTAGCGGGTATAGGCGGGGTGCGTAGCCTAGGTTGAGGTATTGGATACCGAGGGTATCCCGGTAGCTCAAGGAGGCGAGTTTGAGGGTTTATTAGCTTAATGACCTAGTTTTGACATAGAATTTTAGGGGCACCCTAGTTTGACCTTGAGTTGACCGTAGTTGACTCGATTGACCGCCAAAGTTAACTTTTGACCTAGATTTGACCCAGAGTTGACTTTTTGGACCCAGAGTTGACTTTTTGACCCAGATTTCATCGGTTTGACCCGTTTGACCTAGAACGACCCTAGAAGCCTATTTTTAGTTATTTTATATCTGTTTAACTCATTAGAAACCTGTTTAACCTTACTTTTCGCAATAGGTCATTGCGATACCAGTTTGGATCGTTAGTTACTCAGGACGTCAGGCGAGTACATTTTTTGATAGTTTTCATTATCTGATGATTATTATGATTCAGCTTCTAGCATAGTATCATTTGATTTTTCTGGCACAACATGGGACATGGACTGGTATTTCTGGATTCATTTACTTGCGACACGTATTTTTCATGTTTCTGGTCTCTATTCTGGAATCACTACTGGCATCACTACTGGCATCACCTACAGGCATCACTCATGTTTCAGGCTGGACTCATACTTGATTTACGTGTCGGGTCTTGGATTCACTTGTACTAGTCGGGACGGGAAAATACTCGAGTAGACATGTAAACATTCCTGTCTGAAATCATCAGGAATCACCCCCTCTGGTCTAATCTGGAATGATAGCAGCCGCGCACCGAGTGCGCGGTGAGCCGTACTTCCCTTAGCCGTTTATATGTCGAAATAGGTATTTCAAAGATACGAGTTTATTCTTTATAATCTGGACTCACTTGCATTTCTAGCTGGTCTCACTTGTAGTTTCTGGACTTGACTCATTTCATGTATTTCATGCTGGACTCACTACACGTTCATGTGCATAGACTTACTCTTAGTGTAGATTTCTTGTATCTTGCAGTTATTACTATCTTGCTTCTGATATCCATGCATCTTTATCTTTATGTACCAGTGATATGTATATTTCCTTGTTTATACTTTATTTTCTTCACCTTGCTACTTGCTACAACTGTTTTATAGTTTTTATCATTTAACTGGAACTGCTGTTAGAGGTGTACTTGCTCCAGTCCTGACTGGACATATTTTTTCCAGAGTATCCGGAGGAGTGGTGTCCAACGTTTTATGGACCTCAGCCTGTCGATGGTGCAGACAGGGACCCTCTAGTTTAGGAGTGATTTTCGGGTTGGTAGCCGGGATCACTAGGACCTTGTTATTGTTTTTATTAGCCTTTAGCACCGGATTTGTCTCCGGTTTTGGATTAAGACCTTGTATTATATTTGATTCAGGATGTTGTATTATTATTATTATTGTGGTGGTTTTTAGTAGCAGTTGTTTAGATTTTATAGTTGTTAGATTTCTGTGTTATCTTATCGTGCTTAGATTCGTGATTGAGTACATTGTGATTATCATTATGATATTGCTCCTCCGTTTAGAGTTGGGATCTTGACAGGTTTATATATTGATTGTGTGAGATTATTAGTAGAACTAGACAACGTTCTACCGTCGATGCAGCGGCGTAGGCTGGACGTACCCATGACTCATGCCCGATTTTTCGGGTGCGGGTCATGACACGTTTTTGGTGGCGGCCCGATGCAGGTCTCGATTCGCAATTATTGCGATGTCGTGGTGGTACAACAATTTAGTTGTACTGCTTGTGAGCCTGCTATAGGATCTAGGATCTAGGATGAGAGTGTACTCAATCACGACTAGGAATAATTCCAATCTAATTATTCTGAAATTGTTTTTTAAAATATTACTGTCCTTCTTTGATAATATCGTATCTTACGCCGTATTGACTTTTTTGATCTGTGTTCAGGATGCCTCCGAAGATACAATCTCATCATACCGTTTCAGTAGTTGCCACCGAGAGGTCTGCTACCTCTCGTCCAGCTCGTATTCAGGCAGCTGCTACCGCTCCACTCACCATTCCTGCGGTTGAGGGAGCATCTGTTTCTCTCGGAGACCCTCCTTCACCTGTCGATCTGAGGACTACCCCAGTCGTTCCGGTGGTTCCTCTACCGCTTCCTGCACCAGTAGATACCGCACAGTTGTTTGCATTCTTCAGGGAGATGATGGACGCGCAGCACCGTCAGGTGGATGTGATGAGGCTGGACATTGAGAACGCCCACCAGGTGGCCATGCCGGCAGTGGACAGGGTGGCACAGATTCAGCCACAGGCAGATCAGATTCAGCACCCGAGGCCGGACAGCATCATTGACTTCCAAAGGATGCGGCCCAAGGAGTTCCGGGGTGCAGAAGGGATCCTATACGCGGATGACTGGATAGAGCAGATTGAGGGCATCTTCAGGCTGGCACAGATTCCAGACAGCATGCAGATAGAGGCAGCGGGCAGTCAGATGTTCGACCTCGCTTGACATGGTATCGCACTGATACGAGGATTGCGGCACCAGGGCTTACTTGGGAGGCTTTCAAGAGGCTTTTTAAGGAGAAGTTTTTTCCAGATGTGGCGCTCAATGCTTTAGAGAGCCAGTTCGAGGCACTCATCCAGGGGAGCATGATGGTGGACGAGTACGCAGCGGAGTTCTGCCGTATGAATAGATTTGTGGAGGGCTTGAGTGAGGCAGCAAAGGCGAGAAAGTTTTGCAAGGGCTTGGTTATGGCGGTCAAGTCTTTGACTAGAAGCGACCGCGAGGCGACTTTCGAGCAGATAGTAGGAGACGCTCAGAGAGCAGAGGATGACTTGGAGCTCAAGTCCAAGAGAGGCAGGGATGATTCAGGCAGTGCGAGTGGTAGTGCGGGACCGGCTAAGCGTCCCTATGGACAGAAGACAGCGCAGCAGGGTCAGGATCAGAGGGTGCCCACTTGTGCCTACTGCAGAAAGGCAGGACACACTTGGGATGTTTGTAGGAGGAGGCTGAAGGTGTGTTTGTTCTGTGGATCCGCTGCTCACCAGATGCGAGATTGCCCCACTGCACCTCAATTTGGTGGAGCACAGGATCGGAGAGTTGGAGCTAGGCCATCTGTGGCACAACATTATGCCCCACACAAGCAGAGGGGTATACCCCAGCAGGGCAGGGCTTATGCGTTGACGGTCGAGGAGGCCGATGCTACGGGTGTCGGGTTAGCAGGTCTGTCTCTTATTTCTTCTTCTTGTCCTTTCCAATCCTTGTGGTGTGCTTCATTAGTACCTGTTAGACTTTCTTTATGCTGTGGTAGATAGTGTAGTGATCCTTATTGAGACTGTGATAACACGACCAGTAGGACCATGATCTTGTATGTTGTTTAGGTAGAATTTCTTGACTGTGATTGTTGGGGGTTTGACCTAGAGTGAGTGCGATTGACTTTAAATTTTGAGGACAATTTTCTAAGGAGGATAGGCTTGTCACTACCCCATTTCCAGAGCCGGTATTTTTTTTATTTTAATTTGGTTAAATTGTATATTATTTATAATTAATTGTATTTATATTTAATTAGTGATTGTATTATTTTTTATTGATTCTTTTAGGGTTTTGGCTAGCTTGGACCCATGTCAGACCCTAGTGGACCCATGTCCGACCCAACCCACACCCTTGTGAGACTTATTTTTGGGTTTAGAATTATTATTATATTTTATTTTTAGTTAGTTGGAGAGATTAGGAATTAGTTTGAGTGCTTTTGGAACCCCAAAACCCAAGTTAGGGGAGGACATTTTGGTCTTTTTCCAATTATGTAATCCTTTAATACTTGCTTGGTCGGCCTCCCCCTCTTCCCAGACCCGACCATAGTAGCAGCCCCTCCCCACTTCTTCACTTCTTCTTCTTCTTCTTCTTCTTCTTCTTCTCCACTCTTTCTTCTTCCTTTCTTCCCACATTCAAGTAAGTGCTCTATTTCTTCTCTTTCTTCTTCTATTCTCCATGAATGTGAACCCTAAC